>CP092877.1:24996847-25035931 GCA_030710605.1 Cordylochernes scorpioides | reverse complement strand
CTCACCATGATTATCATGCTTGTACACGTGTACTATGATAATTAAAAAAAATTGGCGAAACCACACGAATGGTTCACACTGATGAACCAAGCCTCCTAATATTATTAAAATCATAGTAAGGACAGTAGAAGTTTGTTTTATCTGTAAGAAACATTCGTGCACATCAATGCTTCATTTCCTATATAAAGATGGCGCGTTATTGCTTAATATTGAAGCGGTGGAGCAAGGCGGCCAAGAGAAGAAGGTATGCAGGGCCCTTCCAGGAAGTGTTGATTGACAAAATTCCAGAGGAGGGGCGGCAGACGGAAGTCCAGCTGGTGCGTGTGGAAGGAAGCCGGCCGGCCTGCCGGGGATTTGTGTGCCGAGAAGACATGGCAGTCTGGGGGAAGAAGTCTGTCTGGTGACTCCGGACCGTGTGGATTAACAAGAGGAGGACGTGCAAAGAAGGACGAGAGAACCTAACCGGGGCAGACATCGAAGGCAAGTTTATCTCCTATGTATAGTTAATAATTCCCTTTTAAAGTACTGCGAATAAATCCATAGTTCTTAAGCTGTATCCAAAACGAACCCACATTGTCTTCTCAGAAACCTTGCACGCAAACATCGACGGAGAGAAGAGTCGTAACAATATTAATCTATTTATTTTATTTTATTATCTCTCTCATTTTATATATGAGTCCATACCTGCTGAAGGGTTGCAATAGAACCGTTGTCTAGAAGCCTGAACGAGCCATGTTATGCAACAGTATAACCTCACCGCTTGTTGCTAAATGCTGACATCAGCCCATTGCTCAACATTTTATTACACTGTTGGTGGGTTACAGCTAGTCTACCAGGTTTTGTGAGCTGTTCTCAACTACAGATTAAACTGAAGTATAGTCAAATATAATATTATTTTAATGCTTATATATTATATAGATTCTCCCTGCTTTTACACGTTGATTTAATCTATAAGGAATCAAGGGTTTCGTTCTTTTCTTTTTTCTTTTATTTCTCAAGCTTTTGGGCCAACATACACTTCAATCGGAGATCCTGAAGTTAACTTCGCGTGAAGTTGTACTTCAGGATCTCCGGTTTGGGCATGTTTGGCTCAAAAGCTTGAGAAATAAAAGAAATAAAGAAAAGAAACGAAACCCTTGATCCTTATTGATACTATATAATTGTTGCACTAAGTTGCAGCATTTACAGGGTCATCGACCTTGCTCTCTTCCTTCTTGGTGTTATACACGTTTCCAGAGCGAGTTACTAGACTTAAAGCAAATATAGAAAAGTAACTAAAATTAAATTACCTTTTTAACTTGTATTTTAACGTTATCTTTCTCGTAGTTCGTGATCCTCAGTCTTCGTCTAGGTCATCTCTCTCTCCAATAAACAATCAAGTAAATACAATAACTATATTACAAAAGGAACGAAACTATAAAAAGAATGATACCCTTGTATATAATATGTTTAAAATGAATATTAAATATCATAGAATATATTTGAATAAATGTAGGGCGCACGATGAAACAATATGAAGAGGAAATGATCCTTTGAATGGTGTGGTCACATTAACCTGCTGGATGATTACAAGATTTGAATTGCAGAAGATGGACAATGTGCGACGATAAAACATATGCATATTTTGTTTCTAAGAGCATTTCTGAGTTGTTTCCCTTCCATACACTGAAACTCGAGCTTGTGAGTGAGGCTGCAAGTTTCACCAAAGGTCGCTATTTTTTCACGGAAATGCGTCTTTTTCATTATTGATGCGGTAGAGAAAGCTTTGATGGATTTTTAAGCGTTTAACCCTTTTTGCGTTGTTACCCATATTGTACAGATTTTATGCAAACCAAGCTTGCCGTTAATGACAAGATGATGGACCAATGTTTAGCATTCAAAGCACGCGCAATCTTATGTGTAAAGAACTTTTGTGCCTTGGCTTTCGTTATTTCCTATAGATGGCGCGTTATTGTTTTATATCAATTTATGCCTAACTGGCCTTGTTCGTATTGTGTGCGGAAGAAGCGCATTGCTATATGCAATATTATATTTTATTCTACTGTCCTAAAAACTTATGTCCATAGTTGGTTGAATACCATTTCTGAGATTCCCCCTTCAGTGTTGTATTATATAAACAGTATCGTCCAATACAGTTTTAAAGTTCTGAGAAGCGTCTGTAGATTAAATTGGCGAAACCGCTGAGAAGGATTCACCACTGATGAGCTAAGCTTCCCAAGCTAATTAAACATTTTAGGTTGAGAATGTGGCCATCCTTCACCAGCAGTTCCACCTCAGCATCCTATCCAAAAAGGCGTCATTTCAGTGCTTTATTTAAATGTTCAAAAACAATAAAATCGCTTAAAAGGATAATCTGGATTGCATGGGTGTGGTTCATAACTTCCAATTTCCCCCTACGATGTTTTTGTCTCATCGGTAGTATGAAGACGGTCTTTATATTGCAGAAGACAGACCTATCGTAGCGACAATCCAGTTCTCTTGTTTTACCACTTCAAAGAACGCATATTCAGAAGAGACAAAGAGAAGCGGACATTCTATAACTGAGGTTATTACTACTTGCGCTCTGCCCTTTAATTTCGGGATCGTGGCCTAATGTTTCATTTTCCAGTCCCTATGCACTTCAAAAAGTTATATCCTTGTTTGCGAAATCGTCGAAGCTGAGTCACGTTGAACAATTTTTTTTCTGGCTTGCTGTTCGTGTCAGGTGATGGACCACTTGAGCACATTTTTTCACCATTAGGTATTAGTCAAATGTTCGGATCATAGGCAGGTACTCCATAATCTAGACGCTTGTTCGGCGGTACATATACTAATTGAACGATACAGAGAAGATTAGCATGGCCCCTGCGCAAGATGACACGCAAAAATCGTGAAGGTTTCAATAATCTAGACTTCTTACAGTGGATCCTCTGAAAGAATAGACCTTGTTTCTTGCGATATTCCGCCTCAACGATGAATAGTAAACGATTTACCCGTTGCCATTAATCTGTTATCAATGAAGACCCTTTAGCAAACAATTCCGTCCAATGATACACTCTTGTCAATGACAAGCTGTTCCACCATGTACGCTTTCAGACGACGGAAGATTTCTGAAGCTTAGCTCCTCAGCAACAAAAGAAACGTATTGCTCAACTGTGTTCTTGTTTGGAAGCTTCCATGCTCGAATCTTAACCGTTGCAACTGGCGAATGTATCATGGTGCACGTGGCTGTTAAATAAATGTTATTCTTTCTATGTATCGTCATTTTTCTTGACTAGTTTTTTTTTCCAAAAAAAAAAACACACACACATTTCCCCTTTAGACAAATATAATCCTTATATTAAAGAAACGACGTTCATACGATGAACATTGTCTTGGAATTTCATGAAACAAACAATGCTAGGTTCCTCTTGAACAAGCAAATGTCTTGAACTCCATAGAACAAACGAATACTAGGTCTCTGAACAAGCATTTTTTTTTTAACTTCATGAACAAACAAATCTAGATTCTCTTGAACAAGCAAAATGTCTTGATTCCGTTGAAGCAAGAAATGTCGTTATTCACCTGAAACAAGCGAATGCTTGAATTTCCTTAAACAAAACAAATACACCAATACCTCGCTTTGCGTCGTTTCGTTTTGCGTTTTTTTCGAAGTTGCGTAGCTGCCTAATTTTTACTGATTTTCACTGTACGTCGTTAGATTTTCGAAGTTGCGTGTTTTGGATTCGAGTCTTTAATTTTTTTTCCCTAAATATGGCAACACCTTTGTTTTGATTGCGCCTTCACATATTTTCACTTTGCGTCGTTTCAATTTGCCGTCGTGTTTTTTGGAACGTAACCCGACGCAAAGCGAGGTATGGGGTGTATATTGGTTTTCCCTGAAACCAAGCAAATATCTTAATTTATTTAAACCAAGCAAATATTTAATTTCTCGAAAAAGCAAATATCTTAATTTCCCTGAAAACGAGCAATATATTTATTTCTTGAAATAAGCTAATGTAATCGAGTCGCTAAGGAATAAAAAGTAAGCCCAAGAATCAGTCCCATTTCCATATGGAATATGGATAGGCCCTCCCACCCGATACAATGAAAAATCTCTGTTGGTTCCCTCAGCTCCACCTCTTCCTTTCTGCCACAAGAAGTCAAGAACATTGAAAAGAGACAAGTCCACATTCCCACATAACATTCGAGAACTTCAGAGATGTTTGCCCGCGAAGAGAAAGTCTAATAGAAACTGAAGAAACCAACGAGGAAATCATGGTCTTTGCTGTCAGGAAGGAATATTTTGGATGCCTCGTTAGTTTCCTATTGGCAACAGACTACGGAGTATACTGGACTAATCAGTTACTGAAGTCTTACATCATTGAACTACTGCCAGATCTGAAAGAAGCCAGGCCAAGAGTCTTATATCCCTGCACATTGTCCTTATATCCTCACCTTCCAGAAGAACAAACAAGGTGAACTCAACGTTAAGGTCCATCCCTCCTTTAAAAAGAAACGAGTCGCAGAAATGCCACAGAAATCGGACGATTGTCTTGATAAAAATTCCTCTCTTTCCAAACCCAGTATCTAAGCCATTCCTTCAAACGTTTTATATATTTATTTCTCTCCTCCCTAAATGCCGACTTTCGTCTATCAGAAAAACAATAGATGCTTCCTAAGTCTTCCCCAAATGATAAATAAAAAAATCCGCATTAAATTGGAAAAGCGAATAATTTATTATTCAAATTTCTACTATAATATAGCTATAAATATGGGAAAATGGATTGGCCAAATATTATAGAACAAACCTAAATCATGTTTAGTTGAATTATGTTCTACTAGATGGCGCTCTGCCATTATTCACAAATTTTCATTTTTTAAATGAGTCATATATTTTTTGTTGAGTGAGCGACTTCAGTCTATCATTGTCCAATGATTTTTCGATAGTAGTGAGGCTGCGAAGAAGTCGTTACTTGTGTCGGTTCTGAGGCACGTAGAGCTTAGGGTAGTAAGATATCTCTTGCCTCGCTTGGCGTGGGGAATTTGAGCGATACATTGTTTAGTTAGTTCACGGGCTGGTCTGGCTTGAGAAAGTTGCCAGCAACATTTTCCCTCATTTTTAATATATTTTCATATAAAATCTTACATATTATAAATCAAGTAAACAAGAGTTTGATCAAAATTCGTGATTTATTATTTTTAAACATTTGTACGGTTATTCACAAATGTTAATTGTGCAAAGGATACTATTCCTTCAACTTCAAATTACCGGGGGACCAATTAATATTGATTTTATTCAACTTAATCGAGTATTTTTCAAGGGACCGGAAACGATTTCGAATTTATCGAGATTTCAAATTATCGAGAGTCGAGTGTATATAACTAGATGTAACCCACCACAATATATGCAATGTATGATCCAAATATTTTAATAAAGGTTAGCTTAGCGCGAACTGGGAGAGAAGCATCAGAGGAAGAAACAACCATTAACAGAATTTCCATTATCCAGGAAGCAAAAGTTATTACCCAGGAACTAATCAAACTGAGTTCAAAAACCTTCTTCTTCCGGAAGCATGTTAAAACATGACAAAGAAATGGGGTTAGCTACCTCCAATCAGAGTCCAGCAGGACTAGCTAAGATCCAATCAGAGGTCGCCACGAGAAATAGTCAACCAATGAGAGCTAGAGAGTTAACGAGTTTAAATCTCGGACTCAAGTTTAGTCAGTAGGGAGCTGGACTGCCAAGGAACAGTTGGGAGCTCGCACCCACCTTCTCATCAACCAGATAAGTCCATGTTCAATATGTGAACAGGCTAGCCATTAGTCAAATACCCAATAGTCTAAAGCCCTTCTCTCCCTTGATCGCTGGCCATTTCTCAATCCAATCCTGTGTCCTTTCTCAACAACATACAACAACAAACAATCTTTATTAGGGCGCTTGCCTGTACAGATTCGCCGTAGAATACAGACAATATTAAACACAAGAGAAAAGGGAGAGATAGAGTATTTACAATTGAGGTTGGTAAAACAGGGTGACTTTAAACATATATTACACATATATGTTACACGTATATCATTAATGAGGAAGAAAAATAAATGAATGATAAATACAAAAGTATACATGAGAATATGAAGAACATTGAAAACAATATGAAAATTACATTAGCAAGGATAAGTGGAAAACATTTGATGATTATAAGAAAAATAAAGGCATTGTGAAAAAGCAATAAACAGTAGGCAAAAGGTATATGTAACAAAAAGTAAATATTTAAATAAGAATGAACATGTAAATATTTTTTGAAAAGTAATGGCAGGAATTAAGAATGGTCATTTGAAGAAAAGAATCAAGGTGGACAAAAACAAAAGTTAAAATTTACATATGTGGTAATGATAAATTTACATAGTTAGGTACTCTTTTAGATATAATTACATATGAAAAAGGTTAAGTGCGTAAAAATACAAATCCTAAAAACAAAAACATTGTGAAATCAGATTAAATAAGAAAAGATCAAAATACTATAAGTTTGGGAATTTAAAATATAAGATTGAAATGTGAAGCTATAGGGTATTGTGGTTATTAACGAAAAAGTATAGATAGTGGAATATGATTTTTAACAAAATGTTAAATAGAGTTCAATAAATATTTAAGATGAGATAAATAGGTAATATTTTGTTGTTGTCCTCCCGGCCGACTTTTTTACATACAACAAAACAACAAATTAACTTTATTAGGGCGTCTTGCCCTGTACAGATTCGCCGTAGAATTACAGACAATATTAACACAAGAGAAAAGGGAGAGATAGAGTAATTACAATTGAGGTATGGTAAACAGGGTGACTTTGATCTGTGTTACACCATGTGTGTACATAAAATAAATCCAAAACCGATGAAACCTCTTTCTGAAATAAAAGTGAATGAGCGTACGTATCTCCTTTAGTTCTGCCATTAGCTATTGTTATAAAATTTGAATTGTGAAGGAAATGTTTTTCAGATAGTTTCGAAGATATTAGGTCTTTAGATTTCCTATATTTGTTGAGGGATGAATTTAGTTTCAGTGGGTTATGGAAGCCTCCAGCATTGCCTATTCTTATATTGATATCACGGATATTAGCACTTCATTACCTTCACTCAGTTGATATTCAATGTGCCTAAGTAAATTTGTTAAATTTTGTTCTTGTAATGCATTAGGAGGTAAATATACAAACAACAACAAATACTCTCGGTGGTTTTGTCTAGAAATTTGTGCGTCAAGACAGATATCCAATAAGGGTTTGTTTCGATTTTTCTAACCGTATGTTGAAAGTTTTTTTTTTATTCCAATCAGAAATTCCCCCCGAGCCCTTCCCTTTAGTTCTGTTTTCATTGCTGGGCTTTGAATTATGTAGTATTCCTCTGTTAATAATTCGAAATCATTAGTAATCCATGTTTCACTTATTGCAAAAGTTCGTATTTTTTTAGGTATTCAACGAGTGGAAATATTGATGTTATTCTATTATATCCATTTATATTCCATTGTAATATTTTAATTTTAGTATCTATATGTTTGACTGGGTTACTTGTTTGTCTTTTATTGCCGATTCACAGTTTTTCGTATGTGGATATATAATTTTAGTTGTATTTCTATCTGATATATATATTTTTCGTAACCTTTGGGTTTTTAAATTTAGAAGTTTTAGCCGTGAGTGTTTAATCATAAAGTGGCTGTACGGACAACTATATTAGAAATCTGATTATCAATCTGGAAAGTCCTATTTACATTCAGTGTTATGTTCTGTTTTTGCTATATCTTATTTCCATTATATTGACAACTTGGCCATTTACAGCTTCATAGACTACACCGTTTACAATAAGTTTATTATCTCTCAACTTTGATCGAGTGCCTTTTTCAAAAAGTTCTTTCCTTTTTGCAATAAAATAAGCCGTTGGTCTCTAATCTTTTTACTATATCTTTGTTTATGTAAATTTTGCTATCTCTAAGTTTAGTCGTATTTTGAATAATTTAATCTATATCCATATTCAGGCAATGAAATCAAAATAGGCGATTTATTAGCCTTTCCAAGTCTATGACATTTAGTTATATTTTATTTTCTAGAATCTGCATTTTTTCTTTTATAATAGATTTAACTTTTTGAAGACTTTCAGCTGGTCCTTCATTCGCTTCTCCCTCAACTCCGTAGAAAACGAGATTTGGCTCCCGCAGCTTCATCTCCAGAAAGTCGGTCCTGGCTTCAATTTCCCTTAACTTAGTTACATTCTCAGAGACTATCTCGTTCGTAGCAGCCAAGGTTTCCACACAAGTTGTGTTACCTTCATTTCAACTCCAAGAAGTCTCTGGTCCCACTCTATCATTCTTTTCTCGATGTTTGACAATCTCGTATCTTTCTCTCACCGAGATTTCTGATCTCTGATGACATTTGGACGATCATTGTCTTCAACTCAGTATCAGCCGATTCCTTCACTGTGGGAGTTGGCTCTGTAAACAAGTTGTCTGCTTTTTGGGGCCAGGGTTAGGCTCAATACCGCTGATCATTAGGAGTAAACAAATGACCTGGATACAATAGCCACTGGATATGTTCAGTAGTAGTATAGGAATGCCATCATATCCAAATCCAGCGTTTGATTTCCGATACATTCTCAGTTTGCGTTTATCAAACTCTTGTATTAGGCATTCTGGCCGTTTGATACAAATTATGATATGGAGAACTAGCAACAAGCATGCACATTTCAGAATTTTCATCTCGTCCTTACAACAGTTTTATTAATATTATCTTATAAATAAGTTATAACCCAGATTTTCCCTTTTTTTCAGTACTTATCCGCTTTAACTAAGAAAAAATATAAATTACTTACAAATATTCGGGAGCGTTTTTCAATGCGCCGCTTGCCTTGGCCTCCTGGCGGCGAATCCTGTGTCCTTTCTCGTTATTTCCCTGTGAGAAAACTTTACCATTTCAGCCAAAACGACTGCGCCCACATCAACCACCAAGTAAGTCAACAGGGTCTTACCAATCGCAAACAAACAACCATCCAAAACCAATCAACCAATCACCCAAAAAAGTTCCAATTATTATAGAGAGTCGACAGGATATAATGGAAACGAACGAGACCAAGAAGCGAAACAGAGCGGCGGCGTGGTAAGGAAAGAAAGGAGATCGCACGACGCACCCTAGCGGAGATTTTGCTCCAGTTGACCGCTGCCCTCACGGAAGTAAAGTTGACCCGACGCGCGGAGACGGACCGGGCCCCTCCGGCGTGACATACGCCGCCCACCGACTCTTCCGAGCCACCGACAGGGAGATGGACGGAGCCACCCCCGCCGGTTACCTGACTACCTGACGCGCCACCCCGAGGAGCCACCACCCACCAAGCCGGACCCATACGCCAACAACCAAAGAAAAACAAGTATGCGACTGCACCATACAAACAAACTCAACACGCGAACGCACGGGCAGTGCAAACAGCCCCAACTCAACACGCGAGCGCGCGGCAGTGCAAACAGCCCCAACTCAACACGCGACGCGCGGGCAGTGCAAACAGCCCCAACTCAACAACACGCCCGGCGCCCCACCCTTCACAGCACGCCCAAGACGCCCAGCCTTTCGCCAACCAGGTAGGAAGGCACCAAACCCTTTTCGCCAGCCAATTGACAATGAAACTGTCCTAACCCCTGAACTGTCACCCCCTTTTCTGATTGATACAGGCGCAAGCTTGAACATAGTGCCCTATAACCTCTATAACATTTTAAAAATTAACCTCCCTAAATTAAAATTTAAACAGTCCATAGACCTACAGCCATAAACGGTCTTGTACCTACAATAGGCAAAATAATCCTCCCCCTGACAATAGGTAAATTAACTAAAAAAGAGAATTTCCATGTGGTGGAAGCACCTTAACCATTTGGAATTCTCACACAGTAAATACCCTCCAGAATTTTAAAATAACCATAGACTTTAACCAAGGCACTATGTTCCAACTTGACGCTCCATTGTCTCCACTACCTATCACTTTGCTCACCTAACCAATGAATGCACGTATTGGGATGCCAAGCGGTGTCACAAAGGACTCACCATGCACGCAAACCTTCCGCACATGGCACCCAATGCGCGCATCCATTGGTCCAAAACCAATTGCCAACATGCCAATCTAGTCACGCGCACGCACACACCATTTTTCACTAAGGCCAATTGCCTTTATTATATGCCCTCAATGCACAAGGCCACAACGGCTCAAACTCACAACAAAGATGCACAAAATGTTTTATCCAACAGGACAACTCTCACACTAAGCACACGCGTGACCACACGTCACCACACAACCGTCACGCACGTGTACATCGCAACAAGCGCGACACTCACAACAACAATACCAGACAGTGTACATCCAACAGGACAACTCACACACAAAGCACACACGTGACCACACGTCGTCACACAACAGTCACACGCGCAAACATCGCAACAAGCGCGACACTCGCACCAAAAGGCGACAACAACACCACGCAGACACATACACAACCACTACCAATACAACCACACCATCTACACGAAACATAAAAACAATTCACGCCACCCCAACACAATCGCAAAACATTGCGATCTTTCTTAAGCGCTGTGAACGCTTATAAAAGTTCATTCCGGACTACCCGCTTGCGGACGCCACTTAACAACCTTTTCAAAAGGGATGTCATGTGGGTCTGGGATGACAAATGCCAGAAAGCGTTCACTAGCCTGAAAGAAAGCCTCACAACATACCCCACTTTACCTTTACCAGGAAGGTCTGCCATGCCAGGTGTACTGTAACGCCTCAACACTCGGCATCGCAGGCGTCCTAAACAGGTCCACCCTGATGGGAAGACCTACACAGTCCAAAATTTCAGCCGCTCCCTGCGTTCACACGAACGGAATTACTCCATCTCTGAAATACAATGCCTAGCAATCATTGAGAGTGTGGATAATTTCCGCGTCTGTTTGATGGACAGAAAATTTACTATATTTTCTGACCATCGCGCATTGCAGTGGCTGGAAACGATCAAAAAACCCGTCAGGCAGAATATTTCGATGGAGATTAAGTCTATCGAGATACGAATATGAGGTTCGTTACATAAACGGAGTACAACAATATGGAACGGACGTTATAACTCGTAACCCGTTCTGTGGTTTCTTAGACGCCTCCCTCATTAAGAACCATCAGCCTTCCCATCGGGAAATTCTAGCTTGACCATTATCACAATGACTGCATACCGCTTCCCGAAAAGGTGTAACTAAAATCATAATTCCAAAAACACTCACCCACAAACTACTTCAATCAGTACACACACAATACAACCATCCAAACATCTCAAATATGACGAGACTCATCTCCGCTCAATATATTGGCAGAACATGACACAAGACATTGCACAACAGGTAAAAACCTGTCCAACCTGCCAATTAACAAAACGTATCGATGAATCCAACCAACCTTTCCAAAGAGACACCGGTACAGTCCACATAAACAAATAAACCCGTACAAAAATACCACTCACACAATATCAACAATAACAAAAATACACCACCTACGACAGAGGAACGATGCCACGGTTCCGCTTAAAACACGATTTTCACAACTCACCATAATAAAAGGAACGCGACATCGCCCATCCATAAATACATCCAATTCCAAATCCGCACAAATAAACGAAACAAGACCATCAACCCTGGAGAAAATATGGGATAAAATGTGCAGGTATCCCATATTTCACTTAATATGTTCTATCTGTCTTCTGATTATGCCCTATAAACTCGCTCCATTCACAATAATAGCTTACATTGGATTATATACCCTACAGACCAAAAGCATTTACCAGCTGCAGGAAGCCGTCTTCCATATAGGAAGTTCCGTCTAAAAGCCATCTTACATATAGGCAATGCAATTTTTGAATTTCTAACTCTTATATGGGAGATCATGGAAGAAACCTAGAGCGAATCAGGGGGCCTCAACCGACCTAAGTAAGAAAATGTTCAGCAGGCGCGAAGATCAATTAGGAGACAGGAGATTTAGAAATCTCCCGAAGGGCCTCGCGCCTGTCCCCGGTAATAAAAAGTTAGGTCACCGTGTTCCCCCACGTCCGCTATTTTTATCGGTCACCAAATTGGATTCACATTTACAACGAGCTTACATATCGATTCTTACAAAAACACAATTTAATTATATTAATCATTATTTAATATTATGTTAATAAACAAATTTAATTCTAACAACATCCCAATGAATTCACAATCTCTATTCTTATTCTTCTCCCAAAACTTTCAAAAAACTTTTACATTTACCCACACTAGGCACGTATCCAAACCCACAAACACAACAGATTTTAGAATTTTTAACAACACATAAAATTCATTTTTACATTTCTCACAAAAAACTTATAACATTTCCAAACAACATTCCAAATGAATTGCCGACCAAATACGATTCTCTTACTAACATTTCTAAACAATAATACATGGCAACCCACAAACAAGCACACAACACTCACGACCAATACACAAATTCAGATTTCAAGGTTAAATACGAACAAAAGCACGCACATTACCACTTGAAGGATAGGAAAAATTAGGTAGCAAAGCTTTCGAACTTACGTTTCTTCCGAAAAGAAGAAACAAACATTTTAAAAGGGACGAGAATTTTCCTCGAACCTGTATTCAAAGATCCGACTCCGGTTACGACCATCTAATAACAAAGTTGATATCGAGCGAGCATATCTTAAGTGCCCTAGGGAATTGCATAAAAATCCCTAGAACGCATTAAGGCTCGGGACATATTAACATAATACACTCGGCCTTGAGATCTAGAAGACAATAACCACCAAACACACCATACACACTTAAGGTTAATTAGATTCCCATGTCTCCTGTATACATAATATAAACGTACTTTTGGGAAAGATCATGTTTCTACCCATGAGTCGCACAGGAAAGACAAAAAATCTACGAGGCAAATAATAAGAGCTGATTGCGCCGCATGACTTAGATACATTGGCATGTAACTTTATCACAAAGAGAGTTTGCGAGTCTCTATCTCTACGTTTCCCTTATCCCATTCATTTACCTTTTTTTTTAATTCAAAATTCTTAATCAAATTTACCATTTTATATATCCTAATCAAATATTTACCATTTATCTTAATCAAATATTTACCACTTATATAACAACTTTTTTTTATTTTGTTCACCAATTACTTTCTCAACCACTAAACATATTTTTCTCAACGAAAACTCATTGGTTCTCTTTAATTTGTTATTTTTTATTTTTATTTTTATTTTGATTTCTCAAAAGCCCTAATAGGAAAATTCCCTCGGTTTTGTTCTCCCCATCTCGAGTAGAACATTATTTAGGCACCTTTTTCTTTTTTCCACTCAACAATGCTACAAAGCGCATTCACTTTGATTTCTCACAACTAAAGTTTTTTTTATTTCTCAAAAACCCTAACATAAAAATTCCCTCGATTTTGTTTTCCCATCTCGAGTAGAAGATTGTGTAGTCACTATTTTCTTTTTTTTTTCTCACTCAACAATGCTACAAAGCGCATTCACTTTGATTTCTCACAACTTATTTTATTTTTGATTTCTCAAAAGCCCTAATTGTAAAATTCCCTCGATTTTGTTTTCCCCATCTCGAGTAGATAATTATTTAGGCACCTTTTTTCCAACAATGCACCATAGCATTCACTTTGATTTTTATAATTAAATATTTTGATTTCTCTTACTTATACTCAACCAATATCTCACCAACACCATTCTCTTTTATCTTTTATGTCACCAACAATGCTTGTATATAGCTTGCCAGTAACCATAATTAATTTTTTTCCCCACAAAATTATTTTTTTCCCTTACAGAATTCACTTCAGGCTACCCCTTTTTGAATTCTTCACATGTAGGGGGCGCATCTGTCATAATTTGTATATAACTGGATGTAACCCCACCACAATATATGCAATGTATTATCCAAAGATTTTAATAAAGGTTAGGCTTAGCGAACTGGGAGAGAAGCCATCAGAGAAGAAACAACCATTAACAGAATTTCATTATCCAGGAAGCAAAAGTTATTACCCAGGAACTAATAAAACTGAGTTCAAAAACCTTCTTCTTCCGGGAGCATGTTAAAAATGACAAAGACAATGGGGTTAGCTACCTCCAATCAGAGTCCAGCAGGACTAGCTAAGATCCAATCAGAAGTCGCCACGAGACAATAGTCAACCAATGAGAGCACTAGAGAGTTAACGAGTTAAATCTCGGACTCAAGTTAGTCAGTAGGGAGCTGGACCTGCCAAGGAACAGTTGGGAGCTCGCCACCACCTTCTCTCACCCAGATAAGTCCATGTTCAATATGTGAACAGTCTAGCCATTAGTCAAATACGCCAAGAGTCTAAAGCCCTTCTCTCCCTTGATCGCTGGCCTATTTCTCAATCCAATCCTGTGTCCTTTCTCGTTATTTCCCTGTGAGAAAACTTTACCATTTCAGCCAAAACGACTGCGCCCACATCAACCACCAAGTAAGTCAACAGGGTCTTACCAATCGCAAACAAACAACCATCCAAAACCAATCAACCAATCACCCAAAAAAGTTCAAAATTTTATATATATATGAAATAATGTTGAAATGTAATAGTAGTTTATGCTGTTGGATGAATGCAGTGTGGCATGTTGGCTAGAAGCAGTCGTAGTTGTTGAGCGATGGGTGTAAGGACACACACACAAAACGAAGCGACACAGTTGTCGAAGGAAAATTTCTTGAATAGATAAAAAGTCGAGCCAAAAGCAAAGATGGAGATAGAAGATTCCTACTGTTTTACATGGTCGATGAGTTGGTCCCTGGAGACGATAAGGGGTGACGCTGACCGGAAGACTAACTGGAACTGACTAACTCTGTTGCTAAGGCCGGTCTTATTTATACCACTTTTTGGACCAGGAAGGGAACCAGGAAGTATTGCCTTTCTGCACGTGTCCGCTAATCGACACTGGCGCCTGTCTGTTGGCTTCCATCTATCTTTAAAAGTTATTTTGTGATTCTCTAATCTTGCTTTTAACTCAGCTTTTAATCTATTATATAGTTTTATTTATTCATCCTCAGTACATTACATATGGGGATACAAGGACACACGTCAATTATGCGTATAATTAGTTATAGTTTATAATAGTTCTATATACAACATGACAATCTTGTTATAAATATTATAATATAGGGTTATTGGTTTAAATTATCATATATATATAATTGGTAATTTAAACCAACAACCCTATATTGTATAATACTTTTAACAAGATTGTCATGTTGTATATAGAAACTAATTATAAAACTATAACTAATTATACGCATAATTGACGTGTGTCCTTGTATCCCCATATGTAATGTACTGAGGATGAATAAATAAAACTATATAATAGATTAAAAGCTGAGTTAAAAGCAAGATTGAGAGAATCACAAAATAACTTTTAAAGATAGATGGAAGCAACAGACAGGCGCCAGTGTCGATTAGCGGACACGTGTGCAAAGGCAATACTTCCTGGTTCCCTTCCTGGTCCAAAAGTGGTATAAATAAGACCGGCCTTAGCAACAGAGTTAGTCAGTTCCAGTTAGTCTTCCGGTCAGCGTCACCCCTTATCGTCTCCAGGGACCAACTCATCGACCATGTAAAACAGTAAGGAATCTTCTATCTCCATCTTTGCTTTTGGCTCGACTTTTTATCTATTCAAGAAATTTTCCTTCGACAACTGTGTCGCTTCGTTTTGTGTGTGTGTCCTTACCACCCATCGCTCAACAACTACGACTGCTTCTAGCCAACATGCCACACTGCATTCATCCAACAGCATAAACTACTATTACATTTCAACATTATTTCATATATATATAAAATTTTTGAACTTTTTTGGGTGATTGGTTGATTGGTTTTGGATGGTTGTTTGTTTGCGATTGGTAAGACCCTGTTGACTTACTTGGTGGTTGATGTGGGCGCAGTCGTTTTGGCTGAAATGGTAAAGTTTTCTCACAGGGGAAATAACGAGAAAGGACACAGGATTGGATTGAGAAATAGGCCAGCGATCAAGGGAGAGAAGGCTTTAGACTCTTGGCGTATTTGACTAATGGCTAGACTGTTCACATATTGAACATGGACTTATCTGGGTGATGAGAAGGTGGTGGCGAGCTCCCAACTGTTCCTTGGCAGGTCCAGCTCCCTACTGACTAACTTGAGTCCGAGATTTAACTCGTTAAACTCTCTAGTGCTCTCATTGGTTGACTATTGTCTCGTGGCGACTTCTGATTGGATCTTAGCTAGTCCTGCTGGACTCTGATTGGAGGTAGCTAACCCCATTGTCTTTGTCATTTTTAACATGCTCCCGGAGAAGAAGGTTTTTGAACTCAGTTTTATTAGTTCCTGGGTAATAACTTTTGCTTCCTGGATAATGAAATTCTGTTAATGGTTGTTTCTTCTTGATGGCTTCTCTCCCAGTTCGCTAAGCCTAACCTTTATTAAAATCTTTGGATAATACATTGCATATATTGTGGTGGGGTTACATCCAGTTATATACAAATTATGACAGATGCGCCCCTACATGTGAAGAATTCAAAAAGGGGTAGCCTGAAGTGAATTCTGTAAGGGAAAAAATAATTTTGTGGGGAAAAAAATTAATTATGGTTACTGGCAAGCTATATACAAGCATTGTTGGTGACATAAAAGATAAAAGAGAATGGTGTTGGTGAGATATTGGTTGAGTATAAGTAAGAGAAATCAAAATATTTAATTATAAGAAATCAAAGTGAATGCTATGGTGCATTGTTGGAAAAAAAGGTGCCTAAATAATTATCTACTCGAGATGGGGAAAACAAAATCGAGGGAATTTTACAATTAGGGCTTTTGAGAAATCAAAATAAAATAAGTTGTGAGAAATCAAAGTGAATGCGCTTTGTAGCATTGTTGAGTGAGAAAAAAAAAAAGAAAATAGTGACTACACAATCTTCTACTCGAGATGGGAAAACAAAATCGAGGGAATTTTTATGTTAGGGTTTTTGAGAAATAAAAAATAAACTTTAGTTGTGAGAAATCAAGTGAATGCGCTTTGTAGCATTGTTGAGTGGAAAAAAGAAAAAGGTGCCTAAATAATGTTCTACTCGAGATGGGGAGAACAAAACGAGGGAATTTTCCTATTTAGGGCTTTTGAGAAATCAAAAATAAAAATAAAAATAAAAATATAACAAATTAAAAGAGAACCAATGAGTTTTCGTTGAGAAAAAATGTTTAGTGGTTGAGAAAGTAATTGGTTTATGAACAAAATAAAAAAAAGTTGTTATATAAGTGGTAAATATTTGATTAAGATAAATGGTAAATATTTGATTAGGATATATAAAATGGTAAATTTGATTAAGAATTTTGAATTAAAAAAAAAGGTAAATGAATGGGATAAGGGAAACGTAGAGATAGAGACTCGCAACTCTCTTTGTGATAAAGTTACATGCCAATGTATCTAAGTCATGCGGCGCAATCAGCTCTTTTTATTTGCCTCGTAGATTTTTTGTCTTTCCTGTGCGACTCATGGGTAGAAACATGATCTTTCCCAAAAGTACGTTTATATTATGTATACAGGAGACATGGGAATCTAATTAACCTTAAGTGTGTATGGTGTGTTTGGTGGTTATTGTCTTCTAGATCTCAAGGCCGAGTGTATTATGTTAATATGTCCCGAGCCTTAATGCGTTCTAGGGATTTTTATGCAATTCCCTAGGGCACTTAAGATATGCTCGCTCGATATCAACTTTGTTATTAGATGGTCGTAACCGGAGTCGGATCTTTGAATACAGGGTTCGAGGAAAATTCTCGTCCCTTTTAAAATGTTTGTTTCTTCTTTTCGGAAGAAACGTAAGTTCGAAAGCTTTGCTACCTAATTTTTCCTATCCTTCAAGTGGTAATGTGCGTGCTTTTGTTCGTATTTAACCTTGAAATCTGAATTTTGTGTATTGGTCGTGAGTGTTGTGTGCTTGTTTGTGGGTTGCCATGTATTATTGTTTAGAAATGTTAGTAAGAGAATCGTATTTGGTCGGCAATTCATTTGAATGTTGTTTGGAAATGTTATAAGTTTTTTGTGAGAAATGTAAAAATGAATTTTATGTGTTGTTAAAAATTCTAAAATCTGTTGTGTTTGTGGGTGTTGGATACGTGCCTAGTGTGGGTAAATGTAAAAGTTTTTTGAAAGTTTTGGGAGAAGAATAAGAATAGAGATTGTGAATTCATTGGGATGTTGTTAGAATTAAATTTGTTTATTAACATAATATTAATATAATGATATAATATAATTAAATTGTGTTTTTGTAAGAATCGATATGTAAGCTCGTTGTAAATGTGAATCCAATTTGGTGACCGATAAAAATAGCGGACGTGGGGGAACACGGTGACCTAACTTTTATTACCGGGGACAGGCGCGAGGCCCTTCGGGGGAGATTTCTAAATCTCCTGTCTCCTAATTGATCTTCGCGCCTGCTGAACATTTTCTTACTTAGGTCGGTTGAGGCCCCTGATTTCGCTCTGGTTTTCTTCCATGATCTCCCATATAAGAGTTAGAAATTCAAAAATTGCATTGCCTATATGTAAGATGGCTTTTAGGACGGAACTTCCTATATGGAAGAGCTTCCTGCAGCTGGTAAAGCTTTGGTCTGTAGGGTATATAATCCAATGTAAGCTATTATTGTGAATGGAGCGAGTTTATAGGGCATAATCAGAAGACAGATAAACATATTAAGTGAAATATGGGATACCTGCACATTTTCCCATATTTTCTCCAGGGTTGATGGTCTTGGGTTTCGTTTATTTGTGGCGGATTTGGAATTGGATGTATTTATGGATGGGCGATGTCGCGTTCTTTGTTATTATGGGTGAGTGTGAAAATCGTGTTTTAAGCGGAACCGTGCATCGTTCCTCTGTCGTAGGTGGTGTATTTTTGTTATTGTTGTGTTGTGTGGTGGTATTTTTGGTGTACGGGTTTATTTGTTTATGTGGACTGTATCGGTGTCTCTTTGGAAGGTTGGTTGGATTCATCGATACGTTTTGTTAATTGGCAGGTTGGACAGGTTTTTACCTGTTGTGCAATGTCTTGTGTCATGTTCTGCCAATAATATTGAGCGGAGATGAGTCTCGTCATTTGAGATGTTTGGATGGTTGTATTGTGTGTGTACTGATTGAAGTAGTTTGTGGTGAGTGTTTTTGGAATTTGATTAGTTACACCTTTTCGGGAAACGGTATGCAGTCCATTGTGATCAATGGTCAAGCTAGAATTTCCCGATGGGGAAGGCTGATGGTTCTTAATGAGGGAGGCGTCTAAGAAACCACAGAACGGGTTACGAGTTATACGTCCGTTCCATATTGTTGTACTCCGTTTATGTAACGAACCTCATATTCGTATCTCGATAGCCTTAATCTCCATCGAAATATCTGCCTGACGGGTTTTTGATCTTTTTCAGCCACTGCAATGCGTGATGGTCAGAAAATATAGTAAATTTTCTGTCCATCAAACAGACGCGGAAATTATCCACACTCTAATGATTGCTAGGCATTGTATTTCAGATGGAGTAATTCCGTTCGTGTGAACGCAGGGAGGCGGCTGAAATTTTGGACTGTGTAGGTCTTCCCATCAGGGTGGACCTGTTTGAGGACGCCTGCGATGCCGAGTGTTGAGGCGTTACAGTACACCTGGCATGGCAGACCTTCCTGGTAAAGGTGTAAAGTGGGGTGTGTTGTGAGGCTTTCTTTCAGGCTAGTGAACGCTTTCTGGCATTTGTCATCCCAGACCCACATGACATCCCTTTTGAAAAGGTTGTTAAGTGGCGTCCGCAAGCGGGCGTAGTCCGGAATGAACTTTTTATAAGCGTTCACAGCGCTTAAGAAAGATCGCAATGTTTTGCGATTGTGTGGTTGTTGGATGGCGTGAATTGTTTATGTTTCGTGTAGATGGTGTGGTTGTATGGTAGTGGTTGTGCATGTGTTGCGTGGTGTTGTTGTCGCCTTTTGGTGCGAGTGTCGCGCTTGTTGCGATGTTTGCGCGTGTGACTGTTGTGTGACGACGTGTGGTCACGTGTGTGCTTTGTGTGTGAGCTGTCCTGTTGGATGGACACTGTCTGGTATTGTTGTTGTGAGTGTCGCGCTTGTTGCGATGTACACGTGCGTGACGGTTGTGTGGTGACGTGTGGTCACGCGTGTGCTTAGTGTGAGAGTTGTCCTGTTGGAAACATTTTGTGCTTTGTGTTGAGTTGAGCCGTTGTGGCCTTGTGCATTGAGGGCATATAATAAAGGCAATTGGCCTTAGTGAAAAATTGTGTGTTGTGCGTGCGCGTGACTAGATTGGCATGTTGGCAATTGGTTTGGACCAATGGATGCGCGCATTGGGTGCCATGTGCGGAAGGTTTGTGTGCATGGTGAGTCCTTTGTGACACCGCTTGGCACTCCCAATACGTGCATTCATTGGTTATTAAAAGTGGTAGGTAGTGGTAGACAATGGAGCGTCAAGTTGGAACATAGTGCCTTGGTTAAAGTCTATTGTTATTTTAAAATTCGGAGGGTATTTACTGTGAGAATTCCAAATGGTAAGGTGCTTCCACCACATGGAAATTCTCTTTTTTAGTTAATTTACCTATTGTCAGGGGGAGGATTATTTTGCCTATTGTGGTACAAGACCGTTTATGGCCTGTAGGTCTATGGACTTTTTAAATTTTAATTTAGGGAGGTTATTTTTAAAATTTATAGAGGTTATAGGGCACTATGTTCAAGCTTGCGCCTGTATCAATTAGAAAAGGGGGTGACAGTTCAGGGGTTAGGACAGTTTCATTGTCAATTGGCTGACGAAAAGGGTTTGGTGCCTTCCTACCTGGTTGGCGAAAGGCTTGGGCGTCTTGGGCGTGCTGTGGAGGTGTGGGGCGCCGGGCGTGTTGTTGAGTTGGGGCTGTTTGCACTGCCCGCGCGCTCGCGTGTTGAGTTGGGGCTGTTTGCACTGCCCGCGCGCTCGCGTGTTGAGTTGGGGCTGTTTGCACTGCCCGTGCGTTCGCGTGTTGAGTTTGTTTGTATGGTGCAGTCGCATACTTGTTTTTTTTGGTTGTTGGCGTATGGGTCCGGCTTGGTGGGTGGTGGCTCCTCGGGGTGGCGCGTCAGGTAGTCAGGTAACCGGGCGGGGTGGCTCCGTCCATCTCCTGTCGGTGGCTCGGAAGAGTCGGTGGGCGCGTATGTCACGCCGGAGGGGCCCGGTCCGTCTCCGCGCGTCGGGTCAACTTTACTTCCGTGAGGGCAGCGGTCAACTGGAGCAAAATCTCCGCTAGGGTGTGCGTCGTGCGATCTCCTTTCTTTCTCTTACCACGCCGCCGCTCTGTTTCGCTTCTTGGTCTCGTTCGTTTTCCATTATATCCTGTCGACTCTATAATAATTGGAACTTTTTTGGGTGATTGGTTGATTGGTTTTGGATGGTTGTTTGTTTGCGATTGGTAAGACCCTGTTGACTTACTTGGTGGTTGATGTGGGCGCAGTCGTTTTGGCTGAAATGGTAAAGTTTTCTCACAGGGGAAATAACGAGAAAGGACACAGGATTCGCCGCCAGGAGGCCAAGGCAAGCGGCCGCATTGAAAAACGCTCCCGAATAATTTGTAAGTAATTTATATTTTTTCTTAGTTAAAGCGGATAAGTACTGAAAAAAAGGGAAAATCTGGGTTATAACTTATTTATAAGATAATATATAAAAAACTGTTGTAAGGACGAGATGAAAATTCTGAAATGTGCATGCTTGTTGCTAGTTCTCCATATCATAATTTGTATCAAACGGCCAGAATGCCTAATACAAGAGTTTGATAAACGCAAACTGAGAATGTATCGGAAATCAAACGCTGGATTTGGATATGATGGCATTCCTATACTACTACTGAACATATCCAGTGGCTATTGTATCCAGGTCATTTGTTTACTCCTAATGATCAGCGGTATTGAGCCTAACCCTGGCCCCAAAAAGCAGACAACTTTGTTTACAGAGCCAACTCCCACAGTGAAGGAATCGGCTGATACTGAGTTGAAGACAATGATCGTCCAAATGTCATCAGAGATCAGAAATCTCGGTGAGAGAATAGATACGAGATTGTCAAACATCGAGAAAAGAATGATAGAGTGGGACCAGAGACTTCTTGGAGTTGAAATGAAGGTAACAACTTGTGTGAAACCTTGGCTGCTACGAACGAGATAGTCTCTGAGAATGTAACTAAGTTAAGGGAAATTGAAGCCAGGACCGACTTTCTGGAGATGAAGCTGCGGGAGCCAAATCTCGTTTTCTACGGAGTTGAGGGAGAAGCGAATGAAGGACCAGCTGAAAGTCTTCAAAAAGTTAAATCTATTATAAAAGAAAAAATGCAGATTCTAGAAAATATAAATATAACTAAATGTCATAGACTTGGAAAGGCTAATAAATCGCCTATTTTGATTTCATTGCCTGAATATGAGGATAGAATTAAATTATTCAAAAATACGACTAAACTTAGAGATAGCAAAATTTACATAAACAAAGATTATAGTAAAAAGATTAGAGACCAACGGCTTATTCTTATTGCAAAAAGGAAAGAACTTTTGAAAAAGGCACTCGATCAAAGTTGAGAGATAATAAACTTATTGTAAACGGTGTAGTCTATGAAGCTGTAAATGGCCAAGTTGTCAATAATAATGGAAATAAGATATAGCAAAAACAGAACATAACACTGATGTAAATAGGACTTTCCAGATTGATAATCAGATTTCTAATATAGTGTCCGTACAGCCACTTTATGATTAAACACTCACGGCTAAAACTTCTAAATTTAAAAACCCAAAGGTTACGAAAAATATATATATATCAGATAGAAATACAACTAAAATTATATATCCACATACGAAAAACTGTGAATCGGCAATAAAAGACAAACAAGTAACCCAGGTCAAACATATAGATACTAAAATTAAAATATTACAATGGAATATAAATGGATATAATAGAATAACATCAATATTTCCACTCGTTGAATACCTAAAAAAATACGAACTTTTTGCAATAAGTGAAACATGGATTACTAATGATTTCGAATTATTAACAGAGGAATACTACATAATTCAAAGCCCAGCAATGAAAACAGAACTAAAGGGAAGGGGCTCGGGGGGAATTCTGATTGGAATAAAAAAAAAACTTTCAACATACGGTTAGAAAAATCGAAACAAACCCTTATTGGATATCTGTCTTGACGCACAAATTTCTAGACAAAACCACCGAGAGTATTTGTTTGTTGTTTGTATATTTACCTCCTAATGCATTACAAGAACAAAATTTAACAAATTTACTTAGGCACATTGAATATCACATGAGTGAAGGTAATGAAGTGCTAATAGCCGGTGATATCAATATAAGAATAGGCAATGCTGGAGGCTTCCATAACCCACTGAAACTAAATTCATCCCTCAACAAATATAGGAAATCTAAAGACCTAATATCTTCGAAACTATCTGAAAAACTAATTTCCTTCACAGATTCAAATTTTATAACAATAGCTAATGGCAGAACTAAAGGAGATACGTACGGCTCATTCACTTTTATTTCAGAAAGAGGTTCATCGGTTTTGGATTATTTTATGTACACACATGGTGTAACACAGATCAAAGTCACCCTGTTTACCATACCTCAATTGTAATTACTCTATCTCTCCCTTTTCTCTTGTGTTTAATATTGTCTGTAATTCTACGGCGAATCTGTACAGGGCAAGACGCCCTAATAAAGTTAATTTGTTGTTTTGTTGTATGTAAAAAAGTCGGCCGGGAGGACAACAAAAAATATTACCTATTTTATCTCATCTTAAATATTTTATTGAACTCTATTTAACATTTTGTTAAAAATCATATTTCCACTATATATTCTTTTTCGTTAATAACCACAATACCCTATAGCTTCACATTTCAATCTTATTTTTAAATTCCCAAACTTATAGTATTTTGATCTTTTCTTATTTAATCTGATTTCACAATGTTTTTGTTTTTAGGATTTGTATTTTTACGCACTTTACCTTTTTCATATGTAATTATATCTAAAAGCGTACCTAAACTATGTAAATTTATCATTACCAACATATGTAAATTTTAACTTTTGTTTTTGTCCACCTTGATTCTTTTTCTTCAAAATGACCATTCTTTATTCCTGCCATTACTTTTCAAAAAATATTTACATGTTCATTCTTATTTAAATATTTTACTTTTTGTACATATTACCTTTTGCCTACTGTTTATTGCTTTTTCACAAATGCCTTTTATTTTTCTTATAATCATCAAATGTTTTCCACTTATCCTTTGCTAATGTAATTTTCATATTGTTTTCAATGTTCTTCATATTCTCATGTTATACTTTTGTATTTATCATTCATTGTATTTTCTTCCTCATTAATGATATACGTGTAACATATATGTGTAATATATGTTTAAAGTCACCCTGTTTACCATACCTCAATTGTAAATACTCTATCTCCCTTTTCTCTTGTGTTTAATATTGTCTGTAATTCTACGGCGAATCTGTACAGGGCAAGACGCCCTAATAAAGTTGTTTTGTTGTTGTTGTTGTTGAGAAAGGACACAGGATTGGATTGAGAAATGGGCCAGCGATCAAGGGAGAGAAGGGCTTTAGACTATTGGTGTATTTGACTAATGGCTAGCCTGTTCACATATTGAACATGGACTTATCTGGGTGATGAGAAGGTGGTGGCGAGCTCCCAACTGTTCCTTGGCAGGTCCAGCTCCCTACTGACTAACTTGAGTCCGAGATTTAACTCGTTAACTCTCTAGTGCTCTCATTGGTTGACTATTGTCTCGTGGCGACTTCTGATTGGATCTTAGCTAGTCCTGCTGGACTCTGATTGGAGGTAGCTAACCCCATTGTCTTTGTCATGTTTTAACATGCTTCCGGAAGAAGAAGGTTTTTGAACTCAGTTTGATTAGTTCCTGGGTAATAACTTTTGCTTCCTGGATAATGAAATTCTGTTAATGGTTGTTTCTTTCTGATGGCTTCTCTCCCAGTTCGCGCTAAGCCTAACCTTTATTAAAATATTTGGATCATACATTGCATATATTGTGGTGGGGTTACATCTAGTTATATACACTCGACTCTCGATAATTTGAATATCTCGATAATTCGAAATCGTTTCCCGGTCCCTTGAAAAATACTCGATAAGTTGAATAAAATCGATATTAATTGGTCCCCCGTGTAATTTGAAGTTGAAGGAATATATCTTGCCACAAATGAACATTCGTGAATAACAGTACAAATGTTCAAAATAATAAATAACGAATTTTGATCAAACTCTTGTTTACTTGATTTTATTAATATGTAAGATTTTATCTGAAAATTAAAATATGAGGGAAAATGTTGCTGGCAACTTTCTCAAGCCAGACCAGCCCGTGAACTAACTAAACAATGTTAGCGCTCAAATTTCCACGCCAAGCGAGGCAAGGAGATATCTTACTACCCTAAGCTTCTACGTGCCTCAGAACCGACACAAGTAACGTCTTCTTCGCAGCCCTCACTACTATCGAAAATTCATTGGACAATGATAGACTGAAGTCGCTCACTCAACAAAAAATATTGACTCATTTAAAAAATGAAAATTTGTGAATAATGGCAGAGCGCCATCTAGTAGAACATAATTCAACTAAACGTTGAATTAGGTTTGTTCCTTAATATTTGGCCAATCCATTTTCCCATATTTATAGCATATATTATAGTAGAAATTTGAATAATAAATTATTATCTCGCTTTTCCAATTTAATGCGGATTTTTTTATTTATCATTTGGGGAAGACTTAGGAAGCATCTATTGTTTTCTGATAGACGAAAGTCGGCATTTAGGGAGGAGAGAAAGAAATATATAAACGTTTGAAGGAATGGCTTAGATACTGGGTTTGGAGAGAGACGAATTTTTATCAAGACAATCGTCTGATTCTGGTGGCATTTCTGCGACTTCGTTTCTTTTTAAAGGAGGGATGGACCTTTAACGTTGAGTTCACCTTGTTTGTTTTTTTGGAAGGTGAGGATATAAGGACAATGTGCAGGGGCGATATAGACTCTTGGTCTGGCTTCTTTCAGATCCTGGCAGTAGTTCAATGATGTAAGACTTCAGTAACTGATTAGTCCAGTATACTCCCGTAGTCTGTTGCCAATAGGAAACTAACGAGGCATCCAAAATATTCCTTCCTGACAGCAAAGACCATGATTTCCTCGTTGGTTTCTTCAGTTTCTATTAGACGTTTCTCTTCGCGGGCAAACATCTCTTGAAGTTCTCGAATGTTATGGGGAATGTGGACTTGTCTCTTCTCAATGTTTTGACTTCTTGGGGCAGAAAGGAAGAGGTGGAGCTGAGGGAACTACAGGATTTTTCAGTGTATCGGGGGGTGGGAGGGCTTATCCATATTTCCATATGGAAATGGGAGTGATTCTTGGGGCTTACTTTTTATTCCTTAGCGACTCGATTACATTCGCTTATTTCGAGAAAATAAATATGTTTGTTGTTTTCAGGGAAATTAAGATATTTGCTTGTTTCGAGAAATTAAGATATCTGCTTGGTGTCAGGGAAAAACCAATATACAACCCATACCTCGCTTGGCGTCGGGGTTACGTTCCAAAAAACACGACGCAAATTGAAACGACGCAAAGTGAAAATATGTGAAGGCGCAATCAAAAACAAAGTGTTGCCATATTTTAGGAAAAAAAAAATTAAAGACTCTCGAATCCAAAACAACGCAACTTCGAAAATCTAACGACGCACAGTGAAAATCAGTAAAAATTAAGCAGCGACGCAACTTCGAAAAAAATTGCAAAACGAAACGACGCAAAGCGAGGTATTGGTGTATTTGTTTGTTTCAGGAAATTCAAGGCATTCGCTTGTTTCAGGTGAATAACGACATTTTATTGCTTCAAGGGAATCAAGACATTTGCTTGTTCAAGAGGAATCTAGCATTTGTTTTGTTCCATGAAGTTCAAGGACATTTTCTTGTTAAAAAGGAACCTAGCATTCGTTTGTTCTATGGAGTTCAAGACATTTGCTTGTTCAAGAGGAACCTAGCATTTGTTTGTTTCATTATTTCCAAGACAATGTTCATCGTGTGAACGTCGTTTCTTTAATATAAGGATTATATTTGTCTAAAGGGGAAATGTGTGGTGATTAATTTGAAAAAAAAAAACGAGTCAAAGAAATAATGACGATACATAGAAAGAAAAACATTTAATTAACAGCCACGTGAACCATGATACATTCGCCAGTTGCACCCGGTTAAGAATTCGAGCAATGGAAGCTCCAAACAAGAACAAAGTGGAGCAATACGTTTCATTTGTTTGCTGAGAGAGCTAAACCTTCAGAAATCTTCCGTCGTCTGAAAGCCGTACATGGTGGGAAACAGCTTGTCATTGACAAGAGTGATTCATTGGACGGAATTGTTTGCTAAAGGGTTTTCATTGATAACAGATTAATGGCAAAGGGTAAACGTTTACTATTCCATCATTGAGGAGAATATACCGCAAGAAACAAGGTCTATTCTTTCGGAGGATCCACTGTAAGAAGTCTAGATTATGGAGTACCTGCCTATGATCCGAACATTTGACTAAATACCTAATGATGCAAAAAAATGTGCTCAGTGGGTCCATCACCTGACACCGAACAGCAAGCCAGAAAAAAATTGTTCAACGTGACTCAGCTTCGACGATTCGCAAACAAGGATATGACTTTTTGAAGTGCATAGGGACTGAAAATGAAACATTAGGCCACGATCCCGAAATTAAAGGGCAGAGCGCAAGTAGTAGATAACCTCAGTTATAGAAATGTCGCTTCTCTTTGTCTCTTCTGGAATATGCGTTCTTTGAAGTGGTGAAACAAGAGAACTGGATTGTCGCTACGATAGGTCTGTCTTCTGCAATATAAAGGCCGTCTTCATACTACCGATGAGACAAAAACATCGTAGGGGGAAATTGGAAGTTATGAACCACTCCCATGCAATCCAGATTATCCTTTAAGCGATTTTATTGTTTTTGAACATTTAAAGAAAGCACTGAAATGACGCCTTTTTGGATAGGATGCTGAGGTGGAAACTGCTGGTGAAGGATGGCCACATTCTCAACCTAAAATGTTTAATTAGCTTAGGATAGCTTGGCTCATCAGTGGTGAACTCTCTAAGCGTTTCGCCAATTTAATCTACCAGACCGCTTCTCAGAACTTTGATACTGTATTGGACGATACTGTTTATATATATACAACACTGAAGGGGGAATCTCAGAAATGGTATTCAACCTACTATGGACATAAGTTTTTAGGACAGTAGAATTAAATATAATATTTGCATATAGCAATGGGCTTCTTCCGCACACAATACGAACAAGGCCAGTTAGGCCTAAATTATATAAAATAATAACGCGGCCATCTATAGGAAATAGATGAAAGCACTAAGGCACAAAAGTTTCTTTTACACATAAGATTGCGCGTGCTTTGAATGCTAATCATGGTCCATCCCATCTTGTCATTAGCGGCAAGCTTGGTTTGCATAAAATCTGTACAAGATGGGTAACAACGCAAAAAGGGCAAAACGCTTTAAAAATCCATCAAAGCTTTCTCTACCGCATCAATAATGAAAAAGACGCATTCCGTGAAAAATAGCGACCTTTGGTGAACTTGCAGCCTCACTACAAGCTCGAGTTCAGTGTATGGAAGGGAAACAACCCTGAAATGCTCTTAGAAACAAAATTGCATATGTTTCATCGTCGCACATTGTCCATCTTCTGCAATTCAAATCTTGTAATCATCCAGCAGGTTAATGTGACCATACCATTCAATAGGAATCATTTCCTCTTCATATTGTTGCATCAGTTTTGATGCGCTCTACATTTATTCAAATATATTCTATGATATTTAATATTCATTTTAAACATATTATATACAAGGGTATAATTCTTTTTATAGTTTCGTTCCTTTTGTAATATAGTTATTGTATTTATCTTGATTGTTTATTGGAGAGAGAGATGACCTAGACGAAGACTGAGGATCACGAACTACGAGAAAGACAACGTAAAATACAAGTTAAAAAGGTAATTTAATTTTAGTTACTTTTCTTTATTTGCTTTAAGTCTGGTAACTCGCTCTGGAAACGTGTATAACACCAAGAAGGAAGAGAGCAAGGTCGATGACCCTGTAAAGCTGCAACTTAGTGCAAGCAATATATAGTATCAATAAGGAATCAAGGGTTTCGTTTCTTTTCTTATTTCTTTTATTTCTCAAGCTTTTGGGCCAACATGCCCAACACGGAGATCCTGAAGTACAACTTCACGCGAAGTTATACTTCAGGATCTCCGTGTTGGGCATGTTGGCCCAAAAGCTTGAGAAATAAAAGAAATAAGAAAAGAAACGAAACCATTGATTCCTTATAGATTAAATCAAAGGGTAAAAGCAGGGAAGAATCTATATAATATTATATTTGACTATACTTCAGTTTAATCTGTAGAGTCGAGAACAGCTCACAAAACCTGGTAGACTAGCTGTAACGCCACCAACAGTGTAATAAATGTTGAGCAATGGGCTGATGTCAGCATTTAGCAACAAGCGGCGAGGTATACTGTTGCATAACATGGCTCGTTCAGGCTTCTAGACAACGGTCTCTATTGCCCAAACCTTCAGCAGGTATGGACTCATATATATAAAATGAGAGAGAGAATAATAAAATCAAATAGATTAATATTGTTACGACTCTTCTCAGCCGTCGATGTTTGCGTGCAAGGTTTCTGAGAAGACAATGTGGGTTCGTTTTGGATACAGCTTAGAACAATGGATTTATTCGCAGTACTTTAAAAGGGATATTATTAACTATACATAGGAGATAAACTTGCCTTCGATGTCTGCCCCGGGTAGGTTCCTCCTCGTCCTTCTTTGCACCGTCCTCCTCTTGTTAATCCACACGGTCCCGGAGTCACCAGACAGACTTCTTCCCCCAGACTGCCATGTCTTCTCGGCACACAAATCCCCGGCAGGCCGGCCGGCTTCCTTCCACCACGGCACCAGCTGGACTTCCGTCTGCCGCCCCCTCCTCTGGAATTTTGTCAATCAACACTTCCTGGAAGGGGCCCCTGCATACCTTCTTCTCTTGGCCTTGCCTTGCTCCACCGCTTCAATATTAAGCAATAACGCGCCATCTTTATATAGGAAATGAAAGCATTGATGTGCACGAATGTTTCTTTACAGATAAAACAAACTTCTACTGTCCTTACTATGATTTTAAAATATTAGGAGGGCTTGGTTCATCAGTGGTGAACCATTCGTGTGGTTTCGCCAATTTTTTTTAAATATTTCATTAGTACACGTGGTACAAGCCATGATAATCATGGTGAGTAGAAGTTGGCGGCCGTTTTACTGTAAGTGCACCACATGTCTACACATGTGAAAAGCCGTTCGACTCAATTTAATCCAATTTAATCTACCAGAACCGCTTCTTAGAGCTCTAATACTGCATTGGGTGATTCTGCTTATATATGCTACACTGAAGGTGTAATCTTAGAAATGGTATTCAAGCAAATTATCGACATAAGCTTCTAGAAGAGTAGAATTAAATATGAATTGTGACACCCCATGTATAAGTTTGGAGCTTTCATCCATCTCAAATTCCTCCCTATTTGTGCTGTACACGATTCTCGAGCGAGTTTCCTCAATAAAAACCAATAAAAGAGTAAGTTGTAGCCTATTTTTAACGCTATTTTTCTTTAAATATATAATATAAAATATTTCTACAGCCTTATCCTGCGATAATTAAAAATTGAAAGAAGGATGGCTTGGTTTATCAGTGGTGAATCCTTCCAGCAGTTTCGCCATTCTAATCTCCAGACCGCTTCAATACTTTATTGGACTGAGTTATATGCTCTGCACTTTCTATTGAATACAGTAAAATGTTGTTTGAGAAAACTATGGGCTAATGCTTCTAGGGCTGTTGGAATCGCTTTGTAGACTAACTTCCCTCCTTCCTCCAATGCCTTCCTTTACTGAGGGTGGACCACATGGTCTCTCCATACTTCCTCCGCCATCCTCTTCATCTCCTCGTAGGTGTGTCGTCCAGTCTATTGTTTTAGATCGTCTGTGTATCCCTGTCGTCTCCTTTCCTTCGATCTCTTCTCCCGGAGCTTTCCTTCCAACACTGTCAGCAATGTCTCTCCTGCTGATCAATCACATGTCCAGCAAACGTAATTTTTTGTTGTTTTATGAACTTTATCAGCTGGCGTACTGAACCCATTAGATCGAGGACTTGATTATTTGTTACCATATCCGTCCAAGGAATTTTGAGAGATCTTCTTTAAAGGTATGTCTCGAAAGCTTCTATATATTCGTTTGATTGAAGATTTTAGTAATGACCACGACTCACAGCCATATAGTTAGTGTAGACTAACTAGATCTATGGAATTGTGCTCGCTAGATAGCTCGACATACTCACTAGATTGGGGGAATTTCTCGCATGATTGGCTGTCAGAAGTTACACTCTTATCACAGAGATTTCAGGTTGAATCACAGTATTTGCTCGATAGATCACAGGAGCTACTTGCTAGGTCGTTATTTTTAACGATTTTCAACAAGTGTCTGCCCAATGATCACTTTCCATCCCCATGAGAACTGAATGATGTTCTTGTTCCCTTTAAAGAGTGAGGAGAATTTTTGAAATCCCATCGACCCATAACAATGCAAAGCGCCTCCAAATCATTTCGGGGTCAGACCTTGTAGATGCCACCACCGCCGCACTTTCTAAAATTGAGAAACAACTGACGCGGAGGGTTAATGATAGGAAATAATGCCTTCTTGGTTTTTTTTTTCATGTGAAAGGTTTCATTTGGCAATGTGCTGTACTCCAGTATTCTGCGAGCGCTACACAGAGTGATTGTCCAAGGGAAATTTATAATATGTTGCACTCGTTTTCTTAGGAAACCGTGTTGTAAACTGAACATCAATGGATTTATAGTAAACAGAACGAGTTACCAGAAGGATGCCCACAGACTCAGTTCACCTGAACACCTGCTAGTCCTGGAATATCGTCTTTCACCTACTCTCACGCTTAGTACAAGAAGAATGTCTATCACCAAGCCTACAAAGACGATCTTATCGTGGTAGTTTCGGGTCCGCGCCCTTATCAGCTCTCCGCGCCACATGCCATAGATAAAATTTCCAGGTGGTGTGGTTTGCATAAACTTGAACTTAGTGTGAGAAAGTGTCAGGCTATGGTCCTCCTTAAATCAGGTGTAAGAACTTAAACGCTGCAAAGTGATCAAGTGTCATCAATGGCCAACCCATCCCGTGGGTCGACTCAATAAAGATTCTGAGCTTTAGATTTGATCGCAGAATAAAATTCCATCAGTACGTTAATCATTATTTCGTCAATGGTGACGCGGCGATCTACTTCCACCACATTCCGAACAGCAGCAACGGCTGCATTTTCCGTAGCAGTAACGGGCCTGCCGCTTCGCTCGTCATCATGCACGTTTTGCCGTCCTTCCAAGAACCATGAACGCCATCGGCGAAATATTTGGATGCTCATACATCCTTCACCATACACTGACACTAATTTGCGATGAATATTCACCGCAGTTTCATTTTTGGCCGTGAAAAAACGAATTACAGTACGGAGTTCGCAAGTGGGACACGTTCACCAGTGGTAGCACCATGGAAACTGAAGCGCTACGGACTTGCGCGTACGAGTAGCTTGATTTTTTAGGTCACGACGCGCTTCAAACGCATCCTAGTGACCATTTCTTACACTACTAACTAATTTTTACAACGTTTCGTTTTGCATAAAAAATAGGGAAACTTATTTATTGGATGACTTTCGTAATTGGTATCGTAGCTTGCCTTTTGGAATGCCAAATTAACGAAGTTTCAGGCCTATAAATAAATAAGGGTATTCAATTCAATATCCAATTATTTGTATTTGCTTTTGGCACTGAAAATTCCTTCCATACAATACGAATTGTGAATGCGCTATGTATATATAACACCAGGATATATTAAAATCGTTTCTACTGATGATTAAACACCCTTTTGTGGATATAGGTCGATTACCTAACTTTACCAGTAGGAAATGTTATACAATCTTGTCACCTCTTTGCTAACGAGGACCATAGACTGAAGTCACGGTATTCAGGTTTTCCATTTGTTTGAATCTGTTAAAGCTGTGGCTAGACCGTGGAACTGAATATTTTGCGTTCTGGACAGAAAAAGATCCAATAGATGTTTCGATAGGTTCCATTTTGATGGCTTTTATTAGATGAAAGGGATATATAAGAAATCAAAGCATTGAAGCACGAATTTTTTTTTACACACAAAACAAACGTCTACTGTCTTTACTGCATTGAAAAATTAATTGGGAGGGGTTGGCTATATCATTGATGAACCCTCCCAGTGGTTTCGCCAATTTAATCTACCAGAATACTTCTTAGAGCTCTAATACTGTATATTGGTCTGGTAGATTCATTTGAATGGTAGACACCAGCCAACTTAGGTCAATCCAAATGATGTTAACCAGTGCCCAAACAAGCAGACTAGTTGCTCAGGCCCTATATAATTTTTACAAGGCAGTAGGTGTAAAGAGGGAGAAAAGAGAACTTGGAAGCTATTGTTCTTACACCTCAGAATGAATGACGAAACATCGAGGGGTCGACCTTTCATATTAAATCTTACTTTTCCTTATTACTAATAATTGTATATAGTTGCGGAACTACTGGTTTCCTGTGCTGCTCTTTTCCTGATATTGCACCTTGTACGGAGAATCTGTATAAGACTAATGTCTTAATAAAGGCTTTGTGTGTGTGTGTCTGGTAGATAAAATTGACGAAACCGCTGGGAGGGTTCACCACTGATAAACTAAGCCCTCTTAATATATTTTTTCATCGCAGTAAGGATAGTAGAAGTTTCTTTTTTATGTGTAAAAGAAACATTCGTTATTTTAATGATCTCATTTCCAATATATAGATGACGTGTTAAAGGGATATATATTTTGGCATCTTTCCCTACTTTAACCAAATACACTGGTGTCCAAAAAATAAGAAACTTAGCCAATATTGAAATTTCTCAAAAGCTAATTTATTAAAAAATATAAAATTTATTATACAAATAGTTTAAAACTATGGAGAATTTGACTAGCTATATGAAAATTTAAAAAAAAATATTTGAAATTATGAAATATGCAAATTATTACCACATACCCAAAGCTAAGGTTCCAGATCTTAAAGAAATAAGATATCAATAGGGAGTATGATCACCTCTAACAGCTATCAAGGTCTCACAAGCGAGCCCTCATACTGTTTACCCAGGCTTTGGAGGAGGTCCAGGGGTAGTAAACTCCACTCCTCCAATAGAGCAGTTTCTTAGCTCAACGAGGGTTCTGGGAGAGGGGTGACGAGCTCCAATACGCCTCCCTAGAGCATCCCAACACATGCTCTATTGGATTCAGGTCCGGAGATCTGGCTGGCCAATCCATCCTTCGAATATTCTCACTTTGGAGATATTCATTGACTAGCCTAGCCCTATGCGGACGAACATTATCGTCCATAAAAATTAAATTGTGACCAATTTGATCTCTATAAGGTCTTAGATAGAGCTCAAGGATCTCGTCCCTGTACCTTTGGGCAGTTAAAGTGCCCCCAGAAAAAATGTGGAGGGGTGTGCGTCTGCTAGAACTGATGCCAGCCCAGACTAAGAGACTGCCCCCTCTAAAACTGTCTATTTCCCTGATGTTACTGGGATGATAGCGGGTTCCAGGCTCCCTCCAGATGAAAACTCGTCGAGAATCTGTGTTTAAACTAAATCTTGACTCGTCACTGATGAGAACATTGGCCCACTGATCATGAGTCCAGGCGTGATGTTCCAAGCATCAATTCAAGCGGGCTTCTCCTGTGAGCAGAGGTTAAAGGGATACAAACCATTGGACGTCTTGCATTAAGAGTCACCTTCATGAAGCCTCGGTAAACAGTTTGACTTGAAATTCTCGTTCCAGTAGCACTTGAGAGTTCATTAGAGAGTTGAATAGCTGTCATCTACCTATGGCGCTTGTGCAGTTACGACCAGATAACGGTCTTCAGAGGTAGCTGTTTTTCTTTTTCTACCAGAACCTTCTTTTCTTTTGATGGTTCCTGTCTCAATGAACTGTTTCCATATTTTGCTGACCACAGATTTATTCACATTTAGCCATTTTGCTACTTCAACTTGTGATTGCCCTGCCCCCATTCTTCCAACAGCTCTCCATTTTAAATCATCTGCTAAAATATTTCATAAACTCATAATTAACTAAGGATTAAATAGAATTATAATTGGACAATTCTTAGATGGGGTAAACGGCACGCCAAATAGCACACTTATAAAGACAAGCAAAAATTTGCATATTTTTCAATTTTACCGAATCGAATGGTTGCGATAAATAAATTCAACAACTTAAAATACCTAATTAAATTACTTTTAGCTTTTAGCGTTGTATATTTCAAAACATATCATTAAAAAACATAAGTTTCTTATTTTTTGGACACCAGTGTATATTGTTACACCAGTTACAAGAGAATAGGATCAAGCAACAGTTCTTTGTGGCTACAAGATGGACTAGTCGAAATCGCTGGTCGATTTAAGACAACCACAATCACGATCGAATCCGAGCTTTTTTATGCAGAAAAAAAAGAGAGCTTCATTGGCCCCTGATTCCTGTACATGTCCAATTCCCACCAGTAAGTGAATTTAACCAAATTTGCACAATTACGCTAAATATGTAAAAAAAAAAGAGAGTAGGATCAGGCAAACAGCTCTTTGTGGCTACAAATAATAGACAAGATGGGTTAGTGTGTCGTCGATGATCGCTGTTCGATTACGACAATCACGAATCACGATGGAATCCGAGCTTTTTATGTTAAAATAATAGCTGTCATTGGTCCCCGATTCTTGTACGTGTCCGAATCCACCAGTAAATCAATTCAACCAAATTAGCATAATTATACTAAAAATTTGGAAAAAAAAAAAACAATACATACAGGTCAGGTGTTGATATTGAAAAATAAAAATAGCATAGTCCTGAAACGCTCACATAAGGCATTTTAGATGGCAGAGCGCCATCTAAGTGGAAACAAAAATAAATAGGGTTTTGTTCTATAAAATTTGGCCAACCCAATTTTATTTATAGATAAAGAAGAGCCAACCACGTACGAGTTTCAGGCTGTTGGTCCTCGTGAGCGTGATAAAGGCTGTACCTCAATGACCAAAAAGCTGGTCCTTATGAAGACCAGGGCGCAACAGCAGGGACCCCACCTGTCGCCTCAGCAGAGCAATGCTCTTGACGGCCTAATCGACAACATCTTAGACCTGAGGCACGGAGGCACGAGCAATATATATAAAATTTTAAGGCAGGTAAAGGCAGAGCTGAGGACTGCAGTGCCTCCAACACCCCCACTGCCTGCGCCTCAGCCTGCTGAGCCGGCGCCGCCCGCTCCCCAGGAGTCAACTCCAAGCCACGACTACACCTCCGCTTCCACCACCTGACCCGATGGAAGGACGACGACGATCTGATGCCGGAGTTAGATGCAATTTTCAATGAAATGATCATTGAACCCGGCTTTGAGCCCTTGCTGGAGTCAGGAATTAGCCTGGATGCCGTCATGCTTGCGGTCTTATAACCGCGAAGATAGATTGGATCTACTCACGGTCTCTCGCCTGAGCAGGGGAGTACCCTCGCGGGCTTCCTTGACGCTGCTTCCGAGCGAACTCGGAACAACCATCCCACCATTCGCAGGGGAATTCACAAGCTAAGGATAGCCTTGCCCTCCTGATAGGCCCCCCCTCGGTGAGGGCTCCGCCCAATGTACATAGTTTGCCCTATTAACTCCTCGTGAGTACATATATTACATACACACCTTATACACATACTCTACGTACTTATATTACATACAATACATTATTTGCATACATTGCATACTTGCATTAAATACATACTTACATTACATATTACATTACATACATATATTATAAATGTCCACACACATATAATAATGCATACATTACATACTTTCAATATATATTTCAGTTGAAACATACAATTATATACATATATTATATACTTACATTACATACATACAATAACATTCTTACGTTACATACATACATATGGTAATTTAAACCAACAACCCTATATTGTATAATACTTATAATAAGATTGTCATGTTGTATATAGAAACACATCTATAAATTAATTATACGCATGATTACATGTGTCATTGCATCACCATATGTAATGTACTTGAACAAACTTAGGATGAATAAATAAAACTATGTAATAGATTGAGAGCTGAGCTAAGAAAGAGGTCGAAGTAGAATCCAACAACCTAAAGAGGAATTTGGCAAGTCGTTTGCCATCAAGGTCAAAGGAAGTAGAATACAGCACAGACACCCCACGCCCTTTGCACCCTCTCAAAGTCAAAATCCCCGCATACCTCACCCGTCGGCAAAGATATATAAAGCCTCTGCCCTAGCTAAAAATATAGTTACTTCACCATCAGCGTGAGCCCTCGTCGGTTGTACCCAGGTCCACCTTATCGACCATGTAGAACACTAAGAACTCTCTATCTCCACTTGCTCTTAGCTCTATCTGCTGCGACTCCTATCTGTTTCATGGAACTTTCCTACTACAACTGGTCTCTTCGTTTTTTTTGTGTGTGGACATTCCCAAGCTTTCCACTCTGCCTCGACCACGACTGCCTGTACTCTGTGAGAACTGTTAAAGGTCCTCCAAGGTGCAAGAGGTACTGGAAAACTCTCCACGCCCTGACTGTCCCTCTCGGTTACTACTGGTTTGACCTCGGGTTTCACAGCTATAGCGAGAGTCGACAGGATGACCACCACGAAGAGGTAAGAAGCCTGTCCAGATAGAAGCGAGGAGAGCAAAGATGGAGGAACCAACCCGCCATTCCAACGAAACGACCGAGCAATCTCTCCCCCAACAAGAGACTATATTTCAGGAGCAAGCTGTCAACACCCCAACGACACAGCCGAAGATCCCGCAAAATGAGCCGGTGAGACGTTCCCACCTTCGGCCTTACAACGCAACCATCTTCCAGCGACATGCCGCCGTCGCCAAACAGAAGCTACAAGCTTCTACAAGCCCTACATGGAGCGTCTTCCACGTCAGCAGGATGACAAATAAAGACCAAGTCTCCTGATGAACAATCCTCAAAACTGTAAGTTTAAAAAACCTACTACTACTTTTACACCCTCATTTATCAATATTTACTTTATTTTAAGCAACTTTTAAATTTAATTCATTACTTTCAATTTACATAAGAAAAAAAATGTTTTAATTACTCCCAATCATAATTCTAAACTTATTTTGTGTTTTATCTTAATAACTTATTTATATACCAAAAAACACCAATTTCTTAATAAAATACTTAAAACTTTGCAAAAATCTTGTAATGTTCACTATTTTAGGTAAACGCCCCATTCACTATCACGCCATTGGCCTTTTACAAGGATAAGTTTCGCACTACCATAATCAACGATTCGAAAAATATATTCAAATTTTAATAAACATAGGTGAAACGCATTTTTTTAAATTGTAAAAATCGAAAGATACAATATCTTCAAAATCACAACTAGAAAAGTAACTGTCCTTTCCCAAAACTAGTTAAAAATCCAACAAAAGTTTCACTCCCTCGTCTTCTTTTCCTTTTACATGCATAATTATTAATTATCCACACATCTTCTCAACAAACTTCAACACACACCCCATCACTTTCTCCAATTGGCCACCATCCATTAGCGCGCGACTTAGCAACAAATCAATCTCGAGCCACACAAGCTCCATATCGTCGCCACTAAAGTGTCACATCCACTAACAGCCAAAATATCTCGATGTGTTTTGTACAAACCACCACCCATGACTAGTAAATTTTTTATTCATGTGAAACAAGTTAGATGCTGTACTAAAAACAGCGACTTCACGTGACACATTTCCATTCAATTCACTTCACTCGTGTCACACAAGCGCAACACAACATTTTTTTTTCTTCCCCACTTTTCAGGCCAAGACGCCTTCA
>CP092877.1:24939104-24996747 GCA_030710605.1 Cordylochernes scorpioides | reverse complement strand
TCCTTCCAGTTGTTAGGCTTTTGAAGGTCTTCATCATTTTCTGCATTACCATTGTTAGGAATATTAATTCAAATAATTTTCTCTATGTAAATAAAATATATAGATATATGAATAAATATAAATTGATAATGATAATATTAGCTAGCATATGTTAATTAACGATTTGCCAACGTAGTTAATGCCTTCTTAATCCTTTCTTGTTTTTTGTATTTCTTCTTAATTCTTAAATTTTACTTTTGTAGTTTCTATGCATAAAGATAATATTAAAAAATATATTTAAGTAACATTTTCTCTTTTTTACCCCCATAAACACCAAAAATTGGTAGCAGATCGCGGTTTACGCAAAAAGGTAAACGCCATTTTGAAAAAAGAAAGATAGAAAATATCTTTAAGGTTCGAAAAGAACATATTAAGTAAAAATTCAAAATGGCTGAATCATCGATAAATATCCAAAAATTCGATGGAAATAATTTCACAAGTTGGAAATTTTGCATCATTTGCATTTTGGAAGGCAAATATCTAGATGGCTTTATAAAAGAAGATACTCCAAAAGATGAAAAAAAATAACTGTCGAATGGAAAAGAAAAGATGCCCAAGCTAGAGGGATAATAACTTGTGCAATGGATGACACACAAGTAAGTTTAATTTTAACATGCAAAACAAGTGAAGAAATTTGGACTGCTTTGCATTCTAGATATGAGGGTAACATAAAGAGAAAATGCATAGAGGCTAAAAACAATGTATCTAGATTAACAATGAAAAAAGAGGAAACCTGGGAACAATATTTGCTTAGAGCAGAGAAATTATTGCAAGAAGAAAGAATTTTGGGTGGATCAATAGAAGATGAAGAATTCATCACAGCTTTTAATAGAGGGCTACCCCCAAAATACAATCTTGTCTCAATGCAATTTGACAATTACACAGATGCTACTATTTCTGATATAAGAAGAATTTTTGAGCTCCATGAAGAAAGAAACAAGAACAACAAGGATGAAAATGCTGCATATAATATGGGCCATAAATTTAACAAAAACTTTAAGAAAAATTAAAGTGATTCTAATAGAGAAAGAAAACCCAAATGCTTCATTTGTCAAAAGTTTGGACATAAAGCAGCAGTATGCTGGTTCAACCCAGTTAACAAGAGAAAATAAAACAATCAAGGGAATTCTATACAAACAATCCCCAAACAAACATTTTCAAAAAAAAAAAAAAAAACAATATCCTTCTAGGGCTTCTTTGATAAGAGAAAATCATAATCAAGAAACTGCCATGGACTTAAGTTCCCCAGAGTTCAACAATAAAGGCAAGTGGATACTAGACAGTGGAGCAACAAGCCATATGTCTACAGACATTAATCTAATGGATGATCTTCAAGATGATAGCAGTAAAATCACTCTTCCTGATGCTAGATTCATCAAATCAAATGGTATTGGCACTGTTGAAATTTATATGGATGATAATCATCTTTTAACACTAAAAGAAGTTCTATATGTACCTGAACTCAACAATAATTTAATATCAGTAAGTAAAATAACTGAATATGAAAAACAGATTATATTTGATGTAAATGGTGCAAGGATAATAGATAACAATGGATCCAGCATTATAACTGCAAAAAGGGAAGATAACATTTATACAATTGATGCATGTGCAAACATTAAACTAGAAGAAAATGTGTTCAAAACACATGAAAATAATTGGAAAATTTGGCACAAACGCCTTGCACATATAAATGAAAATTATATGAATATGATGCTAAAAGACTCCATGGTGTATGGGTTCAGTTGTTCACCAATTAATAACTTAGAACCATGTATCACATGCATTCAATCAAAGTTTACTAGATTGCCATTTAAAGAGATTGATTCAAAGCAATCAACCAAACCCCTTGATCTCATTCATATGGAATCAATAGGTCCATTTCAGCATGAATCCATTGGCAGAGCAATATATGTGCTGAACATAGTTGATGACTTTTCAAGGAAAATATCCCCAATGTTCCTTAAAATCAAATTAGAAACCTTTGCCAAATTAAAGGAATTTATTGAACTTATAGAAAACATAAAAGGTACAAAAATAAAAAAATAAGGTCTGATAATGGAGGTGAATTTACAAATAGACAATTAAGCTCTTATTTGATAGAAAAGGGAATAGAACATCAAATTACATCCTTTTATTCACCCTCTCAAAATGGAATAGTGGAGAGAGCAAATAGAAGTTTAATTGAAGGTACAAGAGCACTATTGATAGAATCACATTTGCCACCAAAATTCTGGGCAGAAGCCATGAACACTTATTCTTATATAAAAAAATAGAACTACACATAAAAGGAATGATAAAACCACCCCTGAAGAACTATTTACAAGAAAGAAACCTACTATAAAACATTTAAAAGTTTTTGGATGCAGAGCTGAATACTGGATTCCTGATTTCAAACGATACATATTTGAAAAAATCACAAAATCAGGTATATTTGTTGGATACTCAAATAAAGGAAAAGCATTCAGAATCTGTGACCCTAAAAATTATGCAATTACTGAAACAAGGGATGTAAGCTTTATTGAAAAAGAAAAGGTAGCTGGACTACTTAGTAATGAAGTAAAAGCTGAATTGCCAGATCATGTATTGATTGACCTAAATATTTGCCATAAAAATGGCCAAAAAGAAGAAGAACCAATTCCTATTCACCAAGGAAATGTTACAGAATCCACAAGTAATGAGCCAGATGAAGATAAAAATGTCTACAACTTGAGACCTACCTCTGAACAAGGATTTTACTATGAACCATCATTATCTGATGAAGACACATCACAAGATGACACCACTTCTGATCGTACCTACCATCCAGTAGATAGTGTTATGAAGGTTATATAATTCATTACCAATTATACCAACTAATTATGAAGAGGCCATAAACTCTCCAGATAAAGAAAAATGGCTTCAATCCATGAAAGGGGAAATAGATTCTTTAAATAATCACAAGGTGTGGGATGTTTTACCTATGACTAAAACCATTGGCCTATCAAATCAAAATGGGTGTTTTCCATTAAAAATAGCCATGATCCTTTAAATCCCATATATAAGGCAAGATTAGTTGCAGTAGGAAGCAAACAAAAATTAGGAGTAGACTATTCAGAAACTTATTCATCTGTGATAAAATCAGATTCTCTAAGGACTTTAATTGCTTTTGCAGCCATGAAAAATTTGCATATTCATCATTTTGATATAGAAACTGCCTTTTTGTATGGTAAGTTGGAAGAGACTATATACATGTCACAGCCTAAAGGATTTGAATTTCAAGAAGGTAAAAAATTTGTTTGTAAACTTAATCAGGCGATTTATGGACTTAAACAAGCAGGCAGAGTGTTTTATGAAACCTTTAATAAATATCTTCTTCAGATAGGATTTAAAATGTTTAATTCAGATAAATGCTTATTTTCATACCAAAATAATGACTCAATTCTTCTTTTGGGACTTTTTATTGATGATATCATTATTTGTAATACTGATTCTAAAATTTTAAATGATATTTTAATTAAGTTAACACTTTGTTTTAAAATAAAGAAAAATGCTAATCTTTTAAGTGTTTTAGGAATTGAAATATTAAAATATAATGATAAAATAATTCTAAAACAACAAAAATATAATGAAAGATTTTTATTAAAATATAATATGTTAGATTGTAAAACTGTTCATACACCCCTTGATGTATATACTGATTTGGAAATTTTTAATAATTCGACGGTAATTGATAAAAATAAATATCAGGAAATCATTGGATCTTTAGTTTACCTTGCTACTAAAACTAGGCCTGACATTTCATATTCCACATCACTTTTAAGCAGATTTAGTCAGGATCCAAGAGAAATCCATTTTAGTGCAGCAAAACGAATTATAAGATATCTTAAAGGAACAAAAGACCTTGGATTAGTTTACTCTAAGGGAGAAAATATTTTAAATGGCTATAGTTGTAACGGCAGCTGGCATGCCTATATAGTAAATTATCAGTGAGCACATATTTATCACTGATGATACTCTGTGCAGTTGCCTTTTAACTTGTTGTAATATATACCACTTGTAAACTCATGTCTGATAATTAAAATGCTATATCTGATGTTAGCCTAAAAGAAATAAAGTCTTTCTTTTTAAACTACAAGTACTTCTTGCTGATTACGTCAACAAAGAGAAAATATCTTTATTTTACGGGGCTGCTAACCAAAATGAATGATTTTTGAGCCCCGATGGACGCATAAAGCGGAATATATACAAAGCATAGTTGGAGGGGCATGGGGATGGGTGGCCAGGGATCATCGCCAGGTGAGGCCAGGAGAGCCGGCATGTAGAGGAGGACGGGGGGGGGGGGGGAGCAAGGTGGTGATCCGCGGAGTTTCAGGGGGTGGCAGAGACGGGTTCAACCAAGGCTGTTCAAAAAGGTTAGATTCCCCAGGCCAGGGAAAATAAAAGAAAGACAGCTGATGTTTAAATAAGAATATTAGATAAAGCGAGAATGATTCAGCAACTGATGGGAAAAGATAGATTATTTTTTATTTTATTTATTTATTATTATTATATATATATATTTTTGTAAAAATGAATATATTAAAGTTTTAGATAAGATTACTGGTGAGGGTACCAGTGCTAAGACGACCAACCAGAAAAGTACACCATAGATTGCATAGCGCGTTAAAATGGGTCGCTGCGTAAGTCGATTTCTCGAGCAGCCCGCGCCGTCGAATCGCCAAACCATTTGCCCTCTGTCCTTGGGTTACAGAGACAGCGTCAGGGGCGATCACATACGCAGGGCAGGTCGCGAAACCGATCTTAAACAGCGGCACAGGCCAGAGTTACGTCTACGAGCAGCCGCCAATGACAGGTGTTAACCATGAGGTGAGGAGTCCGAGTCACTCAGGTGATCGGAATCCTCCGCGCGGACGCGTGGCTTAAGTCTATCAGAGGCCTTTAGGAACTCCAGGCAGGCTCGCCAAGTGCTCCTGTTGAAAATAAAGTCTTTGAGTGACCGCGGAGTGTACCCTAATTCTTCTGCACAGGTGGAAAGAAGGGGGAATCTAAGGGCATCAAGGCTGCTGCACTCAAGCACGATGTGAGACAGAGTTTCTTCCCTGTCAGCGTCGCAGTAAGGGCAGGAAGGATCGTCAATGACGCCTATCCTGTGGGCGAAACTGTCCGTCCACGTGTGTCCCGATAGCAGGCCTACCACAATGTGCTCGCTAGGGACGATGTACGCATACCTTTTGTCTAAAAGACTCATTGGAGTAAGGCCAAAGCGGGTGTGGATAGAAGGAGCTAGAGAGAGGAATCTGCTTTCCCATGCTTCACGCGCCCGGCCGTAGATTGCCGATTTTACAAACGACAAAGGAGCGAGTTTGTAACAGCTTGGGTCAGCAGACTCAGCACCCCGCTTTGCGAGTGTGTCCGCAATATCATTACCCACGTTCCCACTGTGGCCCTTGATCCATTGTATGGTGCATCTGTTCCCATTGCGATTCAATCGCGATATCAGTAGCAGAGCTCTGTCGATAAGGTAATTACCAGTCTTAGAGTTCAGAACTGACTTCACGACTGAGAGGTTGTCCAGGAAGAATCCTAAGGTTAGATGATTTGGTAAAGTGGTTGCGTTTTCAAGTGCCTTAACCAATCCAAGGGCTTCCGCCTGAAAGACAGAACAATGAGGGGACAGAACATGAGATTCACGTATTTCAGGTGCACAATCGAGACAAGAGAACCTGTACACGCCGGCGCCAACTCCATCTCTGGTTTTGGAACCATCTGTATAGTATGCCACGTGGAAGAAAAGAGCAGGAATATTACTGGGAGCGGAGTAATAGGGGGGGGGGGGGGGGGTAGGGGAGAGGATGTGGAAAGGGAGGAGGCTCGAGTGGAATTTCAGCGTCAACCAATCCATACTTTTTAAGGTATAGCTCAGTTTTAGCCGAGATTTCCAGATCGAGAGGAAGGACTCTAGAGAGGGAGATTAGAGCAGCGTTGCTGGTTGATCTGAAAGCTCTACAAGCTCTCACTAGGAAAGGCCTTTGAGCACTCAGTAGAACATTCAAGGAGCGTTGAGAAAGATTAGGAAACCATACCGCCGAGGCAAAGGCAATGGCCGGAACAACCACTTGCAGATACAGAGTTCTCAAGGCGCGGTAACCAAAACCAAAGTTGAGATTAGCGGCTGCGGTCAAACGCGGCAACATGCCGCGGACCTTGGCGCAGACTTCAACTACGTGCTGGTAGAAAGATAGACGTTGATCAAATCTCACTCCCAGCACCTTAATTGAGTCGCACCATTGGATTGGCCGTCCGTGGATAACCAGATCCCGGCGCGGTTCAGGCAGTCTCCCGTGTGGTCTGAGGAGAACCATAGCCTGGCACTTCCCCACGCTGAGTTCCAGTTTATGCAAACTGCACCACCTAGCGATCATATCTATGGTGTGTTGGGCCGCGGGAAGTTGACTAGGTCGGCATCCCGAGACCACCACGACCAGATCATCCGCGTAGGCTTGCGGGAAAACATTATTCCTGTAGTCCAGCGTGAGGAGTTCGTCAAAGACAATATTCTAAAGGAATAGGCCGAGAACTGAACCCTGGGGACATCCTTTGGAAGCTCGTCTCGACACAGTACAACCATACCGGATTCATAGATAGTCTCACAACACGGTTACATAGAAACGAGTTTATCAGGTGATAAATGTTTCTGGGACAGACGTTTTTGTGCAACGCTCTCAAGATACTGGAGTGGAGCACGTTGTCAAAAGCGCCTTTAACATCAAAAGAAAGAAGAAGACAAGATTTCCTATTTTTAATCGTCCGGGTTATAGTAGATTTTAGATTTAAGAGTGCGGCTGTAGTAGATCTACAAGGCTTAAATCCGAACTGGTTTGGAGGCGCTTTACACATCCTATCGGCCATCCACGACAGCCTAGCAAGAATTAGACGCTCAAGGATCTTGCCCAAACCAGGCAGCATCGTGATTGGACGGTGTGATGCGAGAAAGTCCTCCCCACTTCGCTTGGGGACGAGAACGACGTCCCCCAGCTTCCATGTAGATGGAAAGTGGCCAGTGGTTAAACACTTGTTGAAAATACTTAGAAAAAACGTCCGAAAATGTTTAACTAGTTTTACGATAAGAAGAGGTGGCATGCCATCACTACCAGGAGAAGAAGATAAGTTTACCTTATCCGCTGTCAACAACAACTCGTTATCTGTAAACAAAGGGTCGTTATGAGATGACGATGCGATGACTTTGCTTAAATCTTTGTGTTCTAGCATGGTATCGGGCGGGACGCGGCCGAAATAATAATCTAATACGTGATTTAATGTGTCCCGCGGACCTTCAGTGAAGCCGCTACCAACTGGGAGAGCTGAGAGGGGTTTGCGCTTAAAATTTCCCTTTATGAAACTGTAGATTCCACCCCAAGGGCTGATTTCGCAACGCGAGCAGGCTGCCCTCCATGCTTCTTTCTTAGCCAGTCTCCTCGCACGGCGATATCTTGCCTTCAGTCTTTTGTAAAAGACCTCCAGCACACCCTTAACGACACCGCGTGCCTTTATAAAGGCCCACTGTGCCTTTTGAGTGGCCCTTTTGAGAGGATTCAAATCAAATTTCCACCAAGAGATGGACTTGAGGTATTTATCACTTCTGGGACGGGATGGAATGGTGTTTAGACATGTGTGAAAAATCTCTTCGCCGAGTAAATTAATTACATCGTCGAGGGAGGATGAGTCACGCACATTTTCTAAAAAAAGATTAATATTTTCTATTTTTTGGCTGAAATGTTCAAAAACTCTATCCCAGTCAGCGCGACCAAAGCTGAAGTATATTTCGCTAAATTTGTTTAATTTAAATCTGGTGTTGTCCTGTGAAGAGGGAGCGAAATTTAGGTTAAAGACGAGGCGTTTGTGGTCAGACAACTCCTGGTACTCAGGATGCCAATCGGTAACGCTATTTACAAGGCCAGCACTACAGCAAGTGACGTCGATGGAAGAAGAGCGGTTGCCCTCCTCCCACGTCACCGCGCCGTGAGTGTTGAGCACATGCAAATAGTTGGCATCAATAAAGTTTTCAACTAGATCTCTCTTAGGTGAGTGATGCCTGAGGAGCAGAGGTTTATCCGAGAGAGAGAGACCACCTAAAAGATTCAACATTTAGATCGCCGCAAAAAATGACCTCGTCATAGTTCAGAGAATTAAGGCTATAATTTATCTTATCGAGAAGAGGGGAGGAATCACATGATGGCGGAAGGTAAACATTACAAAGAAGAATACTTTTACCACTCAATTCACACATGACAAACACGACATTAACACTGGACAAATGAGACAAATGGACAGATTTAAGGCTAGGATTTACTACAATGACCATAGCTCCCAACCAAGAGTTTGTAATAGGGCCATAGCAAACTCTATTAGATGGGATTGGCAGCGATGGGATTTTGCCGCGCGCGGCTGGGAGCTCTTGTAAAAGTAGTAAATCTATGTTCTCCTCACGACAATCATTCAATACTGAATACAAACAAGGCTGAGAGCGTCTTATATTGATTTGTAGGCACTTGAAAACAATCATTTGACTATCGACTTATTGAACTGATCCTGGGCATCTCGCATGTGCTTGCACATCATGGAGTTGGCATTGTGCTTGTCACCGCACCTGTGACACTTAAGCCCGCTTTTATTTTCACAGGCAGTGGTAAAATGTGCACCTGCACAATTGGCGCACTTGGACGCATTGGTGCACTTTTTACCATCAGTGTGCGTCCTGTGAAAGAGGCTACCGCAGATACCACATGGGAAAACGCGTTTCGCCTGGGCGAGCCTGAGGGACAGGAAGTCAACAGTGACGCGGCCGCGTGCAAGGAGAGCTTCCTCGATACCCTTAGTGACCTCTATGATAGCGGTGGAAGGCGAACCTTCCTTCCTAATCAATTTAACCAGCTTCAAGCCGCCGCTGTTATTAATTAACTGCGGGGCTATCACAGGGTTTTCCATCAGATCAGACACCAGATCAGATTCAGATTTTTCGACAGGGATGCCGAAAATTGCCAACCTGGGCCTGAATGTCGGGTTTGGTAGGACTTTAAGTCCGTCAATGTTGGCGGTCTTAAATCCGTCCACAAACCGCTTTGATTCTGCAGAATTGGGAAAGTGAAGGGCAAGTTTTTTGTTCTTCCCAGTTACCGCCGTCACATCACAACTCTTCAACTGTGGAGTCTTGGCAATTTTGGCTCTGATGACCTCGAAAGATAAGTTGTCTGAGGCAATTTTTACATGGTTTACACTGTTCTTTAACGTTTGCGCGTAGGTTGAACGCGCTGGCACTCTAGGGTGTACAGTTGTGGGTTGGTTGGACCTAATTTGGATATTAGAAGTATCTAGTTGGGGGATAATTTTAACGGGGTTAGGAGGAGAGGAAGGCTTGGCCAACCTTTTCCTAAGTTGGATGACCTCATTTTCAACTATTTTTACATTTTTTTTTGAAGATTCTTAACACTTCAGTTTGTAAAGCGTTAAAAATACGCCTTACGTCGTCTTTCACCGAGTCAGATAGCCCAGTGCGGGTGGTAGCAGGAAGGTTAGAGGCAGCGATATCCGCTACCTCATGAAAATTTTTGTTGAAAAGAGAATCTATCTCTTCCCAGCAGTCAGAGGATCCAGAATGGGTACAGGAAGGAATGGAAGTAGGGGCCTGGGGGATCTTACCATGGGCAGTCCTATTAATAGGAGCGGAGACCTCTTCGGCTACGGTCCCAGGACTTGTGGAGGGCTCCAAAGGTGGGAATGGGTCGTCAAACACGGGGACGTTACATGGTGGCAGCGGCAGCGGCGCTTGTAAACAACACCACGTGGTAAGAACAATTTATTAATTTCCAAGTTCTTAAAGTATTTCAGAACATCTCTAATTGCATGTTCAAATAAAATTAAAATTGCATAAGAATATATACAAAAATAATTTAATTTACAAGCAAGAAGAAATAAGTGTATTTTTAGAAAAAAAATTACAATAACAACAACATGGCGGAAAATGCTATTCGACCTCCAAAACAAATAGGCCTAAATGAACTAAACAAAGAGGGCTGGGAATCTTGGCTTGAAAGCTTTGAATGGTATGAAATTACTACCCAATTAAGTAGTAAAGCACCAGAGGTACAGGTTGCTATCTTTATGGCTGCAATGGGACGAGAGGCTCAAAATATTTTTAAATCTTTCAAATTAAATAATGCAGATAAAAATAATCTGAGCATTGTAAAAGACAAGTTCAACAACTATTTTTCTCCAAAGCTGAACACCACAATTGAAAGATTCAAATTCAATCAGATGAAACAGAAAGAAGATGAATCATTTAATGATTTTCTGACTAGGATCAAATTACAGATAGCAAACTGCAAATATGCTGTCATGTCTGATGAACTACTTAAAGATCGAATAGTTGTAGGAATTATTAACAATGAAATAAGAGAAAGACTTCTTAGTGAGGCTGACCTTAATCTGGAAAAAACCACACAAATTTGCATAGCATGTGAAAATGCCACAAACCAAATGAAACATGTACTATCCGACTCAGACAAAGAAGTTGCTGTGACAAAGATGAACAGTGAGAAGTGAGAAGATAGAAAAGAGCCGAGGAAAGAAAACATCACTAACCAAAGTCACAAAATAATAGAAAACTGCAGAAATTGTGGTAGATCCCACAAAATCAACCAATGTCCAGCATATCAAAAGAGATGCAACAAATGCAAGAAACTCAACCATTTTGCTAATCTTTGCAGATCCAAGAACACAAATTCATACAAAGTCAGACAAATTGTTGGGTCACCAGAACCTGAAATGATTCAAGAATTTGTAATCCAGTCAGTTGAAAACACCAACCTGACAGAAGATTGGTATGAAGAAGTAAAAATCAAAGGCAAAAAGGTAAACATGAAACTAGACACAGGTGCACAGTGTAACGTGTTGCCACTCAGCCTAGCAGGGAGATTAAATCTGGAAATCCAAAGGTCTCCAGTAAAAAGTTTAATTTCTTTTTCAGTACATCGAATTCCTGTCGAAGGACAAAGTCTAGCAATGTGCATGGTGAAAAACATGACTGCCTACATACGTTCCATCATATCCAGTGATAACACTTGTCCCATCCTAGGCAGACAAACCTGTTCCAATTTAGGTCTTGTCAAGCGAGTAATCACCTGTCAAACAATTACACAGGAATACCAAGAATTATTCGAAGGGATAGGATGTTTGAAAGGATATGAATACGAGGCAAAGTTTCAGACTTCGGACATGAACATGCAAGTAAGACCACCCAGACCTATTCCTCTATCTATTAAAGAAAGAGTAAAGAAAGAACTTGAGGAAATGGAAGACAATGGAATTATAAAGAAAGTAAATTACCCTACCCCCATCTCCAGTCAGATGGTTATAGCAAAACAGAAAGGAAAAATACGTATATGCATTGACCCATCGGATATCAATAAAGTAATTCTAAGAAGCCATTTCCCATTACGGACTTTTGATCAGATTGCAGTAAAAGCCTGCATGGTTCAAAATACTTCACAAAGTTGGATCTGAAGAAAGGATACTGGCAGATCAAAGTAGCCCCCAACTCACAACGCTACTTTACCTTCAGCACTCCGTGGGGAAGATATATGTTCTTGAGAGTTCCCTTTGGAATTAAAACCGCTCCAGAAATATTCCAGAAAATCATGGCAGACTTACTCCAAGACCTTGAGGGTACAGAAAATTCAATGGACGATATCCTGATCCATGCTCCGGATCCACAGACCCTGGAAATAAGGACAAGAGCTGTACTACAGAGGCTTAAATAAAATGGAATCAAACTGAATAGAGATAAATGCAAATTTCAACTTCAAGAAGTCCAATTTTTAGGTCATATTGTCACGACAGAAGGCATTAAAATTGACCCTGAGAAAGTGCGTGCAATAGGAGAAATTAAGTCACCGAGCAACAAGCAAGAACTACAACGTCTCTTAGGAATGGTACAATACCTGAGCAGGTTCATCCCTAACCTTGCAGAGAAAACCAAAAACATGAGGTTGCTTTTGAAAAAAGATACACCTTGGCTATGGGACGAATCCCTCGATTGTGATCTCTTAGAGATCAAGACTTTGCTCAGAACTGCACCAACTCTGAAATTCTTTAATCCCAACGGGATTCTGACACTTTCAGTAGACGCCAGTTCACATGCCTTTGGAACGGTTCTATTACAAAACGGAAAGCCCATAGCCTACGCTTCATCAGCTCTCAGCTCCACTCAGCAGAACTACGCTCAGATAGAAAAGGAAGTTCTTGCCATCAAATTTGGATGCGACAAATTCCATCAACTCATTTATGGCAAAACTGTTGACGTCGAGACAGACCACCGTCCTTTAGAAACCATATTCAAGAAGCCATTAAGCAAAGCATCCCCGAGGCTCCAGAAAATTTTTCTACAGATACAACAATATGATCTCAGGATTAAATACAAGAAAGGAAAAGAACTGCTAACAGCTAATCTACTAAGTAGAGACTGCTCATATGAAGACACCTACTTGGAAGAAAACTTCGAAGTACTGATGACCACCCCGACAAATAAGTCAAGCTATGAGGAACTGCAAGCTCTTACAAAAGAGGACCAAGAACTACAAGAACTAAAAAACCTAATCTTATATGGCTGGCCAAACTACAAATCAGCAGTCCCTGAAAGCTGCAAGAAATACTGGCCATATAGAGATGAACTCTCGACAAACGAAGACCTAATCTTCAAAGGTAGCAGAGTCTTCATTCCCCTAAGGTGGAAAGCAAAGATACTCAAGTTAATCCACGAAGGACACCAAGGAACAAACAGCTGCTTGAGAAGGGCCCGAGACTCAATATACTGGCATGGCATGTCCCAAGACATCATCAACACAGTAGAAAATTGTAGGACTTGCCAAGCAAATCAGAGGAACAAGACAAAAGAACCTATGATCATAAAAGAGATACCGAGTCTTCCTTGGGAGATAGTCGCAGCTGACATTTTCTCAATAAAAGGAAAACATATAATAACAGATAACTACTCTGGATTCATTGATTTCAAAGAAATGAAGACAATGAACTCTGCAGAAACTATTGAATCTCTTAAAAAATGGTTTAGCGTACATGGAATTCCCAGACTCCTGGAAACTGATAATGGACCAAACTTTACGTACAGGGACTTTAAAGACTTTCAAAAGAAGTGGTTGTTCGACCACCAGACATCAAGTCCTCTATATCCTAAATCAAACGGATTAGCAGAGAGAGCGGTACAGACAGCCAAGAACCTCATCAGGAAGTGTTTGGATTCAGGACAAGAAGTGGAACTAGCACTTTTGAACTTTTACAACACTCCTAGAGATGGTCTTCCTTCACCGGCTCAGTGTCTGTTCAGTCGCAGGACCAGAACCCTTCTTCCCACTAGCACTCATCAGTTGGAACCAGAAATCCAAAAGGGACATACACAAAACCTAAGAAATAAGCGGGAGAAGCAGAAAACACACCACGATAAGACAGCAAAGACAACCCGAAGCTTCAAGGAAGGTGAAAAGATAATGCTGAAACAGCATCGCCGTGAATGGATCCCTGCCAGAGTTACCCAAGAAGTAGCTCCAAGATCATATAAAGTGCAAACACCTACTGGTGAGTACCGCCGCAACAGCTCCTTCATGCGACATACGAATCTGGAGAGTCCAAAGCAACAGCGAAGGAGAATCCCGGAGATCCCCAAGTCAACTCTACCGGAAGGACCTGGCCCGAGCGGTGATAAGGAACAGGCTCAAGTTCCTGAAGAACTCAATACTTCTACAAGACCATTCTCAGGCCAGGAACCCAGGAGTGATCACCAGAACGCGGAGCACAAGAACGGCACCCTGCTCATTACAACAAGGTCCGGGCGGATCATCAAGCCACCCAAACGATTTGAAGAATGAATTTCTTCAAAGGGGGAGATGTAACGGCAGCTGGCATGCCTATATAGTAAATTATCAGTGAGCACATATTTATCACTGATGATACTCTGTGCAGTTGCCTTTTGACTTGTTGTAATATATACCACTTGTAAACTTATGTCTGATAATTAAAATGCTATATCTGATGTTAGCCTGAAAGAAATGAGTCTTTCTTTTTAAACTCCAAGTACTTCTTGCTGATTACGTCAACCAACAAACACGGGGACGTTACAATAGTGATGCATCATGGAAATGTGGTAGAGGAACACAAAAATCAACAAGTGGTATGACTTTTTATTTTGGAAATAATTTAATAAGATGGCAAGCAAAAACAATCCCTACAGTATGTTTATCTACATGTGAAAGTGAAAAATTTGCTCTTGTGCAATGTTTAAAAATAGGCATATATTTACAATACCTTATTGAAGAACTTACTAGTGTAAAATATAGAATTAATTTGTGTGTTTTGTGATAACCAATCAACAATGTTTCTTTGTAAATCAGGAATGGCAAATGATAAATCAAATCATATGATTAGAAATATTTCATTTTTACATTCTAATTTGAATCAGGTTGTTTATAACTTAAATTTTGTGCCCACCAATGAAAATGTTTCAGATATTTTTACTAAGGCCTTAACAAGGGAAAACATTATATGTTTATACAATCTTTAAATATGGAAATATATATATAGCTTTATTAAAAATGTGTGTAGATAAATTCACTTGTTATATATTTTTAAATATGTTTTTTGATATGTGTTTTCACTTTATGTAAAATGTGGCATGAAAACAAAAGCTTGTACGAGTATATAAGTGAAAGCATGGGGAGGTAACGCCATCTATGTTTGATTTTTTAAATTGTTTATATTTCTGAAGAAAAATTGAGATTGTATTAAAGGGGGGATTTGTTAGGAATATTAAATCAAATAATTTTTCTCAATGTAAATAAATTATAAAGATATATGAATAAATATAAATTGATAATGATAATATTAGCTAGCATATGTTAATTAACGATTTGGCAACGTAGTTAGTGCCTTCTTAATCTTTTCTTGTTTTTTGTATTTCTTCTTAATTCTTAAATTTTACTTTTGTAGTTTCTATGCATAAAGATAATATTAAAAAATATATTTAAGTAACATTTTGTCTTTTTTACCCCAAAAAAACACCAACAACAACAACAGTTTAAATTGCCCATGATTGTGGCGCTTAAATTAAATTATATATTTCGTCAAAACTTGGTGTTTAAATGTAATTGCTAATCACAGTCAAGAAAAATAACTTTGTTTCATATTAATGGATATTTCTGAAATTTTCCTAAATATAGCTTTAATGCTCTGTTTCTGAATAGAGGCATTCCACATAGAATATTGTAAACTCCGTTCGCATGGTGAAGAAAAAATATATTTATGTCGAATCTATCGTTGTGGAATCCTGTCGACTCTTGTCGAATCCTGTCGTTGAGGAATCCAGGCGACTTAAGCTGTGGTGTGAGATCCTGTTGACTCTCGCTATACTGTGTTGACCGAGAGGAACAGTCAGGATGTGGATAGTTTTCCAGTACCTTTCTGCGCCTTTGAAGACCTTTAACAGTTCTCACAGAGTACAGGCAGTCGTGGTCGAGACAGAGTAGAAGACTTGGGCATTTCCACACAAAAAAATGAAGAGACACAGTTGTACTAGGAAAGTTCCATGAACAGATAAAGTCGAGTTAGGAGCGAAAGATGAAGATAGAAGAGTTCTTACTGTTCTACATGGTCGATGAGGTGTACCTTGGACCCAACCGACGAGGGCTTCCGCTGATGGTGAAGTGACTATATTTTCAGCTAGGGCGGAGGTATTATATATCTTTGCCGAGAGGAAGTATTGAGTTTCAGCAGATGCAACAAGGACGTGGATCAGAAGAAGTGTCATTGTATACTGGTAACGCCCTATCTTCTAGGCCTCGTTAGACTTCTATCTCAATCTCTTGCTTTAGCTCAACTTTTAATCTATTACAGAGTTTTATTTATCCTTAGTTTGTACAAAGTACATTACATATGATGATCTAATAGCACATGTTAATCATGCGTATAATCATTTACAGACGTGTTTCTATTATATAACATGAAAATATTGTTATATTATATACAATATGAGGTTGTTGGTTTAAATTACCTTATTAACATATTAATATATTCCATATTAATGAAAAATTAACAATTAAATTATTCGGTAAAATAATCACTTGTATCAATATTGAGTAAAAATATCAGACCTCCAGGGAAAGGTTTCTTTTAAAAAAACTTTTAATCTCTAGCTTTCGGGCACGAACGCCCTTCTACAAGAAAAAACACGGTATAATTCGTGCCCGGAAACTAGAGATTATAAGGTTTTTGAAAATATACTTTTCCTGGAAGCCTGATATTTTTACTCAATATGAAATTATTTTTGAAATCTTCGACTATTAATTTTCGACTCAGAAGTCATAAGTAGAGTAAATTTTGGCCTCTATTATTTCAAACTCGAGGTTTAAAATTTTCACTGTATCAAAGTAGGGATATCTTTAAAAATATTGGTGCATTCTAAATTTGAAATGAAAAAACAAACCTCGTGTATAAAAATTAATTTTGTGTATTTTATTAAACCATTATACAAGTAATTACATAAAATGAAATAAATATTTCAAATTACAATAATTTATTCTTAATTATTTATATATTATTTTTGTTATTCAAGACTTTTTTACTTATAAAATATAGATGGAAATTTTGCCGGGAGAATTTTAATCTAAAAAGACAAAGGTAGCTTCTTCCGTCAAAATAAACGTCAAAGTTATTGAATATAACGCCATCTATTGACCGTAGTCACAAACTACCGGGTTCGGGTCGGTGACAAAGCCACAACACCAGCTTTAAAAACTGAAAAACGTTAATCTAAAGACCATAGTTTCGGGCTAATGGCCTACGTCAACCTAGGTTTCTATATACCAAAAAATAACACCGCCCTAATTTTGAGTCCTCCATAGTATTGTTTATTCCTATTAAATTTAAAGAAAATACTTCAATTATTATTTGAAACATTTGAGGAAAGCCATATTTTAATCAGGCGGTGTTTTATTCATTGTATATGCTCTCCTGTAGTTGTTTTCTTCTAAGTATAACCTCCAGGATTTTCTTTTGGCTTTGTTAATCTCATGATTATATTTATTTCTAATAATTTTGAAGATTTGTTCGATATAATTGGGAGGATATTTTGTTCTAAAATATAAATTTCTTAGATAATTAACATAATTTTTCATGAGCTTACAGCTCCGCATTCCACCATTTGACTGTATAATTCTTCATTGCCCTGTTCTCCTTTGGTTTTAGTGTAGAATAGACTGATTCAATTATTATGTTGGAGAGTTCTTTTACAGTCTGATCGATCGTTGCCTTTGAAGTAGTAGCTTTTAAGTAGGTTTCAATATTTTTCTTTCAGTTTCATTCACACTTTGAGTGAAACGTTCCCAATCTGCTAGTTTCTCAGTAAATTTCCTATTTGAGGGATGAGTTATGGTAGAAAATTGGTCACTTGTATAAATATCGAATATTATTGCTCTATGATCTGAGATATGTGATAATTGATTTGTCCGCCATCCTCTGATCGCTGTGATTGCTTGACTATTAGATAGTGTAAGGTCGATTATCCTGGCATTGCGGCAGGTGGGAAGTTTATTACTATGTATCGTCAGGTTCATGTCATCAATAATAGGAATAAGTCGATGGCGTTGTAATTTTTCCTAGAGTGGTACCATAGCGGTGCTCTAGCATTAAAATCGCCACATAATATCAATGGCGTACTTGTGTACGCGTTCACTAATTTCTTTATACATGATTCGTGTTCGCTGTTCATTGAATTTGGGTGAATGTAAGTATTTGATACTACAAATATCTTAGTTGTTGTGTATACAAGGATTGTTGTTACAAATGAATTAGTTAATTCTGTGATCAAATCAGTCTGTAGACTATTGTTATTAACGAATGTAGCCGCATATATATTTCGACTATTGGCCATTTGATATTTTGTGGCAGGTCCTAGATATATTGCCTCCTCGTTCATTATATATGGTTCCTGTAATAGTACTATATCTGCTTCTTTGATTTCATTGGATGCGTAAAGTTCGCTCAAGCTTGTATTGCTTTTCCGTATATTCTGTGGAGTAATTTTTATCCTATCGATAGATTTCATTTGTGATGTCATCTGTTATAAATATATATAGTTTCTCAATAAGTTTCTGAAAATTTAGTTTACGATATCTTCTGGGCCTGTTGTGTAATCTGTTCGCTGAATCATCAGGCTGATTTGTTTAATGTAAATGGACAGTCCTTTGAATTTGGTTTGTGATCAAGATTGTTATTTTTAAAGTATGGGTGTTTGAAGCAGTTGCAACATTTTATTATATTAGAGCACTGATGTTGACCCTCTATACCGCATTAGGTTCATAATCATAAGGTTTCATAATTTAAAAATGAATAAATCTACTTATATAATTGCCTTATTCTGTCTGTGTGAAGTTCACTGTGTGAAGTTCACGGATAGATTTTGGTCAGAATGGATAAAATAAAAAAAGTGTCAAGGGATGGGAATCGAACCCACGACCTTCCGCTTACCGGGCAGATGCCATGACCACTAGGCCACATGACTACAATTTATAATTGTAACAAATAGTATTTGAATCAAAACATTCAATCGGGTAAAACACGGGCGTTGCCCGGGTCATTCGGCTAGTATATAATAAAACGAAATTTAAAATACTATCCCGCATGTGTTTTTTTTTTTCAACGAAAATTCAAAATTCATTTCAAGGAGAAACAACGATTATTTCTAACCTTTTGGATGAGGTATGAAAGGGTGAATTGTGAAGAGTAATGATAAACGGAAAAATAAAAGTGTCCAGGGATGGGAATCGACCCCACAGTGTTCCGCTTACCGGGCAGATGCCATGTCCACTAGGCTACCTTGACATATTTTTCCGTTCGTAAATAATACATAAAGTAATTTATAATACAATATAATATAATGCGGCTTGTGATTCGATTGTGGGTTCGATTCCCATCCCTGGACACTTTTATTTTTCCATTTATCATTACTCTTCACAATTCACCCTTTCATACCTCATCCAAAAGGTTAGAAATAATCGTTGTTTCTCCTTGAAATAAATTTTGAATTTTCGTTGAAATAAAAAAAAAAACACATGCGGGAGAGTATTTAAAATTTCGTTTTACAATCACAAGCCGCATTATATTATATTGTATTATAAATATATAATAACACATTATTGATTTTTAAATATTTGAAAAATTATTCTTGATATTGTTGCATCAAATTTAATGCGCCCTACATTTATTCAAAATATTCTATGATATTTAATATTTATTTAAAACAGATTTTTTAGATTAACATCATTCCTTTTTATAGTTTCATTCCTTTTGTAATATTTTATTGTACATATATCTTGATTGCTTTTTGGAGCGAGAGAGGACCGAGAGGAAGACTGCGGATTACGACCTACGAGGAAGACGAAGAATAAATAAACACAAAAACTCAAAAGGTAATTTATTTTTATTTACTTTTATTTATTTGCTTTGAATATGGAAACCCGCTCGGGAAACGTGTATAACACTAAGAAGGAAAAAACCAAGGTCGACGACCCTGCAAAGCTGCAACTTGGTGCAACAATATGTACTTTCACAAATTAATAAAATTCAGACTTTGTGTCAACTCCATTTCAAAATGTATATTTACTTAATTTTCGATGTTTCGAATATGGGCTAATTTTTAATTTGATATTTGTGAACTTTTTTCTCGCTTTCTCAATCATCTTCTCTGGAGACAAGATACTCGTTTAACGAACTCCGCAAACGACTGCCAGAATTTACAATTTATCTACAGGGATTATTGGTGGGTGCGTGGTGTAATCCGTCGACAGCCACAGTCCTAGATTCAAAAGTTTATTTCCACAAAGTATTCCAGAATGTTTTCGACCTAATTTTCTAACACAAAGTTTATTAAAAATAATAAGAACTTTAAAGTTTGTTTTTATAAGAATTCAGGTAGTGGAGGATTCGGTATGTTTATTTGGCTTTGATGACCAAACCTCAAGAAATGTGTTGCTGGACTGTCCAATATTTCAAGATTCCAAAATTCAAAATGAAATAATAGGATCTGACTTTAGTAGGATTACTCCCAGCAAAGGCTCTTGTTTAAAGTGTTTAACTCATTTTGTAAATATAATATAAAATGCCTACAATTCAGATAATATAATTTTAATATGGAATTGGAAACAGAAGAATACAATGTGATTTGTAGGCAGTGTTCCATATTCCTCTCTCAAATTTCATGTCAAAAAGATTCGAAATTTTGGTATTTTCACCTCTAATTTCCCCAACCTAGGCACAAAAGTCAGGAATCCTATCCCCACCACTTACGACATCTTTTAGTAAGTTAACTGCTCACAATGCAACGCTGTTTTATGTAGGTGAGACCAATCGCACAATAGGCATCTGTATAACCGAACATCAAAGATGTGTCAGAAATTGTGACCATAGATCTCAAATATTCCAACATGTTAATTCCACAGGACCCTCTATGTAAATATCAAAAAACAAGCAACAACACTTAATATTAGAAGTAATGGTATCTAAAAAACTTGATATCATTAATCGAAGCATCGAACTACCGGACCAATATTTTCATTTCCTAGTTTAATACATAGCCCTTTCTTAGTCGCGTTCTTGTACAAATTTATTCTATAGTTAATTTTCTATTAATTACAGTTTTAAATATATATTATTCTATATTTTCAAATATATATTTTTCTGTGGATCACATATTTCTTTAGATGCAAATATTTAGATATATATACGTATGTGTCTATATAAGTGTATAATAAATATAACAAATGATTTCTCTTATACGCTTTTTTTTTTATTCCTGTTGAAGGGCAGAAATTCTCTCTGATGGCATAGGTTGATCAACAGCCCAATCTCCCTGCCAACATCTCGGATCATCTTTCTTCTGTTCTCCTTTATTAACGATTGCATATTTCGCACATTTCATTAGGTTTCTTTTTCGGACTTAGGCCGACCTATATTTGGACCATCTATGACACTCTGGGGGCCGTTTATCGTCAATACCATTCCGAGTGAAGAAGATAAATCTTAACTTTTACAGCTTGAACTGACATTTCATGCGTTTTTAAGCGAAATTGAATGCACATTCTTTATGCTTCAAAATTTATCAATTCAAAACTAGAATAACGTTAATTTAAATCATTACCATTCTAAAAGATCTCTCAAACGTTAGGAAAGCACGCGGTATTTTATTTCGGAATGAGAAAAGGGTTGTTGAAAATAAATAGGCAAAATTGTTTGTTTTTTTCCCTCGGACATATATTTGTACTTTCATAAGCACGTTATTATAGTAATCAATGTATATATATATATATATGTGGTGAGGTCCTGTTGATTCTTGTAGAATCCTGTCAACTAAAATCTGTGGGGAGGTATCCAGTCGACTTAAACTATGGTGTGAGTTCCTGTTAACTCTTGCTATACTGTGTTGACCGAGAGGAACAGTCAGGATGGGGAGTTTTCCAGTACCTCTCTGCACCTTGGAAAACCTTTAGAAGTTCTCACAGAGTACAGGCAGTCGTGGTCGAGGCAGAGTGGAAAGCTTGGGAATGTCCATACAAAAGAAGACGCAGAAAAAGTCCAACGTGACCCTGACGCAGCTCAACGAACTCCTTGAGCGTATTCCCAGCAACATCTTGGACAGGTCTGGGCTCGAAGGGCTTGAAAGAGAAGAAATATTGGACGCGCTAGCCTCAGTCCCCGGTCTGAAGAGCCTGAAAAACAATATCGGGAACGAGCAGATAACCGCCCTCAACAATACTGCCCAGGAGCTGATCTACGCCCTGCCCGACTCCAACTGCGCTTTCTACAAGCGCCTATCGGACGTTCGTGCCCAGACGAGGAGCGCCCAATGAGCTTCCGTCTGGCATCCATCAACGCCCGCGGGCTCGCCGCTCGCGAGAGGAGCAATGAGCTCTGCCACTTCCTGCGTCAACATCGCGTAGACGTCGCCTTTGTCCAGGAGACCAACAACTCGTCGATGGACGCCATACAACATCTGTGTCTAGGCTACAGCGCCGTCATCGTGCCCCATTCAGCCCTCAGAGGTTCGGGCCTCGCCTGCCTCTTCGCCCCGGAGGTTGCTGTCCTGCGGCAGCGCATCCTGTGGCCGGGCAATATCTCCATCGTCTCCATCGACGTCCGCGGCCAGGAAGTGCGCGCCATCAATTGTCACCTATCACACAATCCTCGCGAGCGACTTGAGCAGCTGGAGTCCATCAAGGCAGCCGCGATCCAGGAGGACGCCTGGGTGGTGGGCGACCTCAACCTCGACGACCAGAGCGCGAGCGACACGGCATCCGGCTCGGTGGAGGCCCTCACGGAGCTTATGGAACAGACAGCCCTCGTTGATGTAGCCACCCTCTTTGACGCTGCACACCTTCCAACCAGAGTGGCCAGCTGCAGGCGTCGAGTTGACACCGCTCGCTTGGACAGAATTCTCCTGCCATTGAGACTCCTGGAGAGAGTGACACTGTACAAAACCATCTATTACAGACTCTCTGACCATCGAGCTGTCCTCGTATATTAGAGCTCTGAGAAGCGGTCTGGTGTATTAAATTGGCTAAACCGCTGGGAGGGTTCACCACTGATGAGCCAAGCCCTCCCAATATATTTTTTCATCGCAGTAAGGACAGTAGAAGTTCGTTTTATGTATAAAAGAAACATTCGCGCTTTTAAATCCCTTTATTATATATATATATAGATGGCGCGTTATTGCTTTGTGTTAATTTATGCCTAACTGGCCATGTCTTTATAGTTTGCTGAAGAGCATTGTTCGAAGCAAATATTTGAATGTAATTCTACTGTCCTATAAGCTTATGTCCATAGTTTACTTGAAAACCATTTCTAAGGTTCCATCCTTCAGTGTAGAATATAAAAGCAGAATGATCCAATATAGTATTAGAGCTCTGAGAAGCGGTCTGGTGGATTAAATTGGCGAAACCGCTGGGAGGGCTCACCACTGATGAGCCAATCCCTCCCAATATATTTTTTCATCGCAGTAAGGACAGTAGAAGTTCGTTTTATGTATAAAAGAAACATTCGCGCTTTTAAATCCTTTTATTTTATATATATAGATGGCGCGTTATTGCTTTGTGAGAGTATATTTGTTGAAGAGATCTGCTGGCGATGTGACAGTGCCTATTTCAATCTGAAATCATGTTCTACTTGAAGATTCAAAAGCAGCAGTGCAAAATTCAACGATAATCCCATTGAATTCAAAGAGACGTTGTATTAAAAAGGTATCTCTTAGTAAAGACTAAAAAAGTATCCATCGCTAAGGGAAGTGATTGAAAATAGCAACGAAGCCCTCAAAATTTGCACATTAAATTCAAAAGACTGTGTATTACAAAAATGTTTTTCTTTCTGAAGAATAATAATGGTCTGTCGCTAGGAGAAGCTTCTCATAATAGGCAATGGAGCCCTCAAATTTTACATTTTAAATTCACAAAACACTGTAATAAAAAATGTTTTTTTATTAAATAATTAAAAATGGAAAGTCGCTAGGTCAAGCGACTTATAATAGCCATGGAACCCTCAAAATCTGGCTACCAAAAGAAAGTTGATCCTCCAAGTGAACAAACTAAACATTCTCGGGTACTCAGCAATCTAGCAAAGAGACCATTAGCCTTTACAACTGATCCTCGAGAATTGGAAAGGTTGTTCAACGTAGAAGAGAAGCAAAGAATATATTCTGCAGGATATGATAATGAAATCACCGTTTTTGCTATCAAGCAACAGTATTTTGGAAGTCTTGTTGGATTCCTGCTAGCTACAAGTCATGGCCTCTACTGGGCCAATGAAGTTTTGAGAATCCGAATTGCTCAAATTCGAAGTCGACTGAGAGAACTCCTTCGCGATATCTACATAGCTCCTGGTAAAAACAACAATATTCTCACATTCACTCGGTTGCGTTCTGAAGAATTAGTTATCAAGCTGGATCCCTCGCTGAAGAAATATGATCCTAAGAAACCATCGGATTTCTTAGCCCCAGATGGAAAAACCTCCTGAAATTCCAAATCAACAAATTTCAATGCCAGATTCAAATTAGAGGGCTCCTTTATAAAAACATATAAAATTCATTTTCATCTCTAGTCTAAATATTTTCAGAAGCCTAAGGCCAAATGGTTGGCTAACACAGATTATCACTTTAAAATCTTTACTATAGTTATGGTGGTGTCTTGTCCAAAATTCTTTCCATGAAAAGGGGGAGTGCCATTGCACCGTTAGTCAGCCACATTTCAGAATTCCCTGTAGGCCTTCACGGTTACTGTAGCGGTTCGAGGCTCACGACACCGTACTTCGCCTTACAGGGCAGTTCCTATAGTTATCTCTTCTCTATTTATATAAAAGTCAATGTCTGTCTGTTTCGCGATAAACTCAAAAACTACTGAACAAATTGGTACCAAATTTTGCATGTCGCTTTTTATAAACCTGAGGAAAATTTTCGGCTACATTTTGATTAGTATTTTTGGCTATTTCTTTTTTTCATTTGAAGAACTTTTTTTTTACGCGGAGTAAATACGAGGCGAAGTAACAACACGAGGCCAATTAAGCGACAAATGAGCGTTCTGCATTTCTTTCAAGTTGCTTGCGTACTTTTTTTTTAAATATCTTTTTATACGAGTGTCACTTTTTTTTACAAAGGTATTGAGAGAGAAATTTATATTACTAAGTTAGGTAAGTGCACACAATGCAATTTAAAAAAAAACTTTACAAAATTAGCGTTACTGTATGTAAACAATGGCTTTCGTATTTTTATTAATTTTTGTTCTGGCCTTTGATTTTTTTTATATAATAAATAAAAGTTACAGTCAATATGATAATTCTTAAAATTAAACAAACAATAGTCAATATACAAAAAATACAATCTAACTTAATAAAATATTCTAATATCAAGCAATATGCAAAATCTCTCCTAATATTTAAATGTACATATTATTAGCATCTTAACGGCATTTATTCGTTTTTATGTACTCCTGAATTTCCGGGCGAAGCCGGGTCATTCGTCTAGTAAAATATAAATAAAAGACACAGGTATAATTACGATACTAAAAGTTATTATTATTGTAATTATACCTGTCGAAGGGCTGTTACGCCCGAAAGCTTGTATTGTCGTGATAAAAAAAGAAACTTGTACCTCAGCGGATTGGCTTTTATTTATAATTTTACCGAAGAGATTATAGTATTAACATAATTAAAAATATTTGATAAAAATATGCAACAAATCTAAATTCGGGATGTGCAAAAGAACATTACTCGATGCATGTGAATGTTAATTTATTTATACATTTCTGCTTTTTAGACGCTTATGTTTATTCTTTCTTGAACCCCCTTATACCCTATATTCCTTAATCTGGAGATTAAACTGGCGTATCTTCTAGGCGAGTTTACTACTGAATAGACATGCTCTCTTCATTAAAATAAAACATTCAAGAAGTAAAAAGAATACAATAATTATATAAGAAGTATATTTCAAAAAGGTATACAAGGAGTCCAAATGACCCAGAACATTAGCATGTTAAAAACATAATGTATAAATAGAATTAACCAGGGATTCAGATTTTTGGTAATATTTTGAGCATAATATAAATACTGTACGTATATCTGGATTTAAATGTAGGAATGGCTGGGAGGTTGTAGGCGGTATAATTCGGGATAGTTGCGTCCCGAAGATAGCTGGAGTCAAATGATTGAATTCACTGAGATATACATCTTGAGACAATCGCTGTGGGTTTTGAACAAATCGGGGTTGTGGAGGTGTGATGTACAGAACATTCTCTGTGTAATATTTTAATTTATTGACATGTATGGTGTCACTGTCTCTATTGAGAGGTTGATTGGGGCGATCTATTCGAACGACATTGGGTGATATTATTTCAATTATTGTATATGGTCCAGTAAAATATGGTGCTAATTTACCTGTGTCGGGATGTCTATAATTTTTTACCAAAACAAGATCATTCACTTCGAATGTGTGCTGGTGTTCTGTGCTGCTTATCAAATGTTTATTTATCATTTTAATGCTTATTTTGGGTACCGAGAGCGTGCTGTCTCTCGAGCTATAGTTATTCCGGGGTATGGATTAAGATGAGTTCTTAGATCTGGGGGGGACAACATTGAACATTAAGTAGGTGGGTGGAAAACTTGTGACAGAATGACGTGTGTTATTATACGTCTAAGTGACGCGCTTAACTAGTTGAGTCCAGGAAGCTTTCGGATTTTCTAGATAGGCTAGTCTGAGCATGCCTGTAATGGTCGCATTTAGGCATTCTATTAAACCGTTTGCTTGTGGGTTATTGCTTGTGGTGAGTAGGGGTTGTATACCATGTGTTATTACAAATTTACGGAATTTTCTGAGGTAAAGGTGAGCGCTCTGTCAGATAACAGACGTTTTGGAGATCCTTGTTGTAGTACAGTTTTGAGGGTTTGAATGTACGTTAGGGTACTGGTGGACTTCGATGGAAAGGTCCAAGCATATCGCGTTAAATGATCCACTATTACGTGTAGATGTGTCTTGGAGTGTCCATATTTCGTAAATCCAGCTATGGTATCTATAGAGATTAAGTCGAAAGGTTGTTGAGGTGGTGGAATTTGTCCGAGAGCACCATAGGGTTTACCTTTGGGTCTTTTAATGATTTGGCAGGTGTGACACGACGTGACAAATATTTCTATAGATTTAGAGATATCTTTTCAGAAATACTAGGTAGTAATTATGGGGTCATTAGAGAGATGCCTGGGTGGTTATATTCTTGGTGAACTTTGTTCATGATAGTATGTTGCAGGGTTTCGGGAATTATTATTTTAGTTACACCTTTTCGGGTAATGGTATGTAAGCCGTTTGTATCAATGTTGAAGGGGGGTGCTGTTGGCTGATGCTGTTTATTGATATCAGCACTGATATATCCTACAAAAGGGTTTCGTGAAAGTAAATCTGCTTCGTACTGTTGGCTGCCTTTGAGGTAGTGGATTTCGTAATTATAGGTAGATAGTCTCAGGCTCCATCTAAAGAGTCGTCCTGACGGATTTTTTTAAATAATTTTAACCATTGTAAAGCTTGGTGATCTGTGTATATGGTAAATTTTATACCGGTGAGGTATTTCCGGAATTTGTCTACACTTTCGATGATGGCGAGGCATTCGAGTTCGGAAACGGTGTAGTTTCTATCATGTACTCTAAGGGCGCGGCTGAAATATTATATAGGATGTACTTGTCTGTCTGGATGTACCTGTTTGAGTATGCCTGCGATCCCTTGGGTGGATGCGTCGCAAAAAAGGCGGCATGGCAAACCGACTTGATACAAGTCTAGTACTGGTTTACTGGTTACTTAACTCTCTTTGAGAGTGGTGAAAGCTTGTTGGCAGTTTTATGGTCTCTTTGAAAGATGTAGGTTTCTCGGTGTTCGTAAGTGTTGTGTTTCGACGTTGTTGCGGACTTAGTAAAATTGTTATTCAGTGATTTCAGATTAGATGTGTGGTGAAAGTGCGACTTTTGACGTGGACACGCTTTGAGGTGAGATATGTCACAGGCGTGAAGGCGTCCTTTGGCCTGAAAAGTGAGAAAAATTGTTGTGTTGCGCTGTGTGACACGAGTGAAGTGAATTGAATGGAAATGTGTCACGTGAAGTCGCTTGTTTTTAGTACAGCATCTAACTTGTTTCACCATGAATAAAAAATTTACTAGTCATGGGTGGTGGTTGTACAAAACACATCGAGATATTTTGGCTGTTAGTGGATGTGACACGTTTAGTGGCGACGATATGGAGCTTGTGTGGCTCGAGATTGATTTGTTGCTAAGTCGCGCGCTAATGGATGGTGGCCAATTGGAGAAAGTGATGGGGGAGTGTGTTGAAGTTTGTTGAGAAAGATGTGTGGATAATTAATAATTATGCATGTAAAAGGAAAAGACGAGGGAGTGAAACTTTGTTGGATTTTTAACTAGTTTTGGGAAAGGACAGTTACTTTTCTAGTTGTGATTTTGAAGATATTGTATCTTTCGATTTTTACAATTTAAAAAAATGCGTTTCACCTATGTTTATTAAAATTTGAATATATTTTTCGAATCGTTGATTATGGTAGTGCGAAACTTATCCTTGTAAAAGGCCAATGGCGTGATAGTGAATGGGGCGTTTACCTAAAATAGTGAACATTACAATGATTTTTGCAAAGTTTTAAGTATTTTATTAAGAAATTGGTGTTTTTTGGTATAAAAATAAGTTATTAAGATAAGCACACAAATAAGTTTAGAATTATGATTGGAGTAATTAAAACATTTTTTTTCTTATGTAAAATTGAAAGTAATGAATTAAAATTTATAAGTTGCTTAAAATAAAGTAAATATTGATAAATGAGGGTGTAAAAGATTAGTAGGTAGGTTTTTTAAACTTACAGTTTTGAGGATTGTTCAGTCAGGAGACTTGGTCTTTAGTTGTCATCCTGCTGACGTGGAAGACGCTCCATGTAGGGCTTGTAGAAGCTTGTAGCTTCTGTTTGGCGACGGCGGCATGTCGCCTGGAAGATGGTTGCGTTGTAAGGCCGAAGGTGGGGAACGTCTCACCGGCTCATTTTGCGGGATCTTCGGCTGTGTCGTTGGGGTGTTGACAGCTTGCTCCTGAAATATAGTCTCTTGTTGGGGGAGAGATTGCTCGGTCGTTTCGTTGGAATGGCGGGTTGGTTCCTCCATCTTTGCTCTTCCTCGCTTCTATCTGGACAGGCTTCTTACCTCTTCGTGGTGGTCATCCTGTCGACTCTCGCTATAGCTGTGAAACCCGAGGGTCAAACCAGTAGTAACCGAGAGGGACAGTCAGGGCGTGGAGAGTTTTCCAGTACCTCTCTGCACCTTGGAGGACCTTTAACAGTTCTCACAGAGTACAGGCAGTCGTGGTCGAGGCAGAGTGGAAAGCTTGGGAATGTCCACACACAAAAAAACGAAGAGACACAGTTGTAGTAGGAAAGTTCCATGAACAGATAGGAGTCGCAGCAGATAGGAGCTAAGAGCAAGATGGAGATAGAAGAGTTCTTAGTGTTCTACATGGTCGATAAGGTGGACCTGGGTACAACCGACGAGGGCTCACGCTGATGGTGAAGTAACTATATTTTTAGCTAGGGCAGAGGCTTTATATATCTTTGCCGACGGGTGAGGTATGCGGGGATTTTGACTTTGAGCGGGTGCAAAGGGCGTGGGGTGTCTGCTGTATTCTACTTCCTTTGACCTTGATGGCAACGACTTGCCAAATTCCTCTTTAGGGTTGTTGGATTTCTACTTCGACCTCTTTCTTAGCTCAGCTCTCAATCTATTACATAGTTTTATTTATTCATCCTAAGTTTGTTCAAAGTACATTACATATGGTGATGCAATGACACATGTCAATCATGCGTATAATTATTTATAGATGTGTTTCTATATACAACATGACAATCTTATTATAAGTATTATACAATATAGGGTTGTTGGTTTAAATTACCATATGTATGTATGTAACGTAAGAATGTTATTGTATGTATGTAATGTAAGTATATAATATATGTATATAATTGTATGTTTCAACTGAAATATATATTGAAAGTATGTAATGTATGCATATAATATATGTGTGTGGACATTTATAATATATGTATGTAATGTAACTATGTATGTAAGTATGTATTTAATGCAAGTATGCAATGTATGCAAATAATGTATTGTATGTAATATAAGTACGTAGAGTATGTGTATAAGGTGTGTATGTAATATATGTACTCACGAGGAGTTAATAGGGCAAACTATGTACATTGGGCGGAGCCCTCACCGAGGGGGGCCTATCAGGAGGGCAAGGCTATCCTTAGCTTGTGAATTCCCCTGCGAATGGTGGGATGGTTGTTCCGAGTTCGCTCGGAAGCAGCGTCAAGGAAGCCCGCGAGGGTACTCCCCTGCTCAGGCGAGAGACCCGTGAGTAGATCCAATCTATCTTCGCGGTATAAGACCGCAAGCATGACGGCATCCAGGCTAATTCCTGACTCCAGCAAGGGCTCAAAGCCGGGTTCAATGATCATTTCATTGAAAATTGCATCTAACTCCGGCATCAGATCGTCGTCGTCCTCCATCGGGTCAGGTGGTGGAAGCGGAGGTGTAGTCGTGGTTGGAGTTGACTCCTGGGGAGCGGGCGGCGCCGGCTCAGCAGGCTGAGGCGCAGGCAGTGGGGGGTGTTGGAGGCACTGCAGTCCTCAGCTCTGCCTTTACCTGCCTTAAAATTGTATATATATTGCTCGTGCCTCCGGGCCTCAGGTCTAAGATGTTGTCGATTAGGCCGTCAAGAGCATTGCTCTGCAGAGGCGACAGGTGGGGTCCCTGCTGTTGCGCCCTGGTCTTCATAAGGACCAGCTTTTTGGTCATTGAGGTACAGCCTTTATCACGCTCACGAGGACCAACAGCCCGAAGCTCGTACGTGGTTGGCTCTTCTTTATCTATAAATAAATTGGATTGGCCAAATTTTATAGAACAAACCTATTTTATTTTTGTTCCACTAGATGGCGCTCTGCCATCTAAAATGCTTATGTGAGCGTTCAGGATATGCTATTTTTATTTTCAATATCAACACCTGACCTGTATGATTTGTTTTTTTTTTTCCAAATTTTTAGTATAATTATGCTAATTTGGTTGAATTGATTTACTAGTGGATTCGGACACGTACAAGAATCAGGACCAATGAAGCTTTTTTTTACATAAAAAAGCTCGGATTCGATCGTGATTGTCGTAAATCGACAGCGATCATCGACGACACACTAACCCATCTTGTTATTATTTGTAGCCCACAAAGAGTTGTTTGCCTGATCCTACTCTTTTTTTTACATATTTAGCGTAATTGTGCAAATTTGGTTAAATTCACTTACTGGTGGGATTGGACATGTACAGGAATATCAGGGGCCAATGAAGCTCTTTTTTTTTTGCATAAAAAGCTCGGATTCGATCGTGATTGTGGTTGTCTTAAATCGACAGCGATTTCGACTATTCCATATTGTAGCCCACAAAGAACTGTTGCTTGATCCTATTCTCTTGTAACTGGTGTAACAATATACACTGGTGTCCAAAAAATAATAAACTTATGTTTTTTTAATGATATGTTTTGAAATATACAACGCTAAAAGCTAAAAAGTAATTTAATTAGGTATTTTAAGTTGTAGAATTTATTTATCGCAACCATTCGATTCGGTAAAATTGAAAATATGCAAATTTTTGCTTGTCTTTATAAGTGTGCTATTTGGCGTGCCGTTTACCCCATCTAAGAATTGTCCAATTATAATTCTATTTAATCCTTAGTTAATTATGAGTTTATGAAATATTTTAGCAGATGATTTAAAATGGAGAGCTGTTGGAAGAATGGGGGCAGGGCAATCACAAGTTGAAGTAGCAAAATGGCTAAATGTGAATAAATCTGTGGTCAGCAAAATATGGAAACAGTTCATTGAGACAGGAACCATCAAAAGAAAAGAAGGTTCTGGTAGAAAAAGAAAAACAGCTACCTCTGAAGACCGTTATCTGGTCGTAACTGCCAAGCGCCATAGGGAGATGACAGCTATTCAACTCTCTAATGAACTCTCAAGTGCTACTGGAACGAGAATTTCAAGACAAACTGTTTACCGAAGGCTTCATGAAGGTGCTCTTTATGCAAGACGACCAATGGTTTGTATCCCTTTAACCTCTGCTCACAGGAGAAGCCCGCTTGAATTGATGCTTGGAACATCACGCCTGGACTCATGATCAGTGGGCCAATGTTCTCATCAGTGACGAGTCAAGATTTAGTTTAAACACAGATTCTCGACGAGTTTTCATCTGGAGGGAGCCTGGAACCCGCTATCATCCCAGTAACATCAGGGAAATAGACAGTTTTAGAGGGGGCAGTCTCTTAGTCTGGGCTGGCATCAGTTCTAGCAGACGCACACCCCTCCACATTTTTTCTGGGGGCACTTTAACTGCCCAAGGGTACAGGGACGAGATCCTTGAGCTCTATATAAGACCTTATAGAGATCAAATTGGTCACAATTTAATTTTTATGGACGATAATGCTCGTCCGCATAGGGCTAGGCTAGTCAATGAATATCTCCAAAGTGAGAATATTCGAAGGATGGATTGGCCAGCCAGATCTCCGGACCTGAATCCAATAGAGCATGTGTTGGATGCTCTAGGGAGGCGTATTGGAGCTCGTCACCCCTCTCCCAGAACCCTCGTTGAGCTAAGAACTGCTCTATTGGAGGAGTGGAGTTTACTACCCCTGGACCTCCTCCAAAGCCTGGTAAACAGTATGAGGGCTCGTTGTGAAACCTTGATAGCTGTTAGAGGTGATCATACTCCCTATTGATATCTTATTTCTTTAAGATCTGGAACCTTAGCTTTGGGTATGTTGGTAATAATTTGCATATTTCATAATTTCAAATATTTTTTTAAATTTTCATATAGCTAGTCAAATTCTCCATAGTTTAAACTATTTGTATAATAAATTTTATATTTTTTAATAAATTAGCTTTTGAGAAATTTCAATATTGGCTAAGTTTCTTATTTTTTGGACACCAGTGTATTTGGTTAAAGTAGGGAAAGATGCCAAAATATATATCCCTTTAACACATCATCTATATATAGGAAATAAGAGCATTAAATAACGAATGCTTCTTTTACACATAAATAAAAAACTTCTAGTATCCTTACTGCGACGAAAAAATATATTAGGAGGGCTTAGTTTATCAGTGGTGAACCCTCCCAGCGGTTTCGTCAATTTTATCTACCAGACACACACACACAAAGCCTTTATTAAGACATTAGTCTTATACAGATTCTCCGTACAAGGTGCAATATCAGGAAAAGAGCAGCACAGGAAACCAGTAGTTCCGCAACTATATACAATTATTAGTAATAAGGAAAAGTAAGATTTAATATGAAAGGTCGACCCCTCGATGTTTCGTCATCATTCTGAGGTGTAAGAACAATAGCTTCCAAGTTCTCTTTTCTCCCTCTTTACACCTACTGCCTTGTAAAAATTATATAGGGCCTGAGCAACTAGTCTGCTTGTTTGGGCACTGGTTAACATCATTTGGATTGACCTAAGTTGGCTGGTGTCTACCATTCAAATGAATCTACCAGACCAATATACAGTATTAGAGCTCTAAGAAGTATTCTGGTAGATTAAATTGGCGAAACCACTGGGAGGGTTCATCAATGATATAGCCAACCCCTCCCAATTAATTTTTCAATGCAGTAAAGACAGTAGACGTTTGTTTTGTGTGTAAAAAAAAATTCGTGCTTCAATGCTTTGATTTCTTATATATCCCTTTCATCTAATAAAGCCATCAAAATGGAACCTATCGAAACATCTATTGGATCTTTTCTGTCCAGAACGTAAATATTCAGTTCCACGGTCTAGCCACAGCTTTAACAAAATCAAACAAATGAAAACCTGAATACCGTGACTTCAGTCTATGGTCCTCGTTAGCAAAGAGATGACAAGATTGTATAACATTTCCTACTGGTAAAGTTAGGTAATCGACCTATATCCACAAAAGGGTGTTTAATCATCAGTAGAAACGATTTTAATATATCCTGGTGTTATATATACATTGCGCGTTCACAATTCGTATTGTATGGAAGGAATATTCAGTGCCAAAAGCAAATACAAAGAATTGGATATTGAATTGAATCCCCTTATTTATTTATAGGCCTGAAACTACTTGCCAACATTGTTGTATTGTGCTGTAAAAAACAATATCATACGCAATATATATATATATAGGCCTGAAACTTCGTTAATTTGGCATTCCAAAAGGCAAGCTACGATACCAATTACGAAAGTCATCCAATAAATAAGTTTCTCTATTTTTTTATGCGAACGAAACGTTGTAAAAATTAGTTAGTAGTGTAAGAAATGGTCACTAGGATGCGTTTGAAGCGCGTGACCTAAAAAATCACGCTACTCGTACTCGCAAGTCCGTAGCGCTTCAGTTTCCATGGAGCTACCACTGGTGAACGTGTCCACTTGCGAACTCCGTACTGTAATTCGTTTTTTCACGGCGAAAAATGAAACTGCGGTGAATATTCATCGCAATTTAGTGTCAGTGTATGGTGAAGGATGTATGAGCATCCAAATATTTCGCCGATGGCGTTCATGGTTCTTGGAAGGACGGCAAAACGTGCATGATGACGAGCGAAGCGGCAGGCCCGTTACTGCTACGGAAAATGCAGCCGTTGCTGCTGTTCGGAATGTGGTGGAAGTAGATCGCCGCGTCACCATTGACGAAATCATGATTAACGTACTAATGGAATTTTATTTTGCGATCAAATCTAAAGCTCAGCATCTTTATTGAGTCGACCCACGGGATGGGTTGGCCATTGATGACACTTGATCACTTTGCAGCGTTTAAGTTCTTACACCTGATTTAAGGAGGACCATAGCCTGACACTTTCTCACACTAAGTTCAAGTTTTGCAAACCACACCACCTGGAAATTTTATCTATGGCATGTGGCGCGGAGAGCTGATAAGGGTGCGGACCCGAAACTACCACGATAAGATCGTCTGTGTAGGCTTGGGGATAGACATTCTTCTTGTACTTAACGTGAAAGTAGGTGAAAGACGATATTCGAGGACTAGCAGGTGTTCAGGTGAACTGAGTTCTGTGGGCATCCTATGGAAACTCGTCTGTTTACTGTAAATCCATTGATGTTCAGTCTTACAACACGGTTTCCTAAGAACGAGTGCAACATATTATAAATTTTCCTTGGACAATCACTCTCGCAGAATACTGGAGTACAGCACATTGTCAAATGAACCTTTCACATAAAAAAACAAGAAGGCATGATTTCCTATCATTAACCCTCCGCCTCAGTTTGTTTCTCAATTTTAGAAGTGCGGCGGTGGTGGATCTACAAGTTCTGACACCGAACTGATTTGGAGGCGCTTTGCATTGTTATGGGTCGATGGGATTTCAAAAATTCTCCTCACTCTTTTAAGGAACAAGAACATCATTCAGTTCCCATGGGGATGGAAAGTGATCATTGGGCAGACACTTGTTAAAAATCGTTAAAAATAACGACCTAGCAAGTAGCTCCTGTGATCTATCGAGCAAATACTGTGATTTAACCTGAAATCTCTGTGTTAAGAGTGTAACTTCTGGCAGCCAATCATGCGAGAAATTCCCCCAATCTAGTGAGTATGTCGAGCTATCTAGCGAGCACAATTCCATAGATCTAGTTAGTCTACACTAATATATATATGCCTGTGAGTCGTGGTCATTACTAAAATCTTCAATCAAACGAATATATAGAAGCTTTCGAGACATATCTTTAAAGAAGATCTCTCAAAATTCCTTGGACGGATATGGTAACAAATAATCAAGTCCTCGATCTAATGGGTTCAGTACGCCAGCTGATAAAGTTCATAAAACAACGAAAAATTACGTTTGCTGGACTTGTGATGCGCGGATCAGCAGGAGAGACATTGCTCACAGTGTTGGAGGGAAAGCTCCGGGGGAAGAGATCAAAGGAAAGGAGACGACAGGGATACACAGACGATCTAAAACAATAGACTGGACGACACACCTACGAGGAGATGAAGAGGATGGCGGAGGAAGTATGGAGAGACCATGTGGTCCACCCTCAGTAAAGGAAGGCATTGAAGGAAGGAGGGAAGTTAGTCTACAAAGTGATTCCAACAGCCCTAAAAGCATTAGCCCATAGTTTTCTCAAACAACATTTTACTGTATTCAATAGAAAGTGCAGAGCATATAACTCAGTCCAATAAAGTATTGAAGCGGTCTGGAGATTAAAATGGCGAAACTGCTGGAAGGATTCACCACTGATAAACCAAGCCATCCTTCTTTCAATTTTTAATTATCGCAGGATAAGGGTGTAGAAATATTTTATATTATATATTTAAAGAAAAATAGCGTTAAAAATAGGCTACAACTTACTCTTTTATTGGTTTTTATTGAGGAAACTCGCTCGAGAATCGTGTACAGCACAAATAGGGAGGAATTTGAGATGGATGAACGCTCCAAACTTATACATGGGGTGTCACAATTCATATTTAATTCTACTCTTCTAGAAGCTTATGTCGATAATTTGCTTGAATACCATTTCTAAGATTACACCCTTCAGTGTAGCATATATAAGCAGAATCACCCAATGCAGTATTAGAGCTCTAAGAAGCGGTCTGGTAGATTAAATTGGATTAAATTGAGTCGAACGGCTTTTCACATGTGTAGACATGTGGTGCACTTACAGTAAAACGGCCGCCAACTTCTACTCACCATGATTATCATGGCTTGTACCACGTGTACTAATGATAATTTAAAAAAAATTGGCGAAACCACACGAATGGTTCACCACTGATGAACCAAGCCCTCCTAATATTTTAAAATCATAGTAAGGACAGTAGAAGTTTGTTTTATCTGTAAAGAAACATTCGTGCACATCAATGCTTTCATTTCCTATATAAAGATGGCGCGTTATTGCTTAATATTGAAGCGGTGGAGCAAGGCAGGCCAAGAGAAGAAGGTATGCAGGGGCCCCTTCCAGGAAGTGTTGATTGACAAAATTCCAGAGGAGGGGGCGGCAGACGGAAGTCCAGCTGGTGCCGTGGTGGAAGGAAGCCGGCCGGCCTGCCGGGGATTTGTGTGCCGAGAAGACATGGCAGTCTGGGGGAAGAAGTCTGTCTGGTGACTCCGGGACCGTGTGGATTAACAAGAGGAGGACGGTGCAAAGAAGGACGAGGAGGAACCTACCCGGGGCAGACATCGAAGGCAAGTTTATCTCCTATGTATAGTTAATAATATCCCTTTTAAAGTACTGCGAATAAATCCATAGTTCTAAGCTGTATCCAAAACGAACCCACATTGTCTTCTCAGAAACCTTGCACGCAAACATCGACGGCTGAGAAGAGTCGTAACAATATTAATCTATTTAATTTTATTAATCTCTCTCATTTTATATATGAGTCCATACCTGCTGAAGGTTTGGGCAATAGAGACCGTTGTCTAGAAGCCTGAACGAGCCATGTTATGCAACAGTATACCTCACCGCTTGTTGCTAAATGCTGACATCAGCCCATTGCTCAACATTTATTACACTGTTGGTGGCGTTACAGCTAGTCTACCAGGTTTTGTGAGCTGTTCTCAACTACAGATTAAACTGAAGTATAGTCAAATATAATATTATTTTAATGCTATATATTATAGAGATTCTTCCCTGCTTTTACACGTTGATTTAATCTATAAGGAATCAAGGGTTTCGTTTCTTTTCTTATTTCTTTTATTTCTCAAGCTTTTGGGCCAACATACACTTCAATACGGAGATCCTGAAGTATAACTTCGCGTGAAGTTGTACTTCAGGATCTCCGTGTAGGGCATGTTGGCTCAAAAGCTTGAGAAATAAAAGAAATAAGAAAAGAAACGAAACCCTTGATTCCTTATTGATACTATATATTGTTGCACTAAGTTGCAGCTTTACAGGGTCATCGACCTTGCTCTCTTCCTTCTTGGTGTTATACACGTTTCCAGAGCGAGTTACTAGACTTAAAGCAAATAAAGAAAAGTAACTAAAATTAAATTACCTTTTTAACTTGTATTTTAACGTTATCTTTCTCGTAGTTCGTGATCCTCAGTCTTCGTCTAGGTCATCTCTCTCTCCAATAAACAATCAAGATAAATACAATAACTATATTACAAAAGGAACGAAACTATAAAAAAGAATGATACCCTTGTATATAATATGTTTAAAATGAATATTAAATATCATAGAATATATTTGAATAAATGTAGGGCGCACTGATGCAACAATATGAAGAGGAAATGATTCCTATTGAATGGTTTGGTCACATTAACCTGCTGGATGATTACAAGATTTGAATTGCAGAAGATGGACAATGTGCGACGATAAAACATATGCAAATTTTGTTTCTAAGAGCATTTCAGAGTTGTTTCCCTTCCATACACTGAACTCGAGCTTGTAGTGAGGCTGCAAGTTTCACCAAAGGTCGCTATTTTTCACGGAAATGCGTCTTTTTCATTATTGATGCGGTAGAGAAAGCTTTGATGGATTTTTAAGCGTTTTACCCTTTTTGCGTTGTTACCCATATTGTACAGATTTTATGCAAACCAAGCTTGCCGTTAATGACAAGATGGGATGGACCATGATTAGCATTCAAAGCACGCGCAATCTTATGTGTAAAAGAAACTTTTGTGCCTTAGTGCTTTCGTTTATTTCCTATAGATGGCGCGTTATTGTTTTATATCAATTTATGCCTAACTGGCCTTGTTCGTATTGTGTGCGGAAGAAGCGCATTGCTATATGCAAATATTATATTTTATTCTACTGTCCTAAAAACTTATGTCCATAGTTGGTTGAATACCATTTCTGAGATTCCCCCTTCAGTGTTGTATATATATAAACAGTATCGTCCAATACAGTTTTAAAGTTCTGAGAAGCGGTCTGGTAGATTAAATTGGCGAAACCGCTGAGAGGATTCACCACTGATGAGCTAAGCTATCCCAAGCTAATTAAACATTTTAGGTTGAGAATGTGGCCATCCTTCACCAGCAGTTTCCACCTCAGCATCCTATCCAAAAAGGCGTCATTTCAGTGCTTTCTTTAAATGTTCAAAAACAATAAAATCGCTTAAAAGGATAATCTGGATTGCATGGGAGTGGTTCATAACTTCCAATTTCCCCCTACGATGTTTTTGTCTCATCGGTAGTATGAAGACGGTCTTTATATTGCAGAAGACAGACCTATCGTAGCGACAATCCAGTTCTCTTGTTTTACCACTTCAAAGAACGCATATTCCAGAAGAGACAAAGAGAAGCGACATTTCTATAACTGAGGTTATCTACTACTTGCGCTCTGCCCTTTAATTTCGGGATCGTGGCCTAATGTTTCATTTCCAGTCCCTATGCACTTCAAAAAGTTAATATCCTTGTTTGCGAATCGTCGAAGCTGAGTCACGTTGAACAATTTTTTTCTGGCTTGCTGTTCGGTGTCAGGTGATGGACCCACTGAGCACATTTTTTCACATCATTAGGTATTTAGTCAAATGTTCGGATCATAGGCAGGTACTCCATAATCTAGACGCTTGTTCGGCGGTACATATACTAAAATTGGAACGATACAGAGAAGATTAGCATGGCCCCTGCGCAAGGATGACACGCAAAATCGTGAAGCGTTCCATAATCTAGACTTCTTACAGTGGATCCTCTGAAAGAATAGACCTTGTTTCTTGCGGTATATTCGCCTCAACGATGGAATAGTAAACGTTTACCCGTTGCCATTAATCTGTTATCAATGAAGACCCTTTAGCAAACAATTCCGTCCAATGAATCACTCTTGTCAATGACAAGCTGTTTCCACCATGTACGGCTTTCAGACGACGGAAGATTTCTGAAGCTTTAGCTCTCTCAGCAACAAATGAAACGTATTGCTCAACTGTGTTCTTGTTTGGAAGCTTCCATTGCTCGAATTCTTAACCGGGTGCAACTGGCGAATGTATCATGGTGCACGTGGCTGTTAAATAAATGTTTATCTTTCTATGTATCGTCATTATTTCTTTGACTAGTTTTTTTTTTCCAAAAAAAAAACACACACACATTTCCCCTTTAGACAAATATAATCCTTATATTAAAGAAACGACGTTCATACGATGAACATTGTCTTGGAATTCATGAAACAAACAAATGCTAGGTTCCTCTTGAACAAGCAAATGTCTTGAACTCCATAGAACAAACGAATACTAGGTTCCTCTTGAACAAGCATTTTTTTTTTAACTTCATGGAACAAACAAATGCTAGATTCCTCTTGAACAAGCAAATGTCTTGATTCCGTTGAAGCAAGAAAATGTCGTTATTCACCTGAAACAAGCGAATGCCTTGAATTTCCTTAAACAAACAAATACACCAATACCTCGCTTTGCGTCGTTTCGTTTTGCGTTTTTTTCGAAGTTGCGTAGCTGCCTAATTTTTACTGATTTTCACTGTACGTCGTTAGATTTTCGAAGTTGCGTTGTTTTGGATTCGAGTCTTTAATTTTTTTTCCCTAAAATATGGCAACACCTTTGTTTTTGATTGCGCCTTCACATATTTTCACTTTGCGTCGTTTCAATTTGCGTCGTGTTTTTTGGAACGTAACCCCGACGCAAAGCGAGGTATGGGTGTATATTGGTTTTTCCCTGAAACCAAGCAAATATCTTAATTTATTTTAAACCAAGCAAATATCTTAATTTCTCGAAACAAGCAAATATCTTAATTTCCCTGAAAACGAGCAAATATATTTATTTTCTTGAAATAAGCTAATGTAATCGAGTCGCTAAGGAATAAAAAGTAAGCCCCAAGAATCAGTCCCATTTCCATATGGAAATATGGATAGGCCCTCCCACCCCCGATACAATGAAAAATCCTGTAGTTCCCTCAGCTCCACCTCTTCCTTTCTGCCCCAAGAAGTCAAGAACATTGAAAAGAGACAAGTCCACATTCCCCATAACATTCGAGAACTTCAAGAGATGTTTGCCCGCGAAGAGAAACGTCTAATAGAAACTGAAGAAACCAACGAGGAAATCATGGTCTTTGCTGTCAGGAAGGAATATTTTGGATGCCTCGTTAGTTTCCTATTGGCAACAGACTACGGAGTATACTGGACTAATCAGTTACTGAAGTCTTACATCATTGAACTACTGCCAGATCTGAAAGAAGCCAGGCCAAGAGTCTATATCGCCCCTGCACATTGTCCTTATATCCTCACCTTCCAGAAGAACAAACAAGGTGAACTCAACGTTAAGGTCCATCCCTCCTTTAAAAAGAAACGAGTCGCAGAAATGCCACCAGAATCGGACGATTGTCTTGATAAAAATTCCTCTCTTTCCAAACCCAGTATCTAAGCCATTCCTTCAAACGTTTATATATTTATTTCTCTCCTCCCTAAATGCCGACTTTCGTCTATCAGAAAACAATAGATGCTTCCTAAGTCTTCCCCAAATGATAAATAAAAAAATCCGCATTAAATTGGAAAAGCGAGATAATAATTTATTATTCAAATTTCTACTATAATATATGCTATAAATATGGGAAAATGGATTGGCCAAATATTATAGAACAAACCTAAATCAATGTTTAGTTGAATTATGTTCTACTAGATGGCGCTCTGCCATTATTCACAAATTTTCATTTTTTAAATGAGTCAATATTTTTTGTTGAGTGAGCGACTTCAGTCTATCATTGTCCAATGATTTTTCGATAGTAGTGAGGGCTGCGAAGAAGTCGTTACTTGTGTCGGTTCTGAGGCACGTAGAAGCTTAGGGTAGTAAGATATCTCCTTGCCTCGCTTGGCGTGGGGAATTTGAGCGATAACATTGTTTAGTTAGTTCACGGGCTGGTCTGGCTTGAGAAAGTTGCCAGCAACATTTTCCCTCATTTTTTAATATATTTTCATATAAAATCTTACATATTAATAAAATCAAGTAAACAAGAGTTTGATCAAAATTCGTGATTTATTATTTTTAAACATTTGTACGGTTATTCACAAATGTTAATTTGTGCAAAGATACTATTCCTTCAACTTCAAATTACCGGGGACCAATTAATATTGATTTTATTCAACTTATCGAGTATTTTTCAAGGGACCGGGAAACGATTTCGAATTATCGAGATATTCAAATTATCGAGAGTCGAGTGTATATAACTAGATGTAACCCCACCACAATATATGCAATGTATGATCCAAATATTTTAATAAAGGTTAGGCTTAGCGCGAACTGGGAGAGAAGCCATCAGAGAAGAAACAACCATTAACAGAATTTCATTATCCAGGAAGCAAAAGTTATTACCCAGGAACTAATCAAACTGAGTTCAAAAACCTTCTTCTTCCGGAAGCATGTTAAAACATGACAAAGACAATGGGGTTAGCTACCTCCAATCAGAGTCCAGCAGGACTAGCTAAGATCCAATCAGAAGTCGCCACGAGACAATAGTCAACCAATGAGAGCACTAGAGAGTTAACGAGTTAAATCTCGGACTCAAGTTAGTCAGTAGGGAGCTGGACCTGCCAAGGAACAGTTGGGAGCTCGCCACCACCTTCTCATCACCCAGATAAGTCCATGTTCAATATGTGAACAGGCTAGCCATTAGTCAAATACACCAATAGTCTAAAGCCCTTCTCTCCCTTGATCGCTGGCCCATTTCTCAATCCAATCCTGTGTCCTTTCTCAACAACAACAACAACAAAACAACTTTATTAGGGCGTCTTGCCCTGTACAGATTCGCCGTAGAATTACAGACAATATTAAACACAAGAGAAAAGGGAGAGATAGAGTATTTACAATTGAGGTATGGTAAACAGGGTGACTTTAAACATATATTACACATATATGTTACACATATATCATTAATGAGGAAGAAAATACAATGAATGATAAATACAAAAGTATAACATGAGAATATGAAGAACATTGAAAACAATATGAAAATTACATTAGCAAAGGATAAGTGGAAAACATTTGATGATTATAAGAAAAATAAAAGGCATTTGTGAAAAAGCAATAAACAGTAGGCAAAAGGTAATATGTACAAAAAGTAATATATGTAAATAAGAATGAACATGTAAATATTTTTTGAAAAGTAATGGTAGGAATAAAGAATGGTCATTTTGAAGAAAAAGAATCAAGGTGGACAAAAACAAAAGTTAAAATTTACATATGTTGGTAATGATAAATTTACATAGTTAGGTACGCTTTTAGATATAATTACATATGAAAAAGGTAAAGTGCGTAAAAATACAAATCCTAAAAACAAAAACATTGTGAAATCAGATTAAATAAGAAAAGATCAAAATACTATAAGTTTGGGAATTTAAAATATAAGATTGAAATGTGAAGCTATAGGGTATTGTGGTTATTAACGAAAAAGAATATATAGTGGAAATATGATTTTAACAAAATGTTAAATAGAGTTCAATAAAATATTTAAGATGAGATAAAATAGGTAATATTTTGTTGTTGTCCTCCCGGCCGACTTTTTTACATACAACAAAACAACAAATTAACTTATTAGGGCGTCTTGCCCTGTACAGATTCGCCGTAGAATTACAGACAATATTAAACACAAGAGAAAAGGGAGAGATAGAGTAATTACAATTGAGGTATGGTAAACAGGGTGACTTTGATCTGTGTTACACCATGTGTGTACATAAAATAATCCAAAACCGATGAACCTCTTTCTGAAATAAAAGTGAATGAGCCGTACGTATCTCCTTTAGTTCTGCCATTAGCTATTGTTATAGAATTTGAATCTGTGAAGGAAATTAGTTTTTCAGATAGTTTCGAAGATATTAGGTCTTTAGATTTCCTATATTTGTTGAGGGATGAATTTAGTTTCAGTGGGTTATGGAAGCCTCCAGCATTGCCTATTCTTATATTGATATCACCGGCTATTAGCACTTCGTTACCTTCACTCATGTGATATTCAATGTGCCTAAGTAAATTTGTTAAATTTTGTTCTTGTAATGCATTAGGAGGTAAATATACAAACAACAAACAAATACTCTCGGTGGTTTTGTCTAGAAATTTGTGCGTCAAGACAGATATCCAATAAGGGTTTGTTTCGATTTTTCTAACCGTATGTTGAAAGTTTTTTTTTTTATTCCAATCAGAATTCCCCCCGAGCCCCTTCCCTTTAGTTCTGTTTTCATTGCTGGGCTTTGAATTATGTAGTATTCCTCTGTTAATAATTCGAAATCATTAGTAATCCATGTTTCACTTATTGCAAAAAGTTCGTATTTTTTAGGTATTCAACGAGTGGAAATATTGATGTTATTCTATTATATCCATTTATATTCCATTGTAATATTTTAATTTTAGTATCTATATGTTTGACCTGGGTTACTTGTTTGTCTTTTATTGCCGATTCACAGTTTTTCGTATGTGGATATATAATTTTAGTTGTATTTCTATCTGATATATATATTTTTCGTAACCTTTGGGTTTTTAAATTTAGAAGTTTTAGCCGTGAGTGTTTAATCATAAAGTGGCTGTACGGACACTATATTAGAAATCTGATTATCAATCTGGAAAGTCCTATTTACATTCAGTGTTATGTTCTGTTTTTGCTATATCTTATTTCCATTATTATTGACAACTTGGCCATTTACAGCTTCATAGACTACACCGTTTACAATAAGTTTATTATCTCTCAACTTTGATCGAGTGCCTTTTTCAAAAAGTTCTTTCCTTTTTGCAATAAGAATAAGCCGTTGGTCTCTAATCTTTTTACTATAATCTTTGTTTATGTAAATTTTGCTATCTCTAAGTTTAGTCGTATTTTTGAATAATTTAATTCTATCCTCATATTCAGGCAATGAAATCAAAATAGGCGATTTATTAGCCTTTCCAAGTCTATGACATTTAGTTATATTTATATTTTCTAGAATCTGCATTTTTTCTTTTATAATAGATTTAACTTTTTGAAGACTTTCAGCTGGTCCTTCATTCGCTTCTCCCTCAACTCCGTAGAAAACGAGATTTGGCTCCCGCAGCTTCATCTCCAGAAAGTCGGTCCTGGCTTCAATTTCCCTTAACTTAGTTACATTCTCAGAGACTATCTCGTTCGTAGCAGCCAAGGTTTCCACACAAGTTGTTACCTTCATTTCAACTCCAAGAAGTCTCTGGTCCCACTCTATCATTCTTTTCTCGATGTTTGACAATCTCGTATCTATTCTCTCACCGAGATTTCTGATCTCTGATGACATTTGGACGATCATTGTCTTCAACTCAGTATCAGCCGATTCCTTCACTGTGGGAGTTGGCTCTGTAAACAAAGTTGTCTGCTTTTTGGGGCCAGGGTTAGGCTCAATACCGCTGATCATTAGGAGTAAACAAATGACCTGGATACAATAGCCACTGGATATGTTCAGTAGTAGTATAGGAATGCCATCATATCCAAATCCAGCGTTTGATTTCCGATACATTCTCAGTTTGCGTTTATCAAACTCTTGTATTAGGCATTCTGGCCGTTTGATACAAATTATGATATGGAGAACTAGCAACAAGCATGCACATTTCAGAATTTTCATCTCGTCCTTACAACAGTTTTATTAATATTATCTTATAAATAAGTTATAACCCAGATTTTCCCCTTTTTTTCAGTACTTATCCGCTTTAACTAAGAAAAAATATAAATTACTTACAAATTATTCGGGAGCGTTTTTCAATGCGGCCGCTTGCCTTGGCCTCCTGGCGGCGAATCCTGTGTCCTTTCTCGTTATTTCCCCTGTGAGAAAACTTTACCATTTCAGCCAAAACGACTGCGCCCACATCAACCACCAAGTAAGTCAACAGGGTCTTACCAATCGCAAACAAACAACCATCCAAAACCAATCAACCAATCACCCAAAAAAGTTCCAATTATTATAGAGAGTCGACAGGATATAATGGAAAACGAACGAGACCAAGAAGCGAAACAGAGCGGCGGCGTGGTAAGAGAAAGAAAGGAGATCGCACGACGCACCCTAGCGGAGATTTTGCTCCAGTTGACCGCTGCCCTCACGGAAGTAAAGTTGACCCGACGCGCGGAGACGGACCGGGGCCCCTCCGGCGTGACATACGCCGCCCACCGACTCTTCCGAGCCACCGACAGGGAGATGGACGGAGCCACCCCCGCCCGGTTACCTGACTACCTGACGCGCCACCCCGAGGAGCCACCACCCACCAAGCCGGACCCATACGCCAACAACCAAAGAAAAACAAGTATGCGGACTGCACCATACAAACAAACTCAACACGCGAACGCACGGGCAGTGCAAACAGCCCCAACTCAACACGCGAGCGCGCGGGCAGTGCAAACAGCCCCAACTCAACACGCGAGCGCGCGGGCAGTGCAAACAGCCCCAACTCAACAACACGCCCGGCGCCCCACACCTTCACAGCACGCCCAAGACGCCCAAGCCTTTCGCCAACCAGGTAGGAAGGCACCAAACCCTTTTCGCCAGCCAATTGACAATGAAACTGTTCCTAACCCCTGAACTGTCACCCCCTTTTCTGATTGATACAGGCGCAAGCTTGAACATAGTGCCCTATAACCTCTATAACATTTTAAAAATTAACCTCCCTAAATTAAAATTTAAAAAACAGTCCATAGACCTACAGGCCATAAACGGTCTTGTACCTACAATAGGCAAAATAATCCTCCCCCTGACAATAGGTAAATTAACTAAAAAAGAGAATTTCCATGTGGTGGAAGCACCTTAACCATTTGGAATTCTCACACAGTATAAATACCCTCCAGAATTTTAAAATAACCATAGACTTTAACCAAGGCACTATGTTCCAACTTGACGCTCCATTGTCTACCACTACCTATCACTTTGCTCACCTAACCAATGAATGCACGTATTGGGAATGCCAAGCGGTGTCACAAAGGACTCACCATGCACGCAAACCTTCCGCACATGGCACCCAATGCGCGCATCCATTGGTCCAAAACCAATTGCCAACATGCCAATCTAGTCACGCGCACGCACAACACCATTTTTTCACTAAGGCCAATTGCCTTTATTATATGCCCTCAATGCACAAGGCCACAACGGCTCAAACTCACAACAAAGATGCACAAAATGTTTTTATCCAACAGGACAACTCTCACACTAAGCACACGCGTGACCACACGTCACCACACAACCGTCACGCACGTGTACATCGCAACAAGCGCGACACTCACAACAACAATAGCCAGACAGTGTACATCCAACAGGACAACTCACACACAAAGCACACACGTGACCACACGTCGTCACACAACAGTCACACGCGCAAACATCGCAACAAGCGCGACACTCGCACCAAAAGGCGACAACAACACCACGCAGACACATACACAACCACTACCAATACAACCACACCATCTACACGAAACATAAAAACAATTCACGCCACCCAACAACCACACAATCGCAAAACATTGCGATCTTTCTTAAGCGCTGTGAACGCTTATAAAAAGTTCATTCCGGACTACGTCCGCTTGCGGACGCCACTTAACAACCTTTTCAAAAGGGATGTCATGTGGGTCTGGGATGACAAATGCCAGAAAGCGTTCACTAGCCTGAAAGAAAGCCTCACAACATACCCCACTTTACACCTTTACCAGGAAGGTCTGCCATGCCAGGTGTACTGTAACGCCTCAACACTCGGCATCGCAGGCGTCCTTAAACAGGTCCACCCTGATGGGAAGACCTACACAGTCCAAAATTTCAGCCGCTCCCTGCGTTCACACGAACGGAATTACTCCATCTCTGAAATACAATGCCTAGCAATCATTGAGAGTGTGGATAATTTCCGCGTCTGTTTGATGGACAGAAAATTTACTATATTTTCTGACCATCGCGCATTGCAGTGGCTGGAAACGATCAAAAACCCGTCAGGCAGAATATTTCGATGGAGATTAAGTCTATCGAGATACGAATATGAGGTTCGTTACATAAACGGAGTACAACAATATGGAACGGACGTTATAACTCGTAACCCGTTCTGTGGTTTCTTAGACGCCTCCCTCATTAAGAACCATCAGCCTTCCCCATCGGGAAATTCTAGCTTGACCATTTATCACAATGGACTGCATACCGCTTCCCGAAAAGGTGTAACTAAAATCATAATTCCAAAAACACTCACCCACAAACTACTTCAATCAGTACACACACAATACAACCATCCAAACATCTCAAATATGACGAGACTCATCTCCGCTCAATATTATTGGCAGAACATGACACAAGACATTGCACAACAGGTAAAAACCTGTCCAACCTGCCAATTAACAAAACGTATCGATGAATCCAACCAACCTTTCCAAAGAGACACCGGTACAGTCCACATAAACAAATAAACCCGTACACCAAAAATACCACTCACACAATATCAACAATAACAAAAATACACCACCTACGACAGAGGAACGATGCCACGGTTCCGCTTAAAACACGATTTTCACAACTCACCCATAATAACAAGGAACGCGACATCGCCCATCCATAAATACATCCAATTCCAAATCCGCCACAAATAAACGAAACCCAAGACCATCAACCCCTGGAGAAAATATGGGATAAAATGTGCAGGTATCCCATATTTCACTTAATATGTTCTATCTGTCTTCTGATTATGCCCTATAAACTCGCTCCATTCACAATAATAGCTTACATTGGATTATATACCCTACAGACCAAAAGCATTTACCAGCTGCAGGAAGCCGTCTTCCATATAGGAAGTTCCGTCCTAAAAGCCATCTTACATATAGGCAATGCAATTTTTGAATTTCTAACTCTTATATGGGAGATCATGGAAGAAAACCTAGAGCGAATCAGGGGGCCTCAACCGACCTAAGTAAGAAAATGTTCAGCAGGCGCGAAGATCAATTAGGAGACAGGAGATTTAGAAATCTCCCCCGAAGGGCCTCGCGCCTGTCCCCGGTAATAAAAGTTAGGTCACCGTGTTCCCCCACGTCCGCTATTTTTATCGGTCACCAAATTGGATTCACATTTACAACGAGCTTACATATCGATTCTTACAAAAACACAATTTAATTATATTAATATCATTATATTAATATTATGTTAATAAACAAATTTAATTCTAACAACATCCCAATGAATTCACAATCTCTATTCTTATTCTTCTCCCAAAACTTTCAAAAAACTTTTACATTTACCCACACTAGGCACGTATCCAACACCCACAAACACAACAGATTTTAGAATTTTTAACAACACATAAAATTCATTTTTACATTTCTCACAAAAAACTTATAACATTTCCAAACAACATTCCAAATGAATTGCCGACCAAATACGATTCTCTTACTAACATTTCTAAACAATAATACATGGCAACCCACAAACAAGCACACAACACTCACGACCAATACACAAAATTCAGATTTCAAGGTTAAATACGAACAAAAGCACGCACATTACCACTTGAAGGATAGGAAAAATTAGGTAGCAAAGCTTTCGAACTTACGTTTCTTCCGAAAAGAAGAAACAAACATTTTAAAAGGGACGAGAATTTTCCTCGAACCCTGTATTCAAAGATCCGACTCCGGTTACGACCATCTAATAACAAAGTTGATATCGAGCGAGCATATCTTAAGTGCCCTAGGGAATTGCATAAAAATCCCTAGAACGCATTAAGGCTCGGGACATATTAACATAATACACTCGGCCTTGAGATCTAGAAGACAATAACCACCAAACACACCATACACACTTAAGGTTAATTAGATTCCCATGTCTCCTGTATACATAATATAAACGTACTTTTGGGAAAGATCATGTTTCTACCCATGAGTCGCACAGGAAAGACAAAAAATCTACGAGGCAAATAAAAAGAGCTGATTGCGCCGCATGACTTAGATACATTGGCATGTAACTTTATCACAAAGAGAGTTTGCGAGTCTCTATCTCTACGTTTCCCTTATCCCATTCATTTACCTTTTTTTTTAATTCAAAATTCTTAATCAAATTTACCATTTTATATATCCTAATCAAATATTTACCATTTATCTTAATCAAATATTTACCACTTATATAACAACTTTTTTTTATTTTGTTCATAAACCAATTACTTTCTCAACCACTAAACATATTTTTCTCAACGAAAACTCATTGGTTCTCTTTTAATTTGTTATATTTTTATTTTTATTTTTATTTTTGATTTCTCAAAAGCCCTAATAGGAAAATTCCCTCGGTTTTGTTCTCCCCATCTCGAGTAGAACATTATTTAGGCACCTTTTTCTTTTTTCCACTCAACAATGCTACAAAGCGCATTCACTTTGATTTCTCACAACTAAAGTTTATTTTTTATTTCTCAAAAACCCTAACATAAAAATTCCCTCGATTTTGTTTTCCCATCTCGAGTAGAAGATTGTGTAGTCACTATTTTCTTTTTTTTTTTCTCACTCAACAATGCTACAAAGCGCATTCACTTTGATTTCTCACAACTTATTTTATTTTTGATTTCTCAAAAGCCCTAATTGTAAAATTCCCTCGATTTTGTTTTCCCCATCTCGAGTAGATAATTATTTAGGCACCTTTTTTTCCAACAATGCACCATAGCATTCACTTTGATTTCTTATAATTAAATATTTTGATTTCTCTTACTTATACTCAACCAATATCTCACCAACACCATTCTCTTTTATCTTTTATGTCACCAACAATGCTTGTATATAGCTTGCCAGTAACCATAATTAATTTTTTTCCCCACAAAATTATTTTTTCCCTTACAGAATTCACTTCAGGCTACCCCTTTTTGAATTCTTCACATGTAGGGGGCGCATCTGTCATAATTTGTATATAACTGGATGTAACCCCACCACAATATATGCAATGTATTATCCAAAGATTTTAATAAAGGTTAGGCTTAGCGAACTGGGAGAGAAGCCATCAGAGAAGAAACAACCATTAACAGAATTTCATTATCCAGGAAGCAAAAGTTATTACCCAGGAACTAATAAAACTGAGTTCAAAAACCTTCTTCTTCCGGGAGCATGTTAAAAATGACAAAGACAATGGGGTTAGCTACCTCCAATCAGAGTCCAGCAGGACTAGCTAAGATCCAATCAGAAGTCGCCACGAGACAATAGTCAACCAATGAGAGCACTAGAGAGTTAACGAGTTAAATCTCGGACTCAAGTTAGTCAGTAGGGAGCTGGACCTGCCAAGGAACAGTTGGGAGCTCGCCACCACCTTCTCATCACCCAGATAAGTCCATGTTCAATATGTGAACAGTCTAGCCATTAGTCAAATACGCCAAGAGTCTAAAGCCCTTCTCTCCCTTGATCGCTGGCCTATTTCTCAATCCAATCCTGTGTCCTTTCTCGTTATTTCCCCTGTGAGAAAACTTTACCATTTCAGCCAAAACGACTGCGCCCACATCAACCACCAAGTAAGTCAACAGGGTCTTACCAATCGCAAACAAACAACCATCCAAAACCAATCAACCAATCACCCAAAAAAGTTCAAAATTTTATATATATATGAAATAATGTTGAAATGTAATAGTAGTTTATGCTGTTGGATGAATGCAGTGTGGCATGTTGGCTAGAAGCAGTCGTAGTTGTTGAGCGATGGGTGGTAAGGACACACACACAAAACGAAGCGACACAGTTGTCGAAGGAAAATTTCTTGAATAGATAAAAAGTCGAGCCAAAAGCAAAGATGGAGATAGAAGATTCCTTACTGTTTTACATGGTCGATGAGTTGGTCCCTGGAGACGATAAGGGGTGACGCTGACCGGAAGACTAACTGGAACTGACTAACTCTGTTGCTAAGGCCGGTCTTATTTATACCACTTTTTGGACCAGGAAGGGAACCAGGAAGTATTGCCTTTCTGCACGTGTCCGCTAATCGACACTGGCGCCTGTCTGTTGGCTTCCATCTATCTTTAAAAGTTATTTTGTGATTCTCTCAATCTTGCTTTTAACTCAGCTTTTAATCTATTATATAGTTTTATTTATTCATCCTCAGTACATTACATATGGGGATACAAGGACACACGTCAATTATGCGTATAATTAGTTATAGTTTATAATTAGTTCTATATACAACATGACAATCTTGTTATAAATATTATAATATAGGGTTATTGGTTTAAATTATCATATATATATAATTGGTAATTTAAACCAACAACCCTATATTGTATAATACTTTTAACAAGATTGTCATGTTGTATATAGAAACGCATCTATAAATAATTATACGCATGAGTGACATGTGTCATTGCATCACCATATGTAATGTACTTTGTACAAACTGAGGATAAATAAATAAAACTCTGTAATAGATTAAGAGTTGAGCTATAGCAAAAAGTTGAGATGGAAATCCCACAACAAGGTCTAAAGATGGAAACTACCACGGCGCCAGTGTACAATTTCGCCATCCAATCTACGCTCTTGTTTCATCTGCTGAAATGCAATACTTCTTCTCTCGGCAAAGATATATAAGACCTCCGCCCTAGCCAAAAATATAATCACTTCACCATCAGCGTGAGCCCTCGTCAGTTGTGTGCAAGGTCTGCCTCATCCACCATGTAGACCAGTAAGAAATCTTCTATCTCCATCTTTCGATCCTAGCTCAACTTTTATCTGTTTACGGAACTTTCCTAATGCAACTGTGTCTTCGTTTTTTTTGTGTGGACATTCCCAAGCTTTGCACTCTGCCTCGACCACGACTGCCTGTACTCTGTGAGAACTGTTAAAGGTCTTCCAAGGTGCAGAGAGGTACTGGAAAACTCTCCACATCCTGACTGTTCCTCTCGGTTAACACAGTATAGCGAGAGTTGACAGGATTTCACACCATAGATTAAGTCGACTGGATACCTCACCACATATATGTAATATTGTTGCAAATGTGATCCTGCCGACGTATGGATGAACTGGCAGTCGTGTACGTGAGGCGAGTGTTGGTGTTCTTCCCACACGCGGACAACAAGAAGCAGAGGCAGGGCTAGATGTTAGAACCGAGAGTGATCGGGAACAGCCCACGGGACAGAGGTAGAGGCCATGACACAAACTTGGATGCCTTTCACCGAGACATGGAGAGAGAGAGAGAGTCTGTCAGAGAGAAAGGCTGAAGCGGACTGTCGATGGCCACACCCTAGAACATCTGCTACTGACCCCACTGCCAAAACCTGTCCTGTTTACAGGGGCCGTCTATAAAAATGTCCCTCGGGACCCCACATGGGTTGGGCGTTGGTTTTTCCTCCCCTCTGTCCCTGCCACCAGCTGACCAAACACTCTTTGGATCTTTATTTTGACGTCACCATTTTTAGTTTTAAATACAAATAGGGGTTTAAAATACTAATAGTTTATATACAAAATATGGGGTGATAGTAAATAGAAAGTGTCATTTTAATAGAAGGTAGGATATTTTAAGGCATCGGCTCTAACTAATTGGGAGATATGTGACGTATACTAAAAGTGTCATTATTATACAGTTTTAAAATATACGATATATATATATATTTCCATTTATATATATAGATGGAGATTTTTCCGGGAGGAAATTGATCTAAAGAGACATGTGTCGCCTCTCCCGTCAAAATAGACGTCTAAAACCAGACGCCATCTATTGACCGTCGCCGCAACTAGCGGCCTCGGGTCGGTGACAAAGTTGCGGCGACGGTCAATAGATGGCGTCTGGTTTTAGACGTCTATTTTGACGGGAGAGGCGACCCATGTCTCTTTATATATATATATATAGTAAATCATTTTATTCTGATCGAACGTTGTGGCCCACTGTACGTATTACATCCCAAACACGATGCGACGCCAGCCAACTGTCTTGAGCTCGATGTACCAACTCGGCGACCGTCAAGCCAATGAGTTCCTTTAATTGGTCCACGAAGCGTGTCGGTGAGCCCCCATGTATGCGTCGCCCAGACGTCTTTCCGGTCAGTATGGTGTACTCCATTCCCCTGCGTCGCGCGATGTGACCGAAGAATCTCAAACAATTCCGTTGTACACGCCTCAGAAGTCGGTCATCTTCCGGAATCGATAGTTGTGATAGTATCGATGCATTCGTCCTACCCGCTGTCCAAGGTATTCGAAGCATTATTCGACAACAATACATCTCGAACGCATCGATTTTATTCTCTGGCGATGATATTAATTAAATTATTTACCACATTACATTTGCATTCTTTATTGTTATTTCATTCTCCTAATTTGCTTCTTCTTTTTTTTTTCGTTTTGTTTTATAAGTCACAATTTCGCTTTCCTCTTATACAGTATTGAAGAAATATTTGAAAGTTTTAACCTTTTTGAGGAATAGTAATTTTAAATATTAAATATTTTTCTTGGGCTTAATATAAGAAAAGTTGATCAATTTGAATTTAAATAGGTAATTCTCAATATGGAATTAATAAGACGTGGAGAAAATAAAAATCGCAAGATAGAAGAGGAGGATAAAAAGGAAAGCTCCAGGCGTGCTTTCTACTTCCAGTTGCCAGTAACTAAAGTGTTCCAGATAAAACACGACCATCCCATGGTACCATTCCGACTGAATCTGACGGACGAGCTGGTGACCCTCTACGGCCTCCGTGACCACATGACGACCTGTGAGTCCGACCCAGCCACTCTTGAATCTCTCAGCACTTACCACACCCAGGAATACATCCATCACCTGCGCCACGTTGATCCTGACTATACTGGAGGAGCTTTCGGCTTCGACGACGACTGTCCGAGCTTCCTGAATCTCCAGGACTACGTGCTCACCTCGGCGTTCGGCTCTGTGAGAGGGGCGAGGCTGCTGCGGCGAGGGGCCGCCGACATCGTGATCAACTGGCACGGGGGCTACCATCACGCCTGGCCGGACCGCGCCTCGGGCTTCTGCTACGTCAACGACCTCGTTCTGGCCATCCAGGAGCTCCACAAGACATTCCAGCGAGTCCTTTACATCGACATCGACGCCCACCACGGAGACGCCGTGGAAGCCGCCTTCAAATCTTCTAACCGCGTTTTCACCCTCTCCTTTCACTATTACGACGGCGAGTACTTCCCTAAAACAGGATCTCTGAACCAGGCTGGAGAAGGCGAAGGAAGCGGCTACGCTCTCAACTTGCCTCTGAAGGAAAATATAAGGGACAGGAACTATGGCTACCTCTTTGAAAAGGTCGTTCCTCTGGTGGCAGAGACGTACAAACCTGAGGCCGTCGTCTTGCAGAGCGGCGCGGACTCGCTAGCGTGGGATAGCCTGGGAATGTTCAACCTAACGGAGCAGGCGTACGAGCGCTGCGGGAAGGTGGTGAAGAACCTCGGAATTCCTTATCTGTTGACGGGGGGAGGGGGCTACAACGTCCCCAACGTGGCCCGGTGCTGGGCCCACCAGACCGCGGTGGCCCTTGGCCTGGAGGCCACAATTCCCGAGGAAGTGCCGCGCTGCCACTACCTGCCCTACTTCTCCAACTTTGATCTCTTGACCAAGATCCTTCCCATGCGGCAGAAAGATTCTAACTTGAGGCAGTACCTTGATAGTCTCATCGAGACCACCCGTGAGAGGATGAGGAATCTGGAAGCTGCTCCTAGCATTGATCTTAGAGAGCAACGCTAGTGTACCCATCCTTTGTAAATAACTTGAAGTAGTTAAACGATTCGCAATCCATTTTCGCCGAATTGTGTTCTCATTTTAATAAACATCTATACACAAGATGTGCGCCAAAACGACCTTATAAACGTCTTTTTATATCTTTTAATATGGCTTTGTAAATTTTAAATATATTTCGAAATTATAAACTTCCGCTTTTTTAAACTGAATTGTATATTTATTGGTATAATAAAAGCCAATGTTCTTTAAATTTGCATAAAATTACTCAATTATTCAATCGGAACGTTTTAAAATGCATTATCACGGTATCACTTCGTTTAGTATTACGAAGGTAAGGAGAAAGGTTTTCGGCTTGACCCAGAGATGGCATTCCAATCGGTAAAAGCTTCCTGCGCGCGCATGTTATTAGTTCGTATGACAAGTTTCAACTTGTTCGCTCAAAAAGTTTTTGTAAACGAGTCTTTTCAGTACATGTCTGCGCGTGTTTTGTTAAAATGAATAAATTTGAATATCGCGCATGTAGTTATTCTTCGTTCTGGGTAGATGATCCATAAATAAATTCATCTAAAGTTGGTAAAGTTTACGGGAACTCTGATCCTTTAATTTCAAACGTTAAAATCACCTAAAAACACATTAATACCCTCGATATAAACAATTCTGATAAACAGCTTAAAAACACACACACAATTCGGTCAACTCTAGAATTATAAAGAAAAGAAATACTATGACGCATTAGCGCGCCATCTGTTATAAAATTTGAAATTTTCCTTTGCAGTAAGGACAGTAGAAATTGTTTAATTTCTAAAAGAAACATACGCGTCTATAAAAGTTTCGAATTTTAATAGAAGAAATACTGTTTAAATATAGCAATCACGTCTCTGTTGGATAAGAAGATCAATAATTATACACAAATAAATTTACTGGCAATGCGTTTCTTTTAAATATCATCAAATATAATCTCTACAGACTCATTTGATGATATTTAAAAGAAACGCATTCCCAGTAAATTTATTTGTGTATAATTTTAACGATAGATGGCAATTAAATTTAATTTACTAATGTATATTAAGATCAATAATGTTAACATCAAATTTATTGTTCTTTAACGACCCAATCAAATGCTAGCATTATGCATCTCTTATAGGTAGGATCATCGTCAGAAATCGTGTACCCTAAAAAAAGGCATTAGCAGCTTTCATAAGAAATCGAGCAATCGCTTCTTACTATTATTATATCTTTAGAGAACGATAATCTCCTTATCTATATATATAAAAATGAATGTTTGTATGTTTGTTTGTTTGTTTGTATGTCCTGTATACAAATTCGTAGTAGTTCACTAATTCATACCAAAATTTCCATACATAGGTAAAATAATACGGGGAAGACGATAGGCTAATTTAAAAATATATAAATCAATTATTAAAACTATATATTCAAATTATTCTACTTAGCTCGCGAGCAGCGCCTCTAGCGATGAAGATGGGAGGTAATATCAGCTGACCTAATGTACATGTAAAGTTTGGAGCGGGACGTTTCACAAGAGTGACATCCACGGCGCCAATTTATAATTGTAACGAATAGTGTTTGAATAAAACATTTAATCGGGTAAACCCGGGCGTTGCCCGGGTCATTCGTCTAGTTTTCTATATAAGAAGAAACACAAGTCGGGGATATGAGCTTCTTTATAAAATAAAACGATTGAACAAGCTTTCGGACAAGACGCCCTTCTACGGGTACATAATGACACGAGTGACAATCAAAATGAAAAAATAAATATATAAAAATATAAAAATAAAATTTCAAATAATGAAAGCATATCCTGACTAGGAGCACATGTGCTTTTTAGATGTCAGAGCGCCATCTAGTGGAACAGAAATCAACTAAACATTGATTTAACCTGTTTCCTGATATTTGGCCAACCCAATTTCTTGATAAATCAATAAAAGCCATCCACGAACGAATTTCGCGCTGTTGGCGCTCGTCAGCGTGGAGCAGGCTGTATCACTGTGACCAAAAATATTTTTGATCCCAGAGGCTTCTTGAGAAACGAAGAAATAGGTATTTAGGACCAAATATGCGTAAATACGCTTTACACATGAAAAAACAATAGAAAAATAAAAGGGTCAGGTCTTGATGTTAAAAATAACGAAAGCATATCCTGACCAGGAACACATGTGCTTTTTTTAGATTTCAGAGCGCCATCTAGTGCAACAGAAATCAACTAAACATTGATTTAACCTGTTCCCTGATATTTGGCCAACCCAATTTCTTGATAAATCAATATTTGGTAAATCAATATTCGTTTGGCAAACATTCACTCGGGGAGGAACCATGCGAAACTGGGTCATTCAGTCTATTGTTACGTCGTACCCAGACGCTATTCGTTTTCTTTGTCTAAGATACACACGTGAGTTCGAAAGGATGCAG
>CP092877.1:24809086-24939004 GCA_030710605.1 Cordylochernes scorpioides | reverse complement strand
AATAAATTCTTAAACAAACAACTTCACGAAATAGGATTCCAACGTAACCCAATTGATCCGAGCATCTACGAAGTTGAACTTGAAGAAGGAAGGATCATTCTCTCAATCTATGTGGATGACATCTTTGCCATTTCAGAGAATCAAGCAGCGAGAAACAAATGCAGAGAACTCTTAAATTCTAGTTTTGAAGTGAAGTATCTAGGACCAATTTCTCATATGCTTGGAGTATCCTTCAAGAAGTCAGAAGATGGAAGTATGACTCTTTCTCAAAGTAACTGCATAGAAGAACTGCTTCAACGTTTCAGACTACAGGATGCAAAAGGTGTCTCGACTCCAATGGAAACCAATCTTGACCTGAGTGTAAGGAAAAATGGAAATTCCAATGAGCGGTTTCCATACCGTGAACTGATCGGAGGACTGTCATACCTTTCTCATAGAACCAGGCCCGACATCGCCTACGCAGTCGGGATCCTATCCAGATACTGTTATAACTACACAAGAAAACACTGGGAAGCTGGGAAACGCGTGCTGCGTTATCCGAAGAGCACCAAGGACTTTGGCATAACTTACAGATCCACTGGCAAACCTTTGATTGCCTTTTCGGATGCAAGTTGGGCCTCAGACATTGTAGACTGAAAAGGAGTATCTGGACATCTCATCATTTTAGCTGGAGCACCAATAATTTGGAGAAGCACCAAACAAACAGTTACCGCTTTGAGTACTATGGAATCGGAATACATTGCACTGTCATCAGCTGTGAAGGACATCACATGGGTACGGAATCTGATGGAACAGCTGAAAATGTCAAGTTTGATTTGTGGAGAAACAAAAGTATTCTGCGACAACCAAGCTGCAATTTCCCATGCGGAGAATTACATCGACAAATCGAAAACTAGACATTTTGCCGTAAAGTACCATTTTGTTTGAGAAAAGATCTCAGAAGAAGCAATCGAACTTTTCTACACTCCGAGTGCTGAGAACCCTGCTGACTTCCTTACCAAGCCTCTTGCTAGAAGCCAGCATGAAAAGTACTGTAGAGCGCAGATGGACTATCGGAATAAACGTCCAGCTGAAGTTATTCCGGGAGGGGATATGTTGGACACCAGCGCCGCCACTCATGTATAACACGTGACCGGAAGGATGACGTCGGCACCCCCCCCCTCCAACTGACAGTAAAGTTTAGCCTAACAACGCGGTTGCTTGTTTACCTTCTACGGAGGATGTAACCTCTTTGTTTCCTTCCTTTCCCTTTTTAATCTTTGTATAACCTATGCTTTAATAAATTAGTTAGTGCAATGCTCTTGTCCTAAGTGTAACCAAGTACCTTGTCTACACCCCTACAAGATAAACTATGGACATAAGCTTATAGGACAGTCGAATTACATTCAAATATTTGCTTCGAGCAATGCTCTTCAGCAAACTATAAAGACAAGGCCAGTTAGGAATAAATTAAAACAAAGCAATAACGCGCCATCTATACATATAAAACAAAATGATTTAAAAGCGCGAATGTTTCTTTTATACATAAAACGAACTTCTACTGTCCTTACTGCGATGAAAAAATATGTTGGGAGGGCTTGGCTCATCAGTGGTGAACCCTCCCAGCGGTTTCGCCAATTTAATCCACCAGACCGCTTCTCAGAGCTCTAATACTGTATTGGATCATTTTGCTTTTATATGCTACACTGAAGGATGGAATCTTAGAAATGGTTTTCAAGTAAACTATGGACATAAGCTTATAGGACAGTGGAATTACATTCAAATATTTGCTTCGAGCAATGCTCTTCAGCAAACTATAAAGACAAGGCCAGTTAGGAATAAATTAAAACAAAGCAATAACGCGCCATCTATACATATAAAACAAAATGATTTAAAAGCGCGAATGTTTCTTTTATACATAAAACGAACTTCTACTGTCCTTACTGCGATGAAAAAATATGTTGGGAGGGCTTGGCTCATCAGTGGTGAACCCTCCCAGCGGTTTCGCCAATTTAATACACCAGACCGCTTCTCAGAGCTCTAATGCTGTATTGGATCATTCTGCTTTTATATGCTACACTGAAGGATGGAATCTTAGAAATGGTTTTCAAGTAAACTATGGACATAAGCTTATAGGACAGTAGAATTAAATTCAAATATTTACTTCGAGCAATGCTCTTCAGCAAACTATAAAGACAAGGCCAGTTAGGAATAAATTAAAACAAAGCCATAACGCGCCATCTATACATATAAAACAAAATGATTTAAAAGCGCGAATGTTTCTTTTATACATAAAACGAACTTCTAAAATTGGCGAAACCGCTGGGAGGGTTCACCACTGATTAGCCAAGCCCTCCCAACATATTTTTTTCATCGCAGTAAGGACAGTAGAAGTTCGTTTTATGTATAAAAGTAACATTCGCGCTTTTAAATAATTTTGTTTTATATGTATAGATGGCGCGTTATTGCTTTGTTTTAATTTATTCCTAACTGGCCTTGTCTTTATAGTTTGCTGAAGAGCATTGTTCGAAGCAAATATTTGAATGTAATTCTACTGTCCTATAAGCTTATGTCCATAGTTTACTCGAAAACCATTTCTAAGATTCCATCCTTCAGTGTAGCATATAAAAGCAGAATGATCCAATACAGTATTAGAGCTCTGAGAAGCGGTCTGGTGTATTAAATTGGCGAAACCGCTGGGAGGGTTCACCACTGATGAGCCAAGCGCTCCCAACATATTTTTTCATCGCAGTAAGGACAGTAGAAGTTCGTTTTATGTATAAAAGAAACATTCGCGCTTTTAAATCATTTTGTTTTATATTTTAGTAATATTAGTCATTTAGTAATATTTTTCAAATTAAATTAATTGTAAATATTATTTATTTCGCTGCTTATTCATATCTTTTTGTGACGATGCAATTTTTGCTTTGTTTAAATTTAATTAGTGTAAATATAACAATCTACATTTTTTAAGATAAGGTTTTACTATTTGATTCTCATAAGGAATATTCCTATTTTAAGACAAATTGAAATTTAGAACAGTATTCTATTTTTTTTCTTTCTCTTATATTTAGAGTAAGTATAAATTTTATTGAAGTTGTGAAAAGTATATTTAATGAAAAAAAAAGTGTTTTTTTCTATATAATTTGCTACATATATCCTTCCTTATAGGACCGGGGAAAATATTTCAAATTATCGAGAGTATAGATAAGTATAGATTCAGTAGGGATTGGATGTTTGCTATAATCGTTTTAGCAAATGTTTGTTAGGCAAACTTTTGCTCGGGTAAAAATCGGGCGAAGCTGGGAACATATTGTAACCAAGTATTTATTCATTTTATTATTTTTATTAACAGAGTGGTCATTTTTTCATATTTATATTTTGCTACTCTGTAAATTCCCCTCGTGGCTTATCTTTGGTTTACCTCTCTTAGTTTGTCCTTCCCTGAAATAAATTTTGTTTCCTCCTGAAGTTTTTGTCTTCCCTAATTTTCCACGTGGCATTTTGGTGCAGATGCTGGGTAAGTTAGGGAAGACAAACTGAAGACCGCCGAGAAGACCTAGAGGCCATGGGTGCTGTGATCTACATTTTCGGAAACTGACTCCAGGATTCCACCACCGTGCCAAAGCCAAGACTTCCCTCTAAGATGACGATGTTCCTATAGACGATACGACGACAAAGCCGCTCTTCACGCCGCAAGAAAAAGGACGCAAAGGTACTAGGGACAAAGTTCCAAGACTTCGATGGAATCCTTGGCAGAAGCACGTCAGATCCATGTCAGTATCTACAATAATTGCTAGCTGTGGGTCACAGCTCCCATAGGGAAGAAGCTATGTAACCAAGTATTTATTCATTTTATTATTTTTATTAACAGAGTGGTCATTTTTTCATTTTTATATTTTGCTACTCTGTAAATTCCCCTCGTGGCTTATCTTTGGTTTACCTTTCTTAGTTTGTCCTTCCCTGAAATAAATTTTGTTTCCTCCTGAAGTTTTTGTCTTCCCTAATTTTCCACGTGTCAATATATATATATATATATATATATATTTGTCGGCTATGCACGCCCTCAATATGTAACTAATCTCGCTGAAATTTGAACAGGACAGAGAGTTAAATCTGGAAGAGTTTTTTTGTCGCACTTTTAACCAAGAAAAATTATAATTAACCAAGTACTGAGCAATAATAATTTTTAGTCAGAAATGATATTGACAATATTTCTGTATCATGCTTGATTGACATAAACAAAATTCTTTAGGGGAATAATCACTAAAGTAGTCTACGGGCGGAGCCAGATAATAATTCTTAGTAGGCAGGAACAAAATTCTACCAGAGAGACCTACAAGGCGGAGTAGTCCAAGCTGGAGAAGACTTGGCGACTTGCCTCCGGGCGTGTGGATGATCCTGCAAGACGGTGCCAGGAGAGCCTGACATCAGAGAGACCTACAAGGTGATGTAGTCCAAGTTGGACGTGTAGTGTTGAGCGGAACGTTTCACAAGAGTGACATTCACGGCGCCAAGGATCCTTCTGACGGGGAAGTTGAAGGTAAGTCCCACTCATTGTATTCCTTCTGTTCAGTAAGCCATATAATAAAGCGCTAACTGTAGCTGCATCCTTTCGAACTCACGTGTGTATCTTAGACAAAGAAAACGAATAGCGTCTGAGTACGACGTAACAATAGACTGAATGACCCAGTTTCGCATGGTTCCTCCCCGAGTGAATGTTTGCCAAACGAATATTGATTTATCAAGAAATTGGGTTGGCCAAATATCAGGGAACAGGTTAGATCAATGTTTAGTTGATTTCTGTTCCACTAGATGGCGCTCTGAAATCTAAAAAGCACATGTGTTCCTGGTCAGGATATGCTTTCATTATTTTTAATATAAACACCTGACCCTTTTATTTTTTCTATTGTTTTTCATGTGTAAAGCGTATTTACGCAAATTTAGCCCTAAATACCTATTTCTTCGTTTCTCAAGAAGCCTCCGGGATCAAAAATATTTTTGGTCACAGTGATACAGCCTGCTCCACACGCTGACGAGCTCCAACAGCGCGAAATGCGTTCGTGGAAGGCTTTTATTGATTTATCAAGAAATTGGGTTGGCCAAATATCAGGAAACAGGTTAAATCAATGTTTAGTTGATTTCTGTTCCACTAGATGGCGCTCTGCCATCTAAAAAGCACATGTGCTCCTAGTCAGGATATGCTTTCATTATTTGAAATTTTATTTTTATATATTTATTTTTTATTTTGATATGACTCGTGTCATTATATACCCGTAGAAGGGCGTCTTGCCCGAAAGCTTGTACAATCGTTTTATTTTATAAAGAAGCTCATATCCCCGACTTGTGTTTCTTCTTATATAGAAAACTAGACGAATGACCCGGGCAACGCCCGGGTTTACCCGATAAAATGTTTTATTCAAACACTATTCGTTTCAATTATAAATTGGCGCCGTGGATGTCACTCTTGTGAAACGTCCCGCTCCAAACTTTACATGTACATTAGGTCAGCTGATATTACCTCCCATCTTCATCGCTAGAGGCGCTGCTCGCGAGCTAAGTAGAATAATTTTAATATATAGTTTTAATAATTGATTTATATATTTTAAAATAGCCTATCGTCTTCCCTGTATTTTTTTACCTATGTATGGAAATTTTGGTTTGAATTAGTGAACTACTGCGAATTTGTATACTGGACATACAAACAAACAAACAAACATACAAACATTCATTTTTATATATATAGATAAGGAGATTATCGTTCTCTAAAGGTATAATAATAGTAAGAACGCTTCACGATTTTGCGTGTCATCCTTGCGCAGGGGCCATGCTAATCTTCTCTGTATCGTTCCAATTTTAGTATATGTACCGCCGAACAAGCGTGTACTAATAACAGTGTAATAAGCGTACAGTGTAATAAGCGTGTAATAACAGTGTAAAAAGCGTGTACTAATAATAGTAAGAAGCGATTGCTCGATTTCTTATGAAAGCTGCTAATGCCTTTTTTTAGGGTACACGATTTCTGACGATGATCCCACCTATAAGAGATGCATGATGCTAGCATTTGATTGGGTCGTTAAAGAACAATAAATTTGATGTTAACATCATTGATCTTAATATACATTAGTAAATTAAATTTAATTGCCATCTATCGTTAAAATTATACACAAATAAATTTACTGGGAATGCGTTTCTTTTAAATATCATCAATGAGTCTGTAGAGATTATATTTGATGATATTTAAAAGAAACGCATTGCCAGTAAATTTATTTGTGTATACTTATTGATCTTCTTATCCAACAGAGAGACGTGATTGCTATATTTAAACAGTATTTCTTTTATTAAAAAATTCGAAACTTTTATAGACGCGTATGTTTCTTTTAGAAATTAAACAATTTCTACTGTCCTTACTGCAAAGGAAAAATTTCAAATTTTATAGCAGATGGCGCGCTAATGCGTCATAGTATTTCTTTTCTTTATAATTCTAGAGTTGACCGAATTGTGTGTGTTCTTAAGCTGTTTATCAGAATGGTTTATATCGAGGGTATTAATGTGTTTTTAGGTGATTTTAACGTTTGAAATTAAAGGATCAGAGTTCCCGTAAACTTTACCAACTTTTTTACTAAGAGAACAACTTGATGAGGGAAGAGTATCTTTAATATAATCAAATCACAAGCTTTCGGGCATAACCGCCCATCGACAGGTGTAAAAACGAGACAAAATCACTATGGCAATCAGCTATATATATATACAAAAAAAAAAGTAAGAAAATGAGACAAATATGTAAAATTTGTGCCAGAGAATTAACATAATAACGAAGGATCATTCATAGAAGTTAGGCAAAGCATGCAATCAACATATAATACATACAATACAAGGCTATTACAGAGACTAAGTATGAACAACGACTATAAAATAAAACAAAATAAAAATAAAATAAAATAAAAAATAAAAATAAACTAAAAACTGCTATTGATGTGCAAAGGTATAAGTAGGCCATGAAAACTAAATCTTTCAGATAGGAGGTTCCAGTATTAAATTATCATATATCTCAGGAAGGTCTATTGCTCTATTGATGCTTTTAAATTTTTTGGTGAGTATAGCTTCCAGGACCAACCGCTGGTGCTTGTTCTTAATCTCATGATAGTGGGCCGAGGGGTTGTAAACGTTGAATGTGTGGCCTGTGTCCCGTATGTGTTGGTAAACTAGAGAGCGGGGATCTTTCCTTTTTACCGATCTATCATGCTCCACCATTCTGGTCTTCACCATTCTCCCAGTCTCTCCGACATACTTGGCATCACATTGCTCACATGATAGTAAATGGCATTGTGGGTACTGAGGGAATCAAAGGTTACACTATTTTTAACTATTGTCTGTTTTAGTTTAGTTGCCAAACTGAGTGTGTTGGAGAAATATGAGTTTATACCATATCTATTCAGAACTCGTGCTATGGCCGCCGATTTGTGAGAATATGGAATGAAACAGGTGGACAGGTAATGAGCAGTGTTTCTTATTCCTGAGGAATCATAAAAATGTTTGCAAACAAAGGATGTCGGATAGCCTGCAGAGTTTAGATTCTTGATTATGTTCTGTTTCTCTATTGCCTGAAAAGATGGAAGGGAACAATGGGTGCGTACGCGCTTAGATAAAGTTTTTACAATACTGATTTTTTGGGAAACGGGACAACAGGAAGTGTAATGCGTGTAATTGGGAAGGAAATCTTTCTTGTAATATACGGTAGTATGGTAAGAATTTGGAGTTTGAATTATTAGAACATCAAGGAATGGTATTACACCCCCTTGAGCTATTTCTATAGTAAACGACATATCTTTATTATAACTATTAAGGGACGCTAATATGGTTTCATATGAGTTCTGATCACAGATACAAAAGATATCATCTACATATCTGCGCCATAACACGATTTCTGTTCTATGTTTTTCATTGATTGATTTGTCAATCATGATCATTACCAACTCTGCTGCAGTGGTTGAAAACGAACTCCCCATTGGGGAACCCCGTATCTGTCTGTATGTTTGCGATTCAAATTTAAATACATTCATATTTAGACAAATTTCTGCCAGGCATACAATTGATTGTATGGTGGATGCATCGGTCTGTATTTCTGTTAGGAAGGCAACTATACTTTCTCTAATGACTGAGTGGGGTAGGCTTAAAAACAATGAAACTACATCATACGAACACATAATGGTGTTTGGGCCAGGAGAAGTTTTCCATAACTCCTCAATAAAACTAGGGGTGTTGTGTACCGTGAATCTATGGTTATATTGTTTAAGTAACGGGGAGAAAAAATTGGATAAATACCTGGCCAATGGGGCTGACGGTGATTTGTGACATGCTACAATAGGGCGTAGTGGGACATTAGGCTTGTGTATCTTAGGTAATCCATATATGTAGGCGTCTGTGGTAAGGCGTGATGTGAATAATTTGAATTCTTCTGAGTTAATCTGCGAGAGTCTTTTTTGTGCTAATAGAGCCTTCCTGAAATCCTGATAGGTGCGAAGCCTGGTATCTTCATCTATGGGAATAAAAGTAGATTCATCTGTGAGGACGTTCATCATTTTGGATCTATACATTGAGCTATCCATAACAACTGTCTGCGATCCCTTATCAGAGTTGCAGATTATGATGTCACTACGATCTTTTAATCTCTTCATAATGGTTCTCTCCATGCGGGCCTGGTGATTTCGGGTTGTGGGATTCATGAGTACAGATGAGATACGGCTTCTGATATCACTTTTTGCCTGGTGACCAAGGTCCTTAATAGAAGCCTCTACACCGCTGATGATCCTGGGGACATCAGGTTTGGCCTCATTGCGATAATTCAAGCCCTTAGATAGCAAGGAGATCTCTGCTTGCGAGAGTTCAATATTGGAGAGGTTCAATACTCGACGATGGTCTTCCGAAGTAGCCTGGTATGGAAAACCATACTTCTTTGACCAAAAATAAAACTTCCTATCATGCTTCATATTAAGTAAGGAACTCTGGGTTCGAATTTCATCAGTAATGCGTATTATGAGCGAGGTAAGGACTTGGGGTGTGACACATTGTGCGGTGAGAGTTAGAAGGCCCTTGAGGGACTTTGATATGATTTACCAACTTTAGATGAATTTCTTTATGGATCATCTACCCAGAACGAAGAATAACTACATGCGATATTCAAATTTATTAATTTTAAAGAAACATGCGCAGACATGTACTGAAAAGACTCGTTTACAAAAACTTTTTGAGCGAACAAGTTGAAACTTGTCCTACGAACTAATAACATGCGCGCTCAGGAAGCTTTTGCCGTTTGGAATGCCATCTCTGGGTCAAGCCGAAAACCTTTCTCCTTACCTTCGTAATACTAAACGAAGTGATACCGTGATAATGCATTTTAAAACGTTCCAATTGAATAATCGAGTAATTTTATGCAAATTTAAAGCTTAAGTTAAATAATATTTGGCTTTTATTATACCAGTAAATATACAATTCAGTTTAAAAAAGCGGAAGTTTATAATTTCGAAATATATTTAAAATTTACAAAGCCATATTAAAATATATAAAAAGACGTTTATAAGGTCGTTTTGGCGCACATCTTGTGTATAGATGTTTATTAAAATGAGAGCACATTTCGGCGAAAATGGATTGCGAATCGTTAAACTACTTCAAATTATTTACAAAGGATGGGTACACTAGCGATGCTCTCTAAGATCAATGGTAGGAGCAGCTTCCAGATTCCTCATCCTCTCACGGGTGGTCTCGATGAGACTATCAAGGTACTGCCTCGAGTTAGAATCTTTCTGCCGCATGGGAAGGATCTTGGTCAAGAGATCAAAGTTGGAGAAATAGGGCAGGTAGTGGCAGCGCGGCACTTCCTCGGGAATTGTGGCCTCCAGGCCAAGGGCCACCGCGGTCTGGTGGGCCCAGCACCGGGCCACGTTGGGGACGTTGTAGCCCCCTCCCCCCGTCAACAGATAAGGAATTCCGAGGTTCTTCACCACCTTCCCGCAGCGCTCGTACGCCTGCTCCGTTAGGTTGAACATTCCCAGGCTATCCCACGCTAGTGAGTCCGCGCCGCTCTGCAAGACGACGGCCTCAGGTTTGTACGTCTCTGCTACCAGAGGAACGACCTTTTCAAAGAGGTAGCCATAGTTCCTGTCCCTTATATATTCCTTCAGAGGCAAGTTGAGAGCGTAGCCGCTTCCTTCGCCTTCTCCAGCCTGGTTCAGAGATCCTGTTTTAGGGAAGTACTCGCCGTCGTAATAGTGAAAGGAGAGGGTGAAAGCGCGGTTAGAAGATTTGAAGGCGGCTTCCACGGCGTCTCCGTGGTGGGCATCGATGTCGATGTAAAGGACCCGCTGGAATGTCTTGTGGAGCTCCTGGATGGCCAGAACGAGGTCGTTGACGTAGCAGAAGCCCGAGGCGCGGTCCGGCCAGGCGTGATGGTAGCCCCCGTGCCAGTTGATCACGATGTCGGCGGCCCCTCGCCGCAGCAGCCTCGCCCCTCTCACAGAGCCGAACGCCGAGGTGAGCACGTAGTCCTGGAGATTCAGGAAGCTCGGACAGTCGTCGTCGAAGCCGAAAGCTCCTCCAGTATAGTCAGGATCAACGTGGCGCAGGTGATGGATGTATTCCTGGGTGTGGTAAGTGCTGAGAGATTCAAGAGTGGCGGGGTCGGACTCACAGGTCGTCATGTGGTCACGAAGGCCGTAGAGGGTCACCAGCTCGTCCGTCAGATTCAATCGGAATGGTACCATGGGATGGTCGTGTTTTATCTGGAACACTTTAGTTACTGGCAACTGGAAGTAGAAAGCACGCCTGGAGCTTTCCTTTTTATCCTCCTCTTCTATCTTGCGATTTTTATTTTCTCCACGTCTTATCAATTCCATATTGAGAATTGCCTATTTAAATTCAAATTGATCAACTTTTCTTATATTAAGCCCAAGAAAAATATTTAATATTTAAAATTACTATTCCTCAAAAAGATTAAAACTTTCAAATATTTCTTCAATACTGTATAAGAGGAAAGCGAAATTGTGACTTATAAAACAAAACGAAAAATAAAAATGCAAATTAGGAGAATGAAATAACAATAAAGAATGCAAATGTAATGTGGTAAATATTTTAATTAATATCATCGCCAGAGAAGAAAATCGATGCGTTCGAGATGTATTGTTGTCGAAGAATGCTTCGAATACCTTGGACAGCGGGTAGGACGAATGCATCGATACTATCAAAACTATCGATTTCGGAAGATGACCGACTTCTGCGGCGTGTACAACGCAATTGTTTGAGATTCTTCGGTCGCATCACGCGACGCAGGGGAATCGAGTACATCATACTGCCCGGAAAGATGTCTGGGCGACGCATACCTGGGGGCTCACCGACACGCTTCGTGGACCAATTAAAGGAACTCACTGGTTTGACGGTCGCCAAGTTGGTACATCGAGCTCAAGACAGAGTTGGCTGGCGTCGCATCGTGTTTGGGATGTAATATGTACAGTGGGCCACAACGTTCGATCAGAATAAAATGATTTATATAAATATATATGAAGAGACATGGGTCGCCTCTCCCGTCAAAATAGACGTCTAAAACCAGACGCCATCTATTGACCGTCGCCGCAACTGTCACCGACCCGAGGCCGCTAGGTGCGGCGACGGTCAATAGATGGCGTCTGGTTTTAGACGTCTATTTTGACGGGAGAGGCGACCCATTTCTCTTTAGATCAATTTCCTCCCGGAAAAATCTCCATCTATATATAAAGACTAGACGAATGGCCCGGGCAACGCACGGGTTTTACCCGAGTGCGTATATATTTTTAAAATGTTTTAATTAAAATATTATTCGTTACAATTATAAATTGGCGCCGTGGATGTCTCTCTTGTGAAACGTCCCGCCCCAAACTGTGTGTGTCTTTGAAATATAAAAATAAAAATGTGAACGGAAAAATATGTCCAGGGTAGCCTAGTGGTCATGGCATCTGCCCGGTAAGCGGAAGGTCGTGGGTTCGATTCCCATCCCTTGACACTTTTTTTATTTTATCCATTCTGACCAAAATCTATCCGTGAACTTCACACAGTGAACTTCACACAGAGAGAATAAGGCAATTATATAAGTAGATAATCCAAATTGTGCCTTATCACACACTATTTTTTTATTTGGCCTTATTACCTTGTGTTTATAATCTATGACGTAATGCCGGCGGCGCGAGCCCGTTGGCTGCCGGCGAGCACGTGACCTCCCTGTGCGCGCGCATCCGTGACAGAACCGGCCGGCCCATGACGGTCGTGACTATATATGTTGATGGATAATAATAATAATATAATAATAATAATAATAATAATAATTATTATTATTATCATTAGATAATGATAATGATCATAATGATGATGCGCGCGCATCCGTGACAGAACCGGCCGGCCGGCCCATGACGGTCGTGACTATATATGTTGATGGAAATATATATATATAGTATATTTTAAAACTGTATAATAATGACACTTTTAGTATATGTCACATATCTCCCATATAGTTAGAGCCGATGCCTTAAAAGATCCTACCTTCTATTAAAATGACACTTTCTATTTACTAACACCCCATATTTTGTATATAAACTATTAGTATTTTAACCCCCTATTTGTATTTAAAACTAAAAATGGTGACGTCAAAATAAAGATCCAAAGAGTGTTCGGTCAGCTGGTGGCAGGGACAGAGGGGAAGAAAAACCAACGCCCAACCCATGTGGGGTCCCGAGGGACATTTTTATAGACGACCCCTGTAAACAGGACAGGTTTTGGCGGGGGGTCAGCAGCAGATGTTCTAGGGTGTGGCCATCGACAGTCCGCTTCAGACTTTCTCTCTGACAGACACACACTCTCTCCATGTCTCGGTGAAAGGAATCAAAGTTTGTGTCATGGCCTCTACCTCTGTCCCGTGGGCTGTCCCCGATCACTCTAGGTGCTAACATCTAGCCCTGCCTCTGCTTCTTGTTGTCCGCGTGTGGGAAGAACACCAACACTCGCCTCACGTACACGACTGCCAGTTCATCCATACGTCGGCAGGATGACATTTGCAACAATATTACATATATGTGGTGAGGTATCCAGTCGACTTAATCTATGGTGTGAAATCCTGTCAACTCTCGCTATACTGTGTTAACCGAGAGGAACAGTCAGGATGTGGAGAGTTTTCCAGTACCTCTCTGCACCTTGGAAGACCTTTAACAGTTTTCACAGAGTACAGGCAGTCGTGGTCGAGGCAGAGTGCAAAGCTTGGGAATGTCCACACAAAAAACGAAGACACAGTTGCATTAGGAAAGTTCCGTGAACAGATAAAAGTTGAGCTAGGATCGAAAGATGGAGATAGAAGATTTCTTACTGGTCTACATGGTGGATGAGGCGGACCTTGCACACAACTGACGAGGGCTCACGCTGATGGTGAAGTGATTATATTTTTGGCTAGGGCGGAGGTCTTATATATCTTTGCCGAGAGAGGAAGTATTGCATTTCAGCAGATGAAACAAGAGCGTAGATTGGATGGCGAAATTGTACACTGGCGCCGTGGCAGTTTCCATCTTCAGACCTTGTTGTGGGATTTCCATCTCAACTTTTTGCTTTAGATCAACTCTTAATCTATTACATAGTTTTATTTATTTATCCTCAGTTTGTACAAAGTACATTACATATGGTGATGCAATGACACATGTCTCTCATGCGTATAATTATTTATAGATGCGTTTCTATATACAACATGACAATCTTGTTAAAAGTATTATACAATATAGGGTTGTTGGTTTAAATTACCATTTATATATATATATATATATAATAATTGGAATTTTTTTGGGTAATTGGTTGATTGGTTTTGGATGGTTGTTTGTTTGCGATTGGTAAGACCCTGTTGACTTACTTGGTGGTTGATGTGGGCGCAGTCGTTTTGGCTGAAATGGTAAAGTTTTCTCACAGGGGAAATAACGAGAAAGGACACAGGATTGGATTGAGAAATAGGCCAGCGATCAAGGGAGAGAAGGGCTTTAGACTATTGGCGTATTTGACTAATGGCTAGACTGTTCACATATTGAACATGGACTTATCTGGGTGATGAGAAGGTGGTGGCGAGCTCCCAACTGTTCCTTGGCAGGTCCAGCTCCCTACTGACTAACTTGAGTCCGAGATTTAACTCGTTAACTCTCTAGTGCTCTCATTGGTTGACTATTGTCTCGTGGCGACTTCTGATTGGATCTTAGCTAGTTCTGCTGGACTCTGATTGGAGGTAGCTAACCCCATTGTCTTTGTCATGTTTTAACATGCTCCCGGAAGAAAAAGGTTTTTGAACTCAGTTTTATTAGCTCCTGGGTAATAACTTTTGCTTCCTGGATAATGAAATTCTGTTAATGGTTGTTTCTTCTCTGATGGCTTCTCTCCCAGTTCGCTAAGCCTAACCTTTATTAAAATCTTTGGATCATACATTGCATATATTGTGGTGGGGTTACATCTAGTTATATACAAATTATGACAGATGCGCCCCCTACATATGAAGAATTCAAAAAGGGGTAGCCTGAAGTGAATTCTGTAAGGGAAAAAATAATTTTGTGGGGAAAAAATTAATTATGGTTACTGGCAAGCTATATAAAAGCATTGTTGGTGACATAAAAGATAAAAGAGAATGGTGTTGGTGAGATATTGGTTGAGTATAAGTAAGAGAAATCAAAATATTTAATTATAAGAAATCAAAGTGAATGCTATGGTGCATTGTTGGAAAAAAAAAAAAGAAAAAGGTGCCTAAATAATATTCTACTCGAGATGGGGAAAACAAAATCGAGGGAATTTTTCTATTAGGGCTTTTGAGAAATCAAAAATAAAATAAGTTGTGAGAAATCAAAGTGAATGCGCTTTGTAGCATTGTTGAGTGAGAAAAAAAAAAAGAAAATAGTGCCTACACAATATTCTACTCGAGATGGGGAAAAAAAAATCAAGGGAATTTTTATGTTAGGGTTTTTGAGAAATCAAAAATAAACTTTAGTTGTGAGAAATCAAAGTGAATGCGCTTTGTAGCATTGAGTGGGAAAAAAAGAAAAAGGTGCCTAAATAATATTCTACTCGAGATGGGGAAAACAAACCGAGGGAATTTTTCTATTAGGGCTTTTGAGAAATCAAAAATAAAAATAAAAATAAAAATATAGCAAATTAAAAGAGAACCAATGAGTTTTCGTTGAGAAAAATTTGTTTAGTGGTTGAGAAAGTAATTGGTTTATGAACAAAATAAAAAAAGGTTGTTATATAAGTGGTAAATATTTGATTAGGATAAAATGGTAAATTTGTTTAAGAATTTTGAATTAAAAAAAAAGTAAATGAATGGGATAAGGGAAACGTAGAGATAGAGACTCGCAAACTCTCTTTGTAATAAAGTTACATGCCAATGTATCTAAGTCATGCGGCGCAATCATCTCTTTTTATTTGCCTCGTAGATTTTTTGTCTTTCCTGTGCGACTCATGGGTAGAAACATGATCTTTCCCAAAAGTACGTTTATATTATGTATACAGGAGACATGGGTGTTAAAAATAGATAATTTATAATTGAATGCTTTATAGATTTTCCTCTATTATTATTATGTATATAGATTTTTATTTTAATTTTGTTGCCTCTTTCTCTTAATGGGTGGAAAGGAATAAAGAATGGAAGGAGCAAAATTTGAATACAAACAAGACATCGCCCCCCCCATCCCATGCGCGAGCACCTATGCGCGGTGACGGGGAGAAAAAAGAAGAAAAGGACAACCGGCAGCGCTGGTGTATAGGCTCGGGGGAAATATGAGCTCCCTGCCTCAGAAGGAATGAGTAACCACGTGATCAAGAAACAAAGAAGATAACGAGAAGAGCGTTGTTATAGAATTGCGCACCAATTAAGTGGGTTGCGATATAGTTTCCTATTATGGAACAGAAGAATTAATCCGGATAATTATCTCAAGTGAAGAATTGTCTCAAGTGAACTCATAATCGGATTTATCGACAGAATTGAAAACAAGATTTGTTTTTTATAAACAGAAGCTTAGATAAGTGTTGAGGGTTCAGGCAAGAATCCTCACGCGCCTAGCGGCGCCAGTATGGCGGCGGGAACCGGCCGAGACTGGATCCCGGCAGTTGGTTTTGGGTGTCGGCTGCGAGCGGAGGACTAACTCCGCGTCTAGCTGTGTGTGGTATTCTCCTTATGTTCCGGCACTGGTGATAAATAAAACCGGTACCAAGGAAGCTCCGACGACTCAGAGTGGATTATTGACCAAACAACGGGCACAACACAACATGGTGGCAGCGCCGGGATCGTGAAGAGCCCAAGTAAGTGCCTTTTTAAATAATTCCACTCCTGTGCAATCAAATCTGACATGGAATCAAATTCCTTTCTTCCGCCTCCTAACTTCAGTTTCGACGCCAAGGAATGGCCAAGCTGGAAACAGCGATTTTCTCGATACAGACTTCTCTCCAACTTGAACGCCAAGGAACAAGAATATCAGATCACAGCATTGATATATCTTATGGGAGAGAGGGCTGAGGAAATCCACTCTGCGTTCAATCTCTCAGCATATGACGCAAAGAACCTCGACAAAGTCATTGAAGCGTTCGACAACCACTTTATTGGCAAACGCAACGTGGTGTATGAGCGGGCTTTGTTCGGATTAAGGAGTCAACGACCGGAAGAAACCATCGAGGAATTCGTAACAGTTTTGCACAGAATATCTGAGCACTGCGAATACGCTAATCTGCGCGAGGAGCTTATTCGTGATCGTATAGTGCTTGGAGTTAAAGATAGGAAGTTGTCGGAGAAACTGATGCTAAACGAAAACCTGACCTTGGCCAAAGCAGTCGAGATCGTCCGTCAGTGGGAAGCTGTGATGCGTGAACAACAGGATCTTAACCCTTCTACATTGCAGGTCGACACAACGCGGAAAGTGGCCAAGCAGAAGCCTAAAGCATCCGGTCATGGCAAGGACAATGGCAGATCAACGTTTAGACAAACAGACAGTGACAAGGAAACAGACGAAGGAAAAAAAATTCCAACTTGCTTTAACTGTGGGACTACCAAACATCATTATCGTTACAGAGATAAGTGCCCCGCTAAGGACAAAGTCTGTGGAAAGTGCGGGAAAAAGGGCCATTACACTAATCTCTGTCGAAGAAAAAACAATGAGGTGAACGCCATATCCTCGGAGGAAACCCCAGCGCGGGAGAAGGTCTCATATGTATATGCTGTTCGCGAGCCTACGCTGGGAAGCAGAAAGAGCAGGTGGAAGTCAACAGTAAGAGTCAACGGCACTGCAATCCACTTCAAGTTGGATCCGGGCTCGGATGTGACACTGATACCATTTTCCCTGTACAAGCGGTATTTCAGCAACGTCCAACTGAAGCCTACCGACGGTCAACTGATGGCGGCCGCGAACCAAAGATTGGAGAATGCTGGGACCTTCGTGGCGAAGCTCCGAGCTAACACACGTGAAATGAAGGAAACCGTGTACGTGTTCCACTATTTGGAGCAACCTCTGCTGGGTGTTGGGGCCTGTGAAGACCTCCAACTCGTCAGACGAATTGATCTTGTCATCAATGGAACAACGGATGTCAATCCTGAACGAGAGTTCCCTAAGCTATTTGAAGGACTGGGGCTTCTTGAACAGCCCTATCACATCAAGTTGAAGGAAGGTGCCAAGCCCTTCTCCATACCAGTCCCAAGACGAGTACCTCTTCCGCTCATGCCGAAGTTAAAAGAGCAACTGGATGCCATGGTGGCTCAGGAAGTCATCGAACCAGTTGATGAGCCAACGGAGTGGTGCGCACCGATCGTCCTAGCTGGAAAGCCAAACGGTAAAATCAGGATCTGTGTAGACTTGTCCCGGCTTAACCTGAGTGTGGAACGTGAGCTTCACCCGCTTCCTGTCCTCGAACATGAACTAGCTCAACTCAACGGGGCCAAAATCTTTTCCAGGCTGGATGCTAACAGCGGATTTTGGCAGATTAAACTCTCTGAAGAAAGCCAAACGCTGACGACTTTCATTACGCCCTTTGGCAGATATAAATTCAAAAGGCTTCCCTTTGGGATCTCTAGCGCTCCAGAACACTTCCAGAAACGCATGTCTGCTATCCTACGCGGAGTCAATGGGGTAATCTGTCACATGGATGACATCCTCATTTTCGCAAAGAGAAAGGAAGAGCATGACGAGACACTACGCGAAGTTTTGAGACGCCTAAAGAACTCAGGAATTACGCTTAACAAAGAAAAGTGCCAGTTCGGTGTAAGCAACGTCATATTCCTGGGACATTACATCGACGAACACGGTATCAAGGCGGACGAAAAGAAAGTCAAAGCCATCGCCGAGATGAAACCGCCAACTGACGTGCACGGGGTGCAACGTTTTATGGGCATGGTCAATTTCTTAGGCCGCTTTGTTCCAAACTTAGCGGAAATCACAAAGCCACTAAACGACCTAAGAAAGAAAGATGTTAGTTTCATCTGGGGCTCACCACAGAAAAAAGCGTTCGAGAAAGTCAAAGACGTTCTGGCCAGTGACCGAGTTCTGGCAAGCTTTGACATCTCTAAGAAGACCATGGTCTCAGCTGATGCATCATTGTATGGCCTGGGAGCTGTCCTCAAGCAAGAGCATGAAGCCAACGAGTGGCGCCCAGTGGCCTTTGCATCACGGACGCTGACGAAGACGGAACAGGGATACGCTCAAATAGAGAAGGAAGCTCTTGCAATCACATGGGCGTGTGAGCGCTTCAAGGACTTTGTGGTTGGAAAAACCTTCCACATCGAAACAGATCACAAACCTTTAGTCCCCATCTTCACCACTAAAGATCTGAACGATCTAACGCCAAGGCTTCAACGGTACCGTATGAGGATGCTTCAGTTCTCGTTTCATATCTTTCATACACCGGGGAAGGACCTAATCACCGCTGATGCCCTTTCAAGACAACCACTTCCAGGTCATCTTCCCGAAGATGAAGAGCTCCAGGAAGAAGTTGAACATTTTGTGCGTAGCATCGTCCTGCATCAATCCACGACAGACGACCGACTTGCCAAAATAGCCCTCAACCAGAAGCTGGAGCCTACCCTTCAAAATGTGGCATATTATTCCAAAAACGGTTGGCCCGCCAAATGTCAGCTATCTCCCTTAGAACGCTCGTTCTACGATGTTCGCGACGAGATAGGGGAAGAGAACGGCTTACTAATGAGAGGACTGCGAGTGATCATCCCCTCTAACATGCGAAAAGATGTTTTGAACCGCATCCACGCAGGTCATCAAGGAATAACAAAATGTCGAGCAAGAGCAAAGGATCATGTTTGGTGGCCAGGAATAGGTCAAGAAATCCAGGATATGGTAAAAACCTGTGAGAAATGCATCGAGAATCAACCTCTAAAGCACGGACCACTCATCCCCAACGACTTTCCGGAACGACCGTGGCAAAGAGTCGGGATGGATCTCTTCCATTACGAAGGAAGTGAGTATTTAGTCGTCGTAGACTACTTTTCTCGATTTATCGAGGTCGTACGACTTACTAAACTTTCCTCGGAAGCTGTGGTAGATCACTGCAAAGCCATCTTTGCTCGTCATGGCATCCCTGACATTGTAATCAGTGATAACGGACCACAATTTCGCCCATCAACAATTTCAGCTTTTACGAAGTTTGCCTCTGAAGTTGGGTTTCGACACATCACTTCCAGTCCAAAGCATCCACAATCAAATGGTCAAGCAGAGGCTGCTGTAAAAATTGTGAAAAACCTGATGAAAAAGAATAAAGATCCGTTCCTAGCACTCATGGAGTATCGGGCAACACCCCTGGCAAACGGACTCTCCCCTGCGGAACTTCTATTTGGACAGAAAATTCGCACTATGGTTCCCTGCACTTCATCATCACTAACCCCTAAAACAGTGGATCAATCCAAACTCAGGGGGGAAGAAAAGCGGCGGAAGATGGCGCAGAAAACGGCTTTTGACAGACGCCATGCGGCCACGAAAAAGGCGGAACTAATTGCAGGAGAGAAAGTTTGGGTGAAGGATCTACGAGCTTGGGGAAGTGTCATCGAGAAGGCTTCAGCGCCCCGCTCATACATCGTGGAAACTCCTGTAGGGACCTACAGGCGGAACTCTCTTCTTCTGGCTTCTTCCCAACAACAGGTCGACCCCAGTGAGACATCTCCTGACAGTCAACTCCCCGCTGAAACGGAGGAAACTCCGGGAAATGAACTGCCTGCAGAGGAGCTACAACAGCTGCCAGCAATCGCTCCAGAGATGAAGCAGCTGTCTCCCTCACCTGGGAAAGTGTCGCGGTATGGGAGAATATACAAGCGTGTCCAGCGCTAACCTCCTCTAAACTTTTTGGGGGAGATGTTGAGGGTTCAGGCAAGAATCCTCACGCGCCTAGCGGCGCCAGTGTGGCGGCGGGAACCGGCCGAGACTGGATCCCGGCAGTTGGTTTTGGGTGTCGGCTGCGAGCGGAGGACTAACTCCGCGTCTAGCTGTGTGTGGTATTCTCCTTATGTTCCGGCACTGGCTATAAATAAAACCGGTACCAAGGAAGCTCCGACGACTCAGAGTGGATTATTGACCAAACAACGGGCACAACACAACAATAAGTATTTGTAAACTTTGTTTTGAAAAGGATTTTGCCTTTCCACCCCTAGTTAGTTTGCTCTCTACATTATTTGTTTGTATGTATATTTAACTTGTATCACTTGTTTTGTTTATTCTAATTTTAAATATATCTAACCTTTTGGCCAATTTGATTACCACCCTTTTATCTGTTTATTTATTTTTATTTTTGATGCCCAGTCATTTTTGATAAGCAAAATAAAATATATATTTAGGCCATTTTTTTAAATTGCATTTCTACAACTTGTGCAAACACAACTGGTGAATTTCTATTTTCAATCTGGGTAAGATTGACCTTCCCCACATTTTTTTTTTCAAATTCAACATTTTTGGTGAGCCGGACGTGATCTCACCTTGTGGTGTTTGTACAATTTGTTGAGATGGATAAGCTTAAAAGAGAGAGAACTCCCTTAAGGAATACTATCACTCGTACCACAAATGAAATAAAATCAGGTCTAAGTCTAGAGGAAGTGGATATAATTTTAATAAGGGCCAAATTTGAAAGGTTAACCATTCTTAATGATAGACTGATATTGATTGATGATAAAATAAAAGAGATCTTATTGGATGATCCAAGGTCCACAGAAGCTCAAATCAATGATGAGATCGAACAATGTGAGACTTATAGCCTACAAGTAGGAATTGTCCCACAGAAGGTGAAAGAATATGAGTCTAAATTGGCAGCACCCTGTGATGATAAAATGTCACAATCTAGCACTTCAGATGTTAAGAGACAAATTAAACTTCCAAAATTTGAACTAAAAAGTATACAGGTGAGCTAGAGGAATGGCTATCATGGTGGAGTCATTTTGAAAAAATACATTTAGATGAGTCACTGTCTGATGTTGATAAATTTGAATACTTAATACAATCCATGGTTGTTGGGTCAAAGGCCCACAGACTTGTGACTAGCTTCCCTCTTACACAAAAGAATTACAACAAAGTCATTGGAGATTTAAAAGATAGGTTTGGAGACAGAGATATGCTGACTGAGTTGTATGTGCGCAAGCTTTTAAAGTTGGTCATTGCCAGTGCCAGGTCTGAAAAAAGAACCTTGGCTCAATTTTACGATGATTTGGTTGCACATCTCCATTCTTTGGGATCTCTGGGAGTGGATACTAAGTCTGGGGGTGGTGCGTTCTTGTACCCGTTGGTGCAGTCAAGTTTGCCACTTGAACTTATCAAAATATGGCAACGTTCCCGTACACCTTTCAAAGAAAGAGATTACCCTGAGATTGAAGAGGGAATTGAACATAGTGGGGCTAAAGCTTTTGATAAATTAGAGGGTCTGATAGAATTTTTAAAGCAGGAAGTTAAAAATGCAAACGCATTTCCTTTGTTGCTGAAGGATTTGAACCTTCCCTTCCTCTAAAACAGGGAAAGAGAGAAAATAATCCCCCTAAGATCCACACAGCGTCTGCATTATTTGTTGGAAAGACCAACTTACCGTGTTTATTTTGTGACAAAGATAACCATCTTAGCCAAAACTGTTTTAAGGCAGCCAAGATGTTGGAATCAGACAGATTAAAGAGGGTACAGGATGCGAAATTTTGTTTTAAATGCTTGAGAAAGAATCATTTGAAGAAGGATTGTCGATCTTCTGTAAGATGCAAGCGTTGCCAAGGACCTCATTTTGAGATAATGTGCAGAGGAACCTCACATAGTCAGGAAAATTTCAATTGGAGGTCAGATAACAGATCTCACAATAGTTTAGCAGAGCAGAATGAGGGGAACAATGAGCCTGTAACAGCAATGGCGAATCAAGTATGCACAAATAATATCTCTTTAATGACTCTAATTGTAAAAATTAAAGGGCCGAACTAAGGAGTTAGACTTACCCAAGGTGGGAGAAGTCAAATTAAATAAATTTTTGTTTGGAGGGCAAACCACAGGAGAAAAGGCTCATTCAATATTTTATTTCCAGTTGGACAATGTTGATGAGAGAAAGGCTTTCAAGATGGAAGCGTTAGAGGAAACAATAATTTGTGGCAATATTTCACTCGTTGAAACAGGATCCAGGCAATGGGAATTGGATAAGAAAGGAATCACTTTGACCAAGGTAGACAATAATAAAACCGAGATAGACATCCTAATCGGTGGAGACTATTATGGGCAACTTCTCACAGGAAAAATTGAACAGCTGGCAGGGGGATTGACCGCAATTCAAACAGTTCTTGGTTGGACTTTAATAGGTAATACCTCATCAGAGAGACCAGAGACAAGTGCTCAAATGGTTATCACCTTACTTACAACCCAACAGAGAGTAACATCCTTTTGGGAATTAGAAACAATAGGGATACGGGATCCTACAGAGGTCATCTCTAAGAAAGAGAAAAATGGTCTCATGCAAGAAAAGTTTCGTGAGAAAATCTGTCGAGGCCATCATGGACGTTATCTTGTATCTCTTCCACGGAAGGAAGGAATTGGGACAATACCTAATAACTTGGAAATAGCCAAAAAGGTGCTTATCCGATCAACTCAAAGAGACAGTCTAGGGAAGGGACAGATTAGCCACCTAAAAACCAAGGTAGAATCAGATGGGCTTATGTATATAGAGACCAAACTTTTGTACGATCAGAGTCCTGAAGAATTCAGGAAACCAGTGCTCTTACCTTGTGATCATCCGATAACAGAACAACTGATTAGAGAAACACATTCAAATAATTGCCATGCTGGCGTTCATTTTTTACTTTCCAAATTGAGAGAAAAATTCTGGATTTTAAAAGCGAGAAAGACTATTAAAAGAGTTGTGAGAGGATGCATCATTTGTAGAAGACATGCAGAGAAGGCCAATACTATACCTTGTGCCCCTCTGCCCAAGGACAGGTTATTCATGGGTAGACCCTTTGAGGTAACAGGTGTTGATCTTATGGGTCCTCTCTACCTTAAAAATGGCCAGAAAATTTGGATAACCTTATTCACCTGCGCTGTCTACAGAGCAGTTCATTTGGAGCTGGTGGAAGGTTTGGATGCGACAAACTTTATTATGGCATTGGAACGGTTTATACACAGGAGAGGGAGACCAGTTAAGATTTACAGTGACAATGGAACCAATTTTAAAAGGACCAATAGACTCTTTACCAATTTGAACTGTGACAAAATAGCCAGGTATTCATGTGACAAACAAATTCGATGGATATTTATTCCTCCTTCTGCACCATGGTGGGGAGGATGGTGGGAACGGTTAGTACAACTGGTGAAATATCTTTTGAGAAGAACATTAGGCACTAACAGAGTAAATTATGTCCAGTTAGAAACTTTGATTTGTCATGTGGAGGCGATTATAAATACAAGACCTCTCACCTACATTTCTGAAACAGAAGATGATTTGATACCTATCACTCCACAAATGTTTATCCAAAATAATTTTGGCTCATTTGATGAAAGTCATGAACTAAGTCCTGATAATACCAGACAACACTTTCGAAAGTTACAGCAGATTAAGAAAGAACTGAAGGAAAGATTCCACAAGGAATACCTCGCCATGCTCGTACAAAAGGGGAATGAAACAGAGGGTAGAAGGTTTCTTCCAGGCGAAGTTGTGCTGATTGGTCGAGATGATCAAAAAAGAATATTCTGGCCACTAGGCTGAATCTTGGAACTGTACCCCGGGAAGGATGGCAGAGAACGTGTAGCTAGAGTTAGGACTGCTACGGGTGAATTTGTAAGACCGTTAAAGAGACTTTTCTCTTTGGAACTTGGCTCGGATATTTCCAGGGAGGTGAGATTACCTAAGACAGAAGGGATCAAAGCCCAGGAGATATCAACAGATGGAGAACAGTCAATTTTAACTAGGTCTGGAAGAGAAGTGAAAAAACCTACGAGATTGGGGGTGTACACCAATAATCTTTCCTAATTAAGATTTTTTTTTTTGTATTCCCATACAAAAAGGTGGGAGTATGTTAAAAATAGATAATTTATAATTGTATGCTTTATAGATTTTCCTCTATTATTATTATGTATATAGATTTTTATTTTATTTTTGTTGCCTCTTTCTCTTAATGGGTGGAAAGGAATAAAGAATGGAAGGAGCAAAATTTGTAAACAAACAAGACATCGCCCCCCCCCCCCCATCCCATGCGCGAGCACCTATGCGCGGTGACGGGGAGAAAAAAGAAGAAAAGGACAACCGGCAGCGCTGGTGTATAGGCTCGGGGGAAATATGAGCTCCCTGCCTCAGAAGGAATGAGTAACCACGTGATCAAGAAACAAAGAAGATAACGAGAAGAGCGTTGTTATAGAATTGCGCACCAATTAAGTGGGTTGCGATATAGTTTCCTATTATGGAACAGAAGAATTAATCCGGATAATTATCTCAAGTGAAGAATTGTCTTAAGTGAACTCATAATCGGATTTATCGACAGAATTGAAAACAAGATTTGTTTTTATAAACAGAAGCTTAGATAAGTATTTTTAAACTTTGTTTTGAAAAGGATTTTGCCTTTCCACCCCTAGTTAGTTTGCTCTCTACATTATTTGTTTGTATGTATATTTAACTTGTATCACTTGTTTTGTTTATTCTAATTTTAAATATATCTAACCTTTTGGCCAATTTGATTATCACCCTTTTTATCTGTTTATTTATTTTTATTTTTGATGCCCAGTCATTTTTGATAAGCAAAATAAAATATATATTTAGGCCATTTTTGTTAAATTGCATTTCTACAACTTGTGCAAACACAACTGGTGAATCTCTATTTTCAATCTGGGTAAGATTGACCTTCCCCACATTTTTTTTTTTCAAATTCAACAATGGGAATCTAATTAACCTTAAGTGTGTATGGTGTGTTTTGTGGTTATTGTCTTCAAGATCTCAAGGCCGAGTGTATTATGTTAATATGTCCCGAGCCTTAATGCGTTCTAGGGATTTTTATGCAATTCCCTAGGGCACTTAAGATATGCTCGCCCGATATCCACTTCGTTATCGGATGGTCGTAACCGGAGTCGGATCTTTGAATACAGGGTTCGAGGAAAATCCTCGTCCCTTTTAAAATGTTTGTTTCTTCTTTTCGGAAGAAACTTAAGCTCGAAAGTTTTGCTACCTAATTTTTCCTATCCTTTAAGTGGTAATGTGCGTGCTTTTGTTCGCATTTAACCTTGAGATCTGAATTTTGTGTATTGGTCGTGAGTGTTGTGTGCTTGTTTGTGGGTTGTCATGTAATATTGTTTAGAAATGTTAGTAAGAGAATCGAATTTGGTCGGCAATTCATTTGGAATGTTGTTTGGAAATGTTGTAAGTTTTTTGTGAGAAATGTAAAAATGAATTTTATGTGTTGTTAAAAATCCTAAAGTCTGTTGTGTTTGTGGGTGTTGGATACGTGCCTAGTGTGGGCAAATGTAAAAGTTTTTGGGAAGTTTTGGGAGAAGAATAAGAATAGAGATTGTGAATTCATTGGGATGTTGTTAGAATTAAATTTGTTTATTAATATATTATTAATATGATGATATATATATATATATATATATATATATATATTAATATAATTAAATCGTGTTTTTGTAAGAATCGATATGTAAGCTCGTTGTAAATGTGAATCCAATTTGGTGACCGATAAAAATAGCGGACGTGGGGGAACACAGTGACCTAGCTTTTATAACCGGGGACAGGCGCGAGGCCCTTCGGGGGAGATTTCTAAATCTGTCCACCCTCCCTTCCGGTAGTTGAAACTTCCTGTCTCCTAATTGATCTCCGCGCCTGCTGAACATTTTCTTACTTAGGTCGGTTGAGGCCCCCTGATTCGCTCTAGGTTTTCTTCCATGATCTCCCATATAAGAGTTAGAAATTCAAAAATTGCATTGCCTATATGTAAGATGGCTTTTAGGACGGAACTTCCTATATGGAAGACGGCTTCCTGCAGCTGGTAAATCCTTTTGGTCTGTAGGGTATATAATCCAATGTAAGCTATTATTGTGAATGGAGCGAGTTTATAGGGCATAATCAGAAGACAGATAAAACATATTAAGTGAAATATGTGATATCTGCACATTTTCTCCCATATTTTCTCCAGGGGTTGATGGTCTTGGGTTTCGTTTATTTGTGGCGGATTTGGAATTGGATGTATTTGTGGATGGGCGATGTCGCGTTCCTTGTTATTATGGGTGAGTTGTGAAAATCGTGTTTTAAGCGGAACCGTGGCATCGTTCCTCTGTCGTAGGTGGTGTATTTTTGTTATTGTTGATGTTGTGTGAGTGGTATTTTTGGTGTACGGGTTTAGTTTGTTTATGTGGACTGTACCGGTGTCTCTTTGGAGAGGTTGGTTGGATTCATCGATACGTTTTGTTAATTGGCAGGTTGGACAGGTTTTACCTGTTGTGCAATGTCTTGTGTCATGTTCTGCCAATAATATTGAGCGGAGATGAGTCTCGTCATCTTTTAGATGTTTGGATGGTTGTATTGTGTGTGTACTGATTGAAGTAGTTTGTGGGTGAGTGTTTTTGGAATTATGATTTTAGTTACACCTTTTCGGGAAACGGTATGCAGTGCATTGTGATCAATGGTCAAGCTAGAATTTCCCGATGGGGAAGGCTGATGGTTCTTAATGAGGGAGGTGTCTAAGAAACCACAGAACGGGTTACGAGTTATGACGTCCGTTTCATATTGTTGTACTCCGTTTATGTAATGAACCTCATATTCGTATCTCGATAGCCTTAATCTCCATCGAAATATTCTGCCTGACGGGTTTTTGATCGTTTTCAGCCACTGCAATGCGCGATGATCAGAAAATATAGTAAATTTTCTGTCCATCAAACAGACACGGAAATTATCCACACTCTCAACGATTGCTAGGCATTGTATTTCAGAGATGGAGTAATTCCGTTCGTGTGAACGCAGGGAGCGGCTGAAATTTTGGACTGTGTAGGTCTTCCCATCAGGGTGGACCTGTTTGAGGACGCCTGCGATGCCGAGTGTTGAGGCGTTACAGTATACCTGGCATGGCAGACCTTCCTGGTAAAGGTGTAAAGTGGGGTATGTTGTGAGGCTTTCTTTCAGGCTAGTGAACGCTTTCTGGCATTTGTCATCCCAGACCCACATGACATCCCTTTTGAAAAGGTTGTTAAGTGGCGGGCGTAGTCCGGAATGAACTTTTTATAAGCGTTCACAGCGCTTAAGAAAGATCGCAATGTTTTGCGATTGTGTGGTTGTTGGGTGGCGTGAATTGTTTCTATGTTTCGTGTAGATGGTGTGGTTGTATTGGTAGTGGTTGTGCATGTGTCTGCGTGGTGTTGTTGTCGCCTTTTAGTGGGAGTGTCGCGCTTGTTGCGATGTTTGCGCGTGTGACTGTTGTGTGACGACGTGTGGTCACGTGTGTGCTTTGTGTGTAAGTTGTCCTGTTGGATGGACACTGTCTGGGTATTGTTGTTGTGAGTGTCGCGCTTGTTGCGATGTACACATGCGTGACGGTTGTGTGGTGACGTGTGGTCACGCGTGTGCTTAGTGTGAGAGTTGTCCTGTTGGATGAACACATTTTGTGCATCTTTGTTGTGAGTTGGAGCCGTTGTGGCCTTGTGCATTGAGGGCATATAATAAAGGCAATTGGCCTTAGTGAAAAAATGGTGTTGTGCGTGCACGTGACTAGATTGGCATGTTGGCAATTGGTTTTGGACCAATGGATGCGCGCATTGGGTGCCATGTGCGGAAGGTTTGTGTGCATGGTGAGTCCTTTGTGACACCGCTTGGCATTCCCAATACGTGCATTCATTGGTTAGGTGATCAAAGTGATAGGTAGTGGTAGACAATGGAGCGTCAAGTTGGAACATAGTGCCTTGGTTAAAGTCTATGGTTATTTTAAAATTCCGGAGGGTATTTATACTGAGAATTCCAAATGGTAGAGGTGCTCCCACCACATGGAAATTCTCTTTTTTAGTTAATTTAATTATTGTCAGGGGGAGGATTATTTTTCCTATTGTAGGTACAAGACCGTTTATGGCCTGTAGGTCTATGGACTGTTTTTTAAATTTTAATTTAGGGAGGTTAGTCTTTAAAATCTTATAGAGGTTATAGGGCACTATGTTCAAGCTTGCGCCTGTATCAATCAGAAAAGGGGGGTGACAGTTCAGGGGTTAGGAACAGTTTCATTGTCAATTGGCTGACGAAAAGGGTTTGGTGCCTTCCTACCTGGTTGGCGAAAGGCTTGAGCGTCTTGGGCGTGCTGTGGAGGTGTGGGGCGCCGGGCGTGTTGTTGAGTTGGGGCTGTTTGCACTGCCCGCGCGCTCGCGTGTTGAGTTGGGGCTGTTTGCACTGCCCGTGCGTTCGCGTGTTGAGTTTGTTTGTATGGTGCAGTCCGCATACTTGTTTTTCTTTGGTTGTTGGCGTATGGGTCCGGCTTGGTGGGTGGTGGCTCCTCGGGGTGGCGCGTCAGGTAGTCAGGTAACCGGGCGGGGGTGGCTCCGTCCATCTCCCTGTCGGTGGCTCGGAAGAGTCGGTGGGCGGCGTATGTCACGTCAGAGGGGGCCCGGTCCGTCTCCGCGCGTCGAGTCAACTTTACTTCCGTGAGGGCAGCGGTCAACTGGAGCAAAATCTCCGCTAGGGTGCGTCGTGCGATCTCCTTTCTCTCCCTTACCACGCCGCCGCTCTGTTTCGCTTCTTGGTCTCCTTCGTTTTCCATTATATCCTGTCGACTCTCTATAATAATTGGAACTTTTTTGGGTGATTGGTTGATTGGTTTAGGATGGTTGTTTGTTTGCGATTGGTAAGACCCTGTTAACTTACTTGGTGGTTGATGTGGGCGCAGTCGTTTTGGCTGAAATGGTAAAGTTTTCTCACAGGGGAAATAACGAGAAAGGACACAGGATTGGATTGAGAAATAGGCCAGCGATCAAGGGAGAGAAGGGCTTTAGACTATTGGCGTATTTGACTAATGGCTAGACTGTTCACATATTGAACATGGACTTATCTGGGTGATGAGAAGGTGGTGGCGAGCTACCAACTGTTCCTTGGCAGGTCCAGCTCCCTACTGACTAACTTGAGTCCGAGATTTAACTCGTTAACTCTCTAGTGCTCTCATTGGTTGACTATTGTCTCGTGGCGACTTCTGATTGGATCTTAGCTAGTCCTGCTGGACTCTGATTGGAGGTAGCTAACCCCATTGTCTTTGTCATGTTTTAACATGCTCTCGGAAGAAAAAGGTTTTTGAACTCAGTTTTATTAGTTCCTGGGTAATAACTTTTACTTCCTGGATGATGAAATTCTGTTAATGGTTGTTTCTTCTCTGATGGCTTCTCTCCCAGTTCGCTAAGCCTAACCTTTATTAAAATCTTTGGATCATACATTGCATATATTGTGGTGGGGTTACATCTAGTTATATACAAATTATGACATATATATATATTAAAAAACGAAATAAAAAATAAAAGATAAAAAGATCAGGTGTTGAAATCAATATTAAAAATGGCATATCCTGACCAGGAGCACATATGCTTTACAGAAGGCAGAGCGCCATCTGGTGGAACAGAAATCAACTAAACATTGATTTAGCCTGTTCCCTGATATTTGGCCAACCCAATTTCTTGATAAATCAAGAAAAGCCATCCACGAACGCGTTTCGCGCTTTTGGCGCTCGTCAGCGTGGAGTAGGCTGAACCATTGCGACCAAAATTTTTTTTTTGATCCCAATGGCTTCCTGAAAAACCAAGAAATGGGTATTTAAGGCCAAACTTGCGTAAATACGCTTAGCACATTAAAAAAACGAAATAAAAAAATAAAAGATAAAAAGATCAGGTGTTGAAATCAATATTAAAAATGGCATATCCTGACCAGGAGCACATATGCTTTACAGAAGGCAGAGCGCCATCTGGTGGAACAGAAATCAACTAAACATTGATTTAGCCTGTTCCCTGATGGCGCTCTGCCTTCTGTAAAGCATATGTGCTCCTGGTGAGGATATGCCATTTTTAATATTGATTTCAACACCTGATCTTTTTATCTTTTATTTTTTTTATTTCGTTTTTTAATGTGCTAAGCGTATTTACGCAAGTTTGGCCTTAAATACCCATTTCTTGGTTTTTCAGGAAGCCATTGGGATCAAAAAATATTTTTTGGTCGCAATGGTTCAGCCTACTCCACGCTGACGAGCGCCAAAAGCGCGAAACGCGTTCGTGGTTGGCTTTTCTTGATTTATCAAGAAATTGGGTTGGCCAAATATCAGGGAACAGGCTAAATCAATGTTTAGTTGATTTCTGTTCCACCAGATGGCGCTCTGCCTTCTGTAAAGCATATGTGCTCCTGGTCAGGATATGCCATTTTTAATATTGATTTCAACACCTGATCTTTTTATCTTTTATTTTTTTATTTCGTATTTTAATGTGCTAAGCGTATTTACGCAAGTTTGGCCTTAAATACCCATTTCTTGGTTTTTCAGGAAGCCATTGGGATCAAAAAAAAAATTTTGGTCGCAATGGTTCAGCCTACTCCACGCTGACGAGCGCCAAAAGCGCGAAACGCGTTCGTGGATGGCTTTTCTTGATTTATCAAGAAATTGGGTTGGCCAAATATCAGGGAACAGGCTAAATCAATGTTTAGTTGATTTCTGTTCCACCAGATGGCGCTCTGCCTTCTGTAAAGCATATGTGCTCCTGGTCAGGATATGCCATTTCTAATATATATATATATATACACTCGACTCTCGATAATTTGAATATCTCGATAATTCGAAATCGTTTCCCGGTCCCTTGAAAAATACTCGATAAGTTGAATAAAATCGATATTAATTGGTCCCCCGGTAATTTGAAGTTGAAGGAATAGTATCTTGCCACAAATGAACATTTGTGAATAACTGTACAAATGTTTAAAATAATAAATAACGAATTTTGATCAAACTCTTGTTTACTTGATTTTATTAATATGTAAGATTTTATCTGAAAATTAAAATATGAGGGAAAATGTTGCTGGCAACTTTCTCAAGCCAGACCAGCCCGTGAACTAACTAAACAATCTTAGCGCTCAAATTTCCCACGCCAAGCGAGGCAAGGATATCTCTTACTACCCTAAGCTTCTACGTGCCTCAGAACCGACACAAGTAACGACTTCTTCGCAGCCCTCACTACTATCGAAAATTCATTGGACAATGATAGATTGAAGTCGCTCACTCAACAAAAAATATTGACTCATTTAAAAAATGAAAATTTGTGAATAATGGCAGAGCGCCATCTAGTAGAACATAATTCAACTAAACGTTGAATTAGGTTTGTTCCTTAATATTTGGCCAATCCATTTTCCCATATAATAGCATATATTATAGTAGAAATTTGAATAATAAATTATTATCTCGCTTTTCCAATTTAATGCGGATTTTTTTATTTATCATTTGGGGAAGACTTAGGAAGCATCTAGTGTTTTCTGATAGACGAAAGTCGGCATTTTGGGAAGAGAGAAAGCAATATAGGAACGTTTGAAAGAATGGCTTAGATACTGGGTTTGGAGAGAGAGGAATTTTTATCAAGACAATCGTCTGATTCTGGTGGCATTTCTGCGACTCGTTTCTTTTTAAAGGAGGGATGGACTTTAACGTTGAGTTCACCTTGTTTGTTCTTCTGGAAGGTGAGGATATAAGGACAATGTGCAGGGGCGATATAAACTCTTGGCCTGGCTTCTTTCAGATCCGGCAGTAGTTCAATGATGTAAGACTTCAGTAACTGATTAGTCCAGTATACTCCGTAGTCTGTTGCCAATAGGAAACTAACGAGGCATCCAAAATATTCCTTCCTGACAGCAAAGACCATGATTTCCTCGTTGGTTTCTTCAGTTTCTATTAGACGTTTCTCTTCGCGGGCAAACATCTCCTGGAGTTCTCGGATGTTATGGGGAATGTGGACTTGTCTCTTTTCAATGTTCTTGACTTCTTGGGGCAGAAAGGAAGAGGTGGAGCTGAGGGAACTACAGGATTTTTCAGTGTATCGGGGGTGGGAGGGCCTATCCATATTTCCATATGGAAATGGGAGTGATTCTTGGGGCTTACTTTTTATTCCTTAGCGACTCGATTACATTCGCTTATTTCAAGAAAATAAATATATTTGCTTGTTTTCAGGGAAATTAAGATATTTGCTTGTTTCGAGAAATTAAGATATTTGCTTGGTTTAAAAGAAATTAAGATATTTGCTTGGTTTCAGGGAAAAACCAATATACACCCATACCTCGCTTTGCGTCGGGGTTACGTTCCAAAAAACACGACGCAAATTGAAACGACGCAAAGTGAAAATATGTGAAGGCGCAATCAAAAACAAAGGTGTTGCCATATTTTAGGGGAAAAAAATTAAAGACTCGAATCCAAAACAACGCAACTTCGAAAATCTAACGACGCACAGTGAAAATCAGCAAAAATTAAGCAGCGACGCAACTTCGAAAAAAACGCAAAACGAAACGACGCAAAGCGAGGTATTGGTGTATTTGTTTGTTTCAGGAAATTCAAGGCATTCGCCTGTTTCAGGTGAATAACATTTTCTTGCTTCAAGGGAATCAAGACATTTGCTTGTTCAAGAGGAATCTAGCATTTGTTTGTTCCATGAAGTTAAAAAAAATGCTTGTTCAAGAGGAACCTAGTATTTGTTTGTTCCATTGAGTTCAATACATTTGCTTGTTCAAGAGGAACCTAGCATTTGTTTGTTCCATGAAGTTCAAGACATTTTCTTGTTAAAGAGGAACCTAGCATTCGTTTGTTCTATGGAGTTCAAGACATTTGCTTGTTCAAGAGGAACCTAGCATTTGTTTGTTTCATGAATTCTAAGACACTGTTCATCGTGTGAACGTCGTTTCTTTAATATAAGGATTATATTTGTCTAAATGTTGTGTTTAATTAAAAAAAAAACGAGTCAAAGAAATAATGACGATACATAGAAAGAGAAACATTTAATTAATAGCCACGTGCACCATGATACATTCGCCAGTTGCACCCGGTTAAGAATTCGAGCAATGGAAGCTTCCAAACAAGAACAAAGTGGGGCAATACGTTTCATTTGTTGCTGAGAGAGCTAAAGCATCAGAAATCTTCCGTCGTCTGAAAGCCGTACATGGTGGAAACAGCTTGTCATTGACAAGAGTGATTCATTGGACGGAATTGTTTGCTAAAGGGTCTTCATTGATAACAGATTAATGGCAAAGGGTAAACGTTTACTATTCCATCGTTGAGGAGAATATACCGCAAGAAACAAGGTCTATTCTTTCGGAGGATCCACTGTAAGAAGTCTAGATTATGGAGTACCTGCCTATGATCCGAACATTTGACTAAATACCTAATGATGCAAAAAAATGTGCTCAGTGGGTCCATCACCTGACACCGAACAGCAAGCCAGAAAAAAAATGTTCAACGTGACTCAGCCTCGACGATTCGCAAACAAGGATATGGACTTTTTGAAGTGCATAGGGACTGGAAATGAAACATTAGGCCACGATCCCGAAATTAAAGGGCAGAGCGCAAGTAGTAGATAACCTCAGTTATAGAAATGTCGCTTCTCTTTGTCTCTTCTGGAATATGCGTTCTTTGAAGTGGTAAAACAAGAGAACTGGATTGTCGCTACGATAGGTCTGTCTTCTGCAATATAAAGACCGTCTTCATATTACCGATGAGACAAAAACATCGTAGGGGGAAATTGGAAGTTATGAACCACTCCCATGCAATCCAGATTATCCTTTAAGCGATTTTATTGTTTTAAACATTTAAAGAACGCACTGAAATGATGCCTTTTTGGATAGGATGCTGAGGTGGAAACTGCTGGTGAAGGATGGCCACATTCTCAACCTAAAATGTTTAATTAGCTTAGGATAGCTTGGCTCATCAGTGGTTACCCTCTCAGCGGTTTCGCCAATTTAATGTACCAGATCGCTTCTCAGAACTTTAATACTGTATTGGACGATACTGTTTATATACACATATACAACACTGAAGGGGGAATCTCAGAAATGGTATTCAACCAACTATGGACATAAGTTTTTAGGACAGTAGAATTAAATATAATATTTGCATAATGCGCTTCTTCCGCACACAATACGAACAAGGCCAGTTAGGCATAAATTAATATAAACCAATAACGCGCTATCTATAGGAAATAAACGAAAGCACTAAGGCACAAAAGTTTCTTTTACACATAAGATTGCGCGTGCTTTGAATGCTAATCATGGTCCATCCCATCTTGTCATTAACGGCAAGCTTGATTTGCATAAAATCTGTACAAGATGGGTAACAACGCGAAAAGGATAAAACGCTTAAAAATCCATCAAAGCTTTCTCTACCGCATCAATAATGAAAAAGACGCATTCCCGAGAAAAATAGCGACCTTTGGTGAAACTTGCAGCCTCACAACAAGCTCGAGTTCAGTGTATGGAAGGGAAACAACCCTGAAATGCTCTTTGAAACAAAATTTGCATATGTTTCATCGGCGCACATTGTCCATCTTCTGCAATTCAAATCTTGTAATCATCCAGCAGGTTAATGTGACCATACCATTCAATAGGAATCATTTCCTCTTCATATTGTTGCATCAGTTTTGATGCGCCCTACATTTATTCAAATATATTCTATGATATTTAATATTCATTTTAAACATATTATATACAAGGGTATCATTCCTTTTTATAGTTTCGTTTCTTTTGTAATATTGTTATTGTATTTATCTTGCTTGTTTATTGGAGAGAGAGAGGACCTAGACGAAGACTGAGGATCACGAACTACGAGAAAGACAACGTTAAAATACAAGTTAAAAAGGTAATTTAATTTTAGTTACTTTTCTTTATTTGCTTTAAGTCTGGTAACTCGCTCTGGAAACGTGTATAACACCAAGAAGGAAGAGAGCAAGGTCGATGACCCTGTAAAGCTGCAACTTAGTGCAACAATATATAGTATCAATAAGGAATCAAGGGTTTCGTTTCTTTTCTTATTTCTTTTATTTCTCAAGCTTTTGAGTCAACATGCCCTACACGGAGATCCTGAAGTACAACTTCACGCGAAGTTATACTTCAGGATCTCCGTGTAGGGAATGTTGGCCCAAAAGCTTGAGAAATAAAAGAAATAAGAAAAGAAACGAAACCCTTGATTCCTTATAGATTAAATCAAAGTGTAAAAGCAGGGAAGAATCTATATAATATATAGTATTAAAATAATATTATATTTGACTATACTTCAGTTTAATCTGTAGTCGAGAACAGCCCACAAAACCTGGTAGACTAGCTGTAACGCCACCAACAGTGTAATAAATGTTGAGTAATGGGCTGATGTCAGCATTTAGCAACAAGCGGCGAGGTATACTGTTGCATAACATGGCTCGTTCAGGCTTCTAGACAACGGTCTCTATTGCCCAAACCTTCAGCAGGTATGGACTCATATATAAAATGAGAGAGAGAATAATAAAATTAAATAGATTAATATTGTTACGACTCTTCTCAGCCGTCGATGTTTGCGTGCAAGGTTTCTGAGAAGACAATGTGGGTTCGTTTTGGATATAGCTTAGAACTATGGATTTATTCGCAGAACTTTAAAAGGGATATTAATAACTATACATAGAAGATAAACTTGCCTTCGATGTCTGCCCCGGGTAGGTTCCTCTTCGTCCTTCTTTGCACCGTCCTCCTCTTGTTAATCCACACGGTCCCGGAGTCACCAGACAGACTTCTTCCCCCAGACTGCCATGTCTTCTCGGCACACAAATCCCCGGCAGGCCGGCCGGCTTCCTTCCACCACGGCACCAGCTGGACTCCCGTCTGCCGCCCCCTCCTCTGGAATTTTGTCAATCAACACTTCCTGGAAGGGGCCCCTGCATACCTTCTTCTCTTGGCCTGCCTTGCTCCACCGCTTCAATATTAAGCAATAACGCGCCATCTTTATATAGGAAATGAAAGCATTGATGTGCACGAATATTTCTTTACAGATAAAACAAACTTCTACTGTCCTTACTATGATTTTAAAATATTAAGAGGGCTTGGTTCATCAGTGGTGAACCATTCGTGTGGTTTCGCCAATTTTTTTTTTTATTATCATTAGTACACGTGGTACAAGCCATGATAATCATGGTGAGTAGAAGTTGGCGACCGTTTTACTGTGAGTGCACCACATGTGACGCGAAAATAGGTACTTTTGGGCCAACCGACGCTGACAAGACTGCCCCGCTGCCCCAGCGCATGCGCGAGCAGAACAAGGATTACCCCTGCAAATTCCGGTAAACAAACTGTCTCGACGCTAACGTTTGGTTTTGACAGGCCTGAAAAAGAACTATCTCTCATAAATTTTAATAATTGTTTTGAATAATATTTGTATTAATATTAATTTGTGTGACTTTTAAATAAATATTTCTTTCAATAAGTATTAAATTATTCATCACTGTTTTCTAATTTAGGCCTCGCCATCCAGCGTTGTGACTCAATTCTACTGATCGCTGCAACAAAGGTATTGATTTATCAATTTATAATTTTCAAGTCAGTTTCCAGCATTACTGTAAAGCTAGGAACTTTTAGTTCAGGTTAAGCCATCGGGACCTTGTATTGTCTTTTTTTTTCAAATTTAAGACAAGACAACATTTTGGCGCAGTCGACAGGATACAGATTAAAGAATTACTGATTACACAAAGGTGCAACTGTGAACCAGTGATTACTTCTCAGGATGGCTGACCAACCAGTTAGTAGTGCTGAACTGAAAAAGCTTAGGACGCCAGTGCGTGCAAGGTTCACCAAGGCGTTCAATGAGCTCGAAACAGAGATCAAGAAGAATGAAGTCAATAAAGCAGATGTAGAGAAAATCCTCCGCCGATTCCAGACCCACCATGAAAAGCTTTCAATATTGAACATGAGGATGGAAGAAGCTCTGCTACGAGAATCAGCGTCTGAAGACATTTCCACTGCTGAGTACGAATCCGTTTGTGAGTACGAAGATAATTTCAGTAACATTATGACTGATTACGAGGCTCTTGCGGAAAAGGATGACGTTAGTACAATCAGCGGCACAGCAGCAATGAACTATCAACTACCGAAGCTGGAGTTCAAGAAGTTTGGGGGAGAACCAAGAGAATGATTACATTCTGGAGTCAGTTCAGCACGATTGACCGGGATCCACAGATGCCTCCAGAAACTAAGTTTCAGTATCTCTTTCAAGCCACCGCCGAGAACTCCGAGGTAAGAGAAGCAGTCGAAAGTTTTCCACCGAGTGCCGACAACTACCCTAAAGTCATCGAGTATATCAAATCACGTTTTGGAGAGGATGAAATGCTTGTCGAGATTTATGAACGTGACCTGCTTCAGAATGTGAGAGCCGAAGGTAAGATGTCTGTAGTGAAGCTTTACGATAGACTGGAGACACAACTGCGAGCATTATAAACATTGGGCGTCGCTCGTGACAAGTTTGCGGCTATGCTGTACCCACTCGTCGAATCAGCGCTACCAGAGGACACCCTTAGAGTATGGGAACGAAGTCAATATACGGTGAGCGGAAGAGGAGTACAGGATAAGTTGACACAACTCATGACGTTTTTGAAGACAGAAGTGAAGGGCGAGAGTCGAGTGAATATGGCCAAAGCAGCGTTCAAGATCGACAACAATCAAGATGCGAAGGATGATCGATCAAACAGGAAATCTCTTTCTAAGAAGAATACTGGAAGTAAAATGCCGACGGCTACTGACCTCGCCAACACCACTCAGATGCGAAACAACTGCATCTTTTGTGGGAATGGTCACCCGAGTCAAGAATGCTACAGTGGACAGCGGATGCATCTACCAGAGAAGAAAGATAAGGCTAAAGGGAAGAATGTTTGTTTTTGGTGCCTGCTTCCTGGCCACGGATTCAAGAAATGCCGGATTAAGCCACGTTGTCCTGTCTGCGGAGGGAAGCATTACCCCATTATGTGTCCTACTTTGGAAGCCCAGAAGACTTCTCATCTTCAAAAAGCGGAACTAAAGGTTTCAGGGGAAAGTCCTGCAACAAAGCAAGAGACCGCCAATCAATTCACGTCAACAACTTTAAACAACGCTACCGTGGGAGGAGTCTATCTACAAACTCTGATAGTCAAGATAAGCGGACCAAAGGGGAAGCATAATGTTCGAGTGTTGCTTGACTGTGGATCCCAGCGGTCCTATATTTCAAAGAGAATGGTGGACGCACTGGGCCTAAAGAGAGTGCAGCAAGTTACACTTACCCACTGTTTGGAGGCGGAGAAATTCGTCAAAAGAAGCATAATGTGTACAAAGTAAATGTTTCCAGCCTCAACAACGAATACATGGATGATCTCAAATTCTTGGATCAGGAAGTAATTTGCGGACACATCAGTCAAGTACAGGATCATACTATACTCAAAGAGTTGAAAGCTCGAGGGATCAACTTGACTGACATATGCCAAGGTGAAGAGATATCAATCCACATGTTGATTGGTTCAGACTTGCTTAGCAGTATTCTGACAGGCAGAATGCAAATATTGCAAAATGGAGTTGTGGCAACAGAAACCAAGTTGGGGTGGACAGTAATGGGACCAGCAATAGGGAAAGACATGGAAGATTCATGCCTGATCGTGACTTCACTTCACGTTAACAGTTTCGACGTTCAGGATTTTTGGAAATTAGATGTGCTTGGCATCATGGATGCAGCAGAAACAAAATCTAGGAAAGATCTGATCGAAACCTCCAACACTCATGTCAAGGAGATCACAACACTTACGAAGAGTGAAGATTGGAACCATGTCGCAGGGGAACACAATCCAGCAGATCTCCCATCCCGTGGTGAATTCCCATCGAAATTCACAAAATCAGGATGGTGGGAGGGACCAAAATGGCTTCAGGAAAAGAAAGAAGACTGGCCAGTATCAAAAGTACAGTATGATCTGAAAGCCATTGAAGAAGAGAGGAGGAAGACTGTGGTGGCTGGATTTGTAGCCAAAAAGCCCGAGGAGAATCCATGGTATCTGAATCTATACGAGGGAAAACGTGAAGTGACTCTACCACAAATACTGAGAGTAATCGCGTGGATGCTACGTTTCAAGCCCTCTGAATACAAAGGAGATATCATCTCACAAGAGGAGCTAGACAGTGCTGAAAAGTCCCTAGTTAAGATAATACAGGGTGAATCGATCGGTGAGGAAGATCCCAAGATGAAGCAGCTACACGCGTTCCAAGATAAAGAAGGATTATGGAGAGTGAAAACGAGGATAGTTAATCGAAATGACGATGAACTGTTCCGATTGCCAATTTTGATCCCAACGAATCATCCGGTCACAGAGCTAATTGTGAACTCAGTCCACGAGAAAATGTACCACTGTGGAGCCCAGACGCTGCGATCAGTACTTAGAGAGAAGTTCTGGATTCCAAAAGCTCGACAACTATTTCGTCATGTAATTTATAAATGTCCTCGCTGCCGACGATTTGAAACCAAGCGAGTCGACGTACCAGAAGCATCGTTGCCTCAACATCGTGTACGAGATGTTGTGGTTTTTGAGGTGACAGGAATTGACCTCGGAGGACCTTTATATCTGGAAGATGGACAGAAGGTTTGGTTCGTCATCTTCACCTGTGGCGTATACCGTGCGGTCCACCTCGAACTGGTGACTTCCTTATCGACATTGGTGGGAGCAGTAGAGAGGTTCGTAGCAAGACGAGGTTGCCCTGCAGTCATCTACTCAGATAATGGGACGAATCTAGTTGGACTCCGGAACGAACTTTATCGGGTTAATTTTGGAGTGAAATGGAAGCTCAATCCTCCGGCAGCACCGTGGTGGGGAGGTTAGATCGAGAGAATTGTTGGACTCACCAAAAAGCTGCTTCGAAGATTGCTGGGAAAACGTGTTGTCAACTACGAAGAAATGGTGACGATCCTCGAAAACTGTGAACGAGTTATCAACGCGCGACCACTCACCTACATTGCTGAGGACAATGATGACCTTGTGCCATTAACCCCAGAGATGTTCCTTCGAGAACCAAGAACTGAAGGAGAGAGATTGATCTAAATGAATTCAGGTGTAACTTTGGGAAGAGCTATGAGAAACGCAAACGACTCCTGAAGGAATTCCGTAAGAGGTTCAGAAGCGGGTACCTAGGATTGTTGGTGCATCACGACAATCGCAAGAAACAACGACAGTTAAAAGTTGGAGATATCGTCCTTGTGGAGGTTGAAAACAGGAAGCAAATAAACTGGCCTATGGGAAAGATTACGAAGGTGTTTCCTGGAACTGACAATGTGCGAAGACTTGTGGAAGTTAAGACTACGTCTGGATTCATGAAGCGTGCAGTTCAACGATTGTTCCCACTGGAAGTACCATCTGAGGACGTAGAGCAAGGCGACGGTGAGCTTAAGCCAGCGGAGGATGAGATCGTCAGGGAGAAAACACCCGGTGTGGAGTCCGTGTCAGTGCAAGAGAAAACTACTCCAGTAAAAGTAGGGAAAGTTTACACGCGTTCTGGAAGAAAAGTCAAGTTACCGATTAGGTTTAATTGAAGTTTGAGAGAAAATTTAATCATAAAACATTCTGTTAGATTTGAGATAATTCCTTCTTTGTTTTTTTAATTAATATTGACCTTATAGCAAAGTTCAAAAGGTCAAGGTGGGAGAGTGACGCGAAAATAGGTACTTTTGGGCCAACCGACTCTGACAAGACTGCCCCGCTGCCCCCGCGCATGCGCGAGCAGAACAAGGATTACCCCTGCAAATTCCGGTAAACAAACTGTCTCGACGCTAACGTTTGGTTTTGACAGGCCTGAAAAAGAACTATCTCTCATAAATTTTAATAATTGTTTTGAATAATATTTGTATTAATATTAATTTGTGTGACTTTTAAATAAATATTTCTTTCAATAAGTATTAAATTATTCATCACTGTTTTCTAATTTAGGCCTCGCCATCCAGCGTTGTGACTCAATTCTACTGATCGCTGCAACAAAGGTATTGATTTATCAATTTATAATTTTCAAGTCAGTTTCCAGCATTACTGTAAAGCTAGGAACTTTTAGTTCAGGTTAAGCCATCGGGACCTTGTATTGTGTTTTTTTTTTTCAAATTTAAGACAAGATAACAACATGTCTACACATGTGAAAAGCCGTTCGACTCAATTTAATCTACCAGACCGCTTCTTAGAGCTCTAATACTGCATTGGGTGATTCTGCTTATATATGCTACACTGAAGGGTGTAATCTTAGAAATGGTATTCAAGCAAATTATCGACATAAGCTTCTAGAAGAGTAGAATTACATATGAATTGTGACACCCCATGTATAAGTTTGGAGCGTTCATCCATCTTAAATACCTCCCTATTTGTGCTGTACACGATTCTCGAGCGAATTTCCTCAATAAAAACCAATAAAATAGTAAGTTGTAATATATTTTTAACGCTAATTTTTTTTAAATATAAAATAAAAATTATTTCTACAGCCCTTATCCTGCGATAATTAAAAATTGAAAGAAGGATGGCTTGGTTTATCAGTGGTGAATCCTTCCAGCAGTTTCGCCATTTTAATCTCCAGACCGCTTCAATACTTTATTGGACTGCGTTATATGCCCTGCACTTTCTATTGAATACAGTAAAATGTTGTTTTGAGAAAACTATGGGCTAATGCTTTTAGGGCTGTTGGAATCACTTTGTAGACTAACTTCCCTCCTTCCTTCAATGCCTTCCTTTACTGAGGGTGGACCACATGGTCTCTCCATACTTCCTCCGCCATCCTCTTCATCTCCTCGTAGGTGTGTCGTCCAGTCTATTGTTTTAGATCGTCTGTGTATCCCTGTCGTCTCCTTTCCTTCGATCTCTTCCCCCGGAGCTTTCCCTCCAACACTGTCAGCAATGTCTCTCCTGCTGATCCGCGCATTACATGTCCAGCAAACGTAATTTTTCGTTGTTTTATGAACTTTATCAGCTGGCGTACTGAACCCATTAGATCGAGAATTTGATTATTTGTTACCATATCCGTCCAAGGAATTTTGAGACATTTTCTGTAAAGGTATGTCTCGAAAGCTTCTATAATAGTTTGATTGAAGATTTTAGTAATGACCACGACTCACAGGCATATATTAGTGTAGACTAACTAGATCTATGGAATTGTGCTCGCTAGATAGCTCGACATACTCACTAGATTGGGGAAATTTCTCGCATGATTAGCTGTCAGAAGTTACACTCTTATCACAGAGATTTCAGGTTGATTCACAGTATTTGCTCGATAGATCACAGGAGTTACTTGCTAGGTCGTTATTTTTAACGATTTTTAACAAGTGTCTGCCCAATGATCACTTTCCGTCCCCATGGGAACTGAATGATATTCTTGTTCCTTAAAAGAGTGAGGAGAATTTTTGAAATCCCATCGACCCATAACAATGCAAAGCGCCTCCAAATCAGTTCGGTGTCAGACTTTGTAGATCCACCACAGCCGTACTTCTAAAATTGAGAAACAAACTGACGCGGAGGGTTAATGATAGGAAATAATGCCTTCTTGGGTTTTTTTTATGTGAAAGGTTCATTTGGCAATGTGCTGTACTCCAGTATTCTGCGAGCGCTACACAGAGTGATTGTCCAAGGGAAATTTATAATGTGTTGCACTCGTTCTTAGGAAACCGTGTTGTAAGACTGAACATCAATGGATTTACAGTAAACAGACGAGTTTCCAAAGGATGCCCACAGAACTCAGTTCACCTGAACACCTGCTAGTCCTGGAATATCGTCTTTCACCTACTCTCACGCTAAGTACAAGAAGAATGTCTATCACCAAGCCTACACAGACGATCTTATCGTGGTAGTTTCGGGTCCGCGCCCTTATCAGCTCTCCGCGCCACATGCCATAGATAAAATTTCCAGGTGGTGTGGTTTGCATAAACTTGAACTTAGTGTGAGAAAGTGTCAGGCTATGGTCCTCCTTAAATCAGGTGTAAGAACTTAAACGCTGCAAAGTGATCAAGTGTCATCAATGGCCAACCCATCCCGTGGGTCGACTCAATAAAGATTCTGAGCTTTAGATTTGATCGCAGAATAAAATTCCATCAGTACGTTAATCATTATTTCGTCAATGGTGACGCGGCGATCTACTTCCACCACATTCCGAACAGCAGCAACGGCTGCATTTTCCGTAGCAGTAACGGGCCTGCCGCTTCGCTCGTCATCATGCACGTTTTGCCGTCCTTCCAAGAACCATGAACGCCATCGGCGAAATATTTGGATGCTCATACATCCTTCACCATACACTGACACTAATTTGCGATGAATATTCACCGCAGTTTCATTTTTCGCCGTGAAAAAAACGAATTACAGTACGGAGTTCGCAAGTGGACACGTTCACCAGTGGTAGCACCATGGAAACTGAAGCGCTACGGACTTGCGCGTACGAGTAGCTTGATTTTTTAGGTCACGCGCTTCCAACGCATCCTAGTGACCATTTCTTACACTACTAACTAATTTTTACAACGTTTCGTTTGCATAAAAAAATTGAGAAACTTATTTATTGGATGACTTTCGTAATTGGCATCGTAGCTTGCCTTTTGGAATGCCAAATTAACGAAGTTTCAGGCCTATAAATAAATTTAAAAAAAAGGGGGATTCAATTCAATATCCAATTATTTGTATTTGCTTTTGGCACTGAAAATTCCTTCCATACAATACGAATTGTGAAGGCGCTATGTATATATAACACCAGGATATATTAAAATCGTTTCTACTGATGATTAAACACCCTTTTATGGATATAGGTCGATTACCTAACTTTACCAGTAGGAAATGTTATACAATCTTGTCACCTCTTTGCTAACGAGGACCATAGACTGAAGTCACGGTATTCAGGTTTTCATTTGTTTGAATTTGTTAAAGCTGTGGCTAGACCGTGGAACTGAATATTTGCGTTCTGGACAGAAAAGATCCAATAGATGTTTCGATAGGTTCCATTTTGATGGCTTTATTAGATGAAAGGGATATATAGGAAATGAAACCATTAAAGCACGATTTTTTTTACACACAAAACAAACGTCTACTGTCTTTACTGCATTGAAAAAAATAATTGGGAGGGGTTGGCTCATATCATTGATGAACCCTCCCAGTGGTTTCGCCAATTTAATCTACCATAATGCTTCTTAGAGCTCTAATACTGTATATTGGTCTGGTAGATAAAATTGACGAAACCGCTGGGAGGGTTCACCACTGATAAACTAAGCCCTCCTAATATATTTTTTTCATCGCAGTAAGGATAGTAGAAGTTTTTTAATGTGTAAAAGAAGCATTCGTTATTTTAATGCTCTCATTTCCAATATATAAATGACGTGTTAAAGGAATATATATTTTGGCATCTTTCCCTACTTTAACCAAATATATGGTTACACCAGTTACAAGAGAGTAGGATCAAGCAACAGTTCTTTGTGGGCTACAAGATGGACTAGTCGAAATCGCTGTCGATTTAAGACAACCACAATCATGATCGAATCCGAGCTTTTTTATGCAAAAAAAAAAGAGCTTCATTGGCCCCTGATTCCTGTACATGTCCAATCCCACCAGTAAGTGAATTTAACCAAATTTGCACAATTACGCTAAATATGTGAAAAAAAGAGTAGGATCAGGCAAACAGCTCTTTGTGGGCTACAAATAATAACAAGATAGGTTAGTGTGTCGTCAATGATCGCTGTCGATTTACGACAATCACGAATCACGATCGAATCCGAGCTTTTTTATGTAAAAAAAAAAAAGCTTCATTGGTCCCCGATTCTTGTACGTGTCCGAATCCACCAGTAAATCAATTCAACCAAATTAGCATAATTATACTAAAAATTTGAAAAAAAAAGACATATCATACAGGTCAGGTGTTGATATTGAAAATAAAAATAGCATATCCTGAACGCTCACATAAGCATTTTAGATGGCAGAGCGCCATCTAGTGGAACAAAAATAAAATAGGTTTGTTCTATAAAATTTGGCCAACCCAATTTATTTATAGATAAAGAAGAGCCAACCAGGTACGAGTTTCGGGCTGTTGGTCCTCGTGAGCGTGATAAAGGCTGTGCCTCAATGACCAAAAAGCTGGTCTTCATGAAGACCAGGGCGCAACAGCAGGGACCCCACCTGTCGCCTCTGCAGAGCAATGCTCTTGACGGCCTAATCGACAACATCTTAGACCTGAGGCCCGGAGGCACGAGCAATATATATAAAATTTTAAGGCAGGTAAAGGCGGAGCTGAGGACTGCAGTGCCTCCAACACCCCAACTGCCTGCGCCTCAGCCTGCTGAGCCGGCGCCGCCCGCTCCAACCACGACTACACCTCCGCTTCCACCACCTGACCCGATGGAGGACGACGACGATCTGATGCCGGAGTTAGATGCAATTTTCAATGAAATGATCATTGAACCCGGCTTTGAGCCCTTGCTGGAGTCAGGAATTAGCCTGGATGCCGTTATGCTTGCGGTCTTATACCGCGAAGATAGATTGGATCTACTCACGGGTCTCTCGCCTGAGCAGGGGAGTACCCTCGCGGGCTTCCTTGACGCTGCTTCCGAGCGAACTCGGAACAACCATCCCACCATTCGCAGGGGAATTCACAAGCTAAGGATAGCCTTGCCCTCCTGATAGGCCCCCCTCGGTGAGGACTCCGCCCAATGTACATAGTTTGCCCTATTAACTCCTCGTGAGTACATATATTACATACACACCTTATACACATACTCTACGTACTTATATTACATACAATACATTATTTGCATACATTGCATACTTGCATTAAATACATACTTACATTACATAGTTACATTACATACATCTACTTATATATTTGCCTTATTCTGTCTGTTTGTCTGTCTGAAGCTCACGGATGGGATTTTTCATAACCATCGGTGGTTCAGTGGTAGAATGCTCGCCTGCCACGTGGGCGGCCCGGGTTCGATTCCCGGCCGATGCTTTTTTTTTTTTTTTTTTTACAATTTTTAAAACTCATTTATATATTATACAAGAATGACATCCACGGCGCCAATTTATAATTGTAACGAATAGTATTTGAATAAAAGCATTTAATCGGGTAAAACCCGGGCGTTGCCCGGGTCATTCGTATATAATAATTGTATAAACGAATGCAAGACAAAATCACCGCGAATGTTTCTTTTTTTTTAAAGCAATTTCTTTTTAAGGCAATTATCGTTATTTATCGTTAATTTTTGTTTCGATTTTATTGAAAAAAAAAAAACGATATGGTGCCTTTAAAAAATGATCTTTATTACTATGCAGTTTTCGATTTAGTCAATATACCTAAGTTCATGTTGCAAATGTAATTATCTCTATCGATTTAGTAGGTGAAATGCAAAAAAAAATCGACATGATGAAATCTTTATGAAAATTCACATTTTTATTTTTATATTTTCAAGACACACACAGTTTGGGGCGGGACGTTTCACAAGAGAGACATCCACGGCGCCAATTTATAATTGTAACGAATAGTATTTTAATTAAAACATTTTAAAAACACACAGTTTGGAACGGGACGTTTCACAAGAGTGACATCCATGGCGCCAATTTATAATTGTAACGAATAGTATTTGAATTAAAACGTTTTTAAAATATATACGCACTCGGGTAAAACCCGGGCGTTGCCCGGGCCATTCGTCTAGTATATTATAAATGTCCACACACATATATTATATGCATACATTACATACTTTCAATATATATTTCAGTTGAAAACATACAATTATATACATATATTACATACTTACATTACATACATACAATAACATACTTACGTTACATACATACATATGGTAATTTAAACCAACAACCCTATATTGTATAATACTTATAATAAGATAGTCATGATGTATATAGAAACACATCTATAAATAATTATACGCATGATTGACATGTGTCATTGCATCACCATATGTAATGTACTTTGAACAAACTTTGGATGAATAAATAAAACTATGTAATAGATTGAGAGCTGAGCTAAGAAAGAGGTCGAAGTAGAAATCCAACAACCCTAAAGAGGAATTTGGCAAGTCGTTGCCATCAAGGTCAAAGGAAGTAGAATACAGCAGACACCCCACGCCCTTTGCACCCGCTCAAAGTCCAAATTCCCGCATACCTCACCCGTCGGCAAAGATATATAGAGCCTCTGCCCTAGCCAAAAATATAGTTACTTCACCATCAGCGTGAGCCCTCGTCGGTTGTACCCAGGTCCACCTTATCGACCATGTAGAACAGTAAGAACTCTTCTATCTCCATCTTGCTCTTAGCTCCTATCTGCTGCGACTCCTATCTGTTCATGGAACTTTCCTACTACAACTGTGTCTCTTCGTTTTTTTGTGTGTGGACATTCCCAAGCTTTCCACTCTGCCTCGACCACGACTGCCTGTACTCTGTGAGAACTGTTAAAGGTCCTCCAAGGTGCAGAGAGGTACTGGAAAACTCTCCACGCCCTGACTGTCCCTCTCGGTTACTACTGGTTTGACCCTCGGGTTTCACAGCTATAGCGAGAGTCGACAGGATGACCACCACGAAGAGGTAAGAAGCCTGTCCAGATAGAAGCGAGGAAGAGCAAAGATGGAGGAACCAACCCGCCATTCCAAAGAAACGACCGAGCAATCTCTCCCCCAACAAGAGACTATATTTCAGGAGCAAGCTGTCAACATCCCAACGACACAGCCGAAGATCCCGCAAAATGAGCCGGTGAGACGTTCCCCACCTTCGGCCTTACAACGCAACCATCTTCCAGGCGACATGCCGCCGTCGCCAAACAGAAGCTACAAGCTTCTATCAGCCCTACATGGAGCGTCTTCCACGTCAGCAGGATGACAACTAAAGACCAAGTCTCCTGACTGAACAATCCTCAAAACTGTAAGTTTTAAAAAACCTACCTACTAATCTTTTACACCCTCATTTATCAATATTTACTTTATTTTAAGCAACTTATAAATTTTAATTCATTACTTTCAATTTTACATAAGAAAAAAAATGTTTTAATTACTACAATCATAATTCTAAACTTATTTGTGTGTTTATCTTAATATCTTATTTTTATACCAACATTGTAATGTTCACTATTTTAGGTAAACGCCCCATTCACTATCACGCCATTGGCCTTTTACAAGGATAATTTTCGCACTACCATAATCAACGATTCGAAAAATATATTCAAATTTTAAAAAACATAGGTGAAACGCATTTTTTTAAATTGTAAAAATCGGAAGATACAATATCTTCAAAATCACAACTAGAAAAGTAACTGTCCTTTCCCAAAACTAGTTAAAAATCCAACAAAGTTTCACTCCCTCGTCTTTTCCTTTTACATGCCTAATTATTAATTATCCACACATCTTTCTCAACAAACTTCAACACACTCCCCAATCACTTTCTCCAATTGGCCACCATCCATTAGCGCGCTACTTAGCAACAAATCAATCTCGAGCCACACAAGCTCCATATCGTCGCCACTAAACGTGCCACATCCACTAACAGCCAAAATATCTCGATGTGTTTTGTACAACCACCACCCATGACTAGTAAATTTTTTATTCATGGTGAAACAAGTTAGATGCTGTACTAAAAACAACGACTTCACGTGACACATTTCCATTCAAATCACTTCACTCGTGTCACACAGCGCAACACAACATTTTTTCTCACTTTTCAGGCCAAAGACGCCTTCACGCCTGTGACATATCTCACCTCAAAGCGTGTCCACGTCAAAAGTCGCACTTTCACCACACATCTAATCTGAAATCACTGAATAACAATTTTACTAAGTCCGCAACAACGTCGAAACGCAACACTTACGAACACCGAGAAACCTATATCTTTCAAATAGACCATAAAACTGACAACAAGCTTTCACCACTCTCAAAGAGAGTTTAACCAGTAAACCAGTACTAGACTTGTATCAAGTCGGTTTGCCATGCCGCCTTTTTTGCGACGCATCCACCCAAGGGATCGCAGGCATACTCAAACAGGTACATCCAGACAGACAAGTACATCCTATACAATATTTCAGCCGCGCCCTTAGAGTACATAAGAGAAACTACACCGTTTCCGAACTCGAATGCCTCGCCATCATCGAAAGTGTAGACAAATTCCGGAAATACCTCATCGGTATAAAATTTACCATATACACAGATCACCAAGCTTTACAATGGCTTAAAACTATAAAAAAAATCCGTCAGGACGACTCTTTAGATGGAGCCTGAGACTATCTACCTATAATTACGAAATCCACTACCTCAAAGGCAGCCAACAGTACGAAGCAGATTTACTTTCACGAAACCCTTTTGTAGGATATATCAGTGCTGATATCACTAAACAGCATCAGCCAACAGCATCCCCCTTCAACATTGATACAAACGGCTTACATACCATTACCCGAAAAGGTGTAACTAAAATAATAATTCCCGAAACCCTGCAACATACTATCATGAACAAAGTTCACCAAGAATATAACCACCCAGGCATCTCTCTAATGACCCCATAATTACTACCCAGTATTTATGAAAAGATATCTCTAAATCTATAGAAATATTTGTCACGTCGCGCGTGTCACACCTGCCAAATCATTAAAAGACCCAAAGGTGAACCCTATGGTGCTCTCGGACAAATTCCACCACCTCAACAACCTTTCGACTTAATCTCTATAGATACCATAGCTGGATTTACGAAATATGGACACTCCAAGAGAGACACATCTACACGTAATAGTGGATCATTTAACGCGATATGCTTGAACCTTTCCATCGAAGTCCACCAGTACCCTAACGTACATTCAAACCCTCAAAACTGTACTACAACAAGGATCTCCAAAACGTCTGTTATCTGACAGAGCGCTCACTTTTACCTCAGAAAAATCCGTAAATTTGTAATAACACATGGTATACAACCCCTACTCACCACAAGCAATAACCCACAAGCAAACGGTTTAATAGAATGCCTAAATGCGACCATTACAGGCATGCTCAGACTAGCCTATCTAGAAAATCCGAAAGCTTCCTGGACACAACTAGTTAAGCGCGTCACTTAGACGTATAATAGGACACGTCATTCTGTCACAAGTTTTCCACCCACCTACTTAATGTTCAATGTTGTCCCCCCCAGATCTAAGAACTCATCTTAATCCATACCCCGGAATAACTATAGCTCGAGAGACAGCACGCTCTCGTACCCAAAATTAGAATTAAAAAGATAAATAAACATTTGATAAGCAGCACAGAACACCAGCACACATTCGAAGTGAATGATCTTGTTTTGGTAAAAATTATAGACATCCCGACACAGGTAAATTAGCACCATATTTTACTGGACCATATACAAAATTTGAAATAATATCACCCAATGTCGTTCGAATAGATCGCCCCAATCAACCTCTCAATAGAGACAGTGACACCATACATGTCAATAAATTAAAATATTACACAGAGAATGTTCTGTACATCACACCTCCACAACCCCGATTTGTTCAAAACCCACAGCGATTGTCTCAAGATGTATATCTCAGTGAATTCAATCATTTGACTCCAGCTATCTTCGGGACGCAACTATTCCGAATTATACCGCCTACAACCTCCCAGCCATTCCTACATTTAAATCCAGATATACCTACAGTATTTATATTATGCTCAAAGTATTACCAAAAATCTGAATCCCTGGTTAATTCTATTTATACATTATGTTTTTAACATGCTAATGTTCTGGGTCATTTGGACTCCCTGTATACCTTTTAAAATATACTTCTTATATAATTATTGTATTCTTTTTTACTTCTTGAATGTTTTATTTTAATGAAGAGAGCGTAAACTCCAGTAGTAAACTCGCCTAGAAGATACGCCAGTTTAATCTCCAGATTAAGGAATAAGGGGTTTCAAGAAAGAATAAACATAAGCGTCTAAAAAGAAGAAATGTATAAATAAATTAACATTCACATGCATCGAGTAATGTTCTTTTGCACATCCCGAATTTAGATTTGTTGCGCATTTTTATCAAATATTTATAATTATGTTAATACTATAATCTCTTCGGTAAAATTATAAATAAAAGGCAATCCGCTGAGGTACAAGTTTCTTTTTTAATCACGACAATACAAGCTTTCGGGCATAACAGCCTTTGGAACAGGTATAATTACAATAATAATAACTTTTAGTATCGTAATTATACCTGTGGAAGGGCTTTTATACCCGCTTGTAATGTCATGATAAAAGAAAAGAAACTCTTCCCTCAGAGAATTGTCTTTTATTTATATTTTACTAGACGAATGACCCGGCTTCGCCCGGAAATTCAGGAGTACATAAAAACGAATAAATGCCGTTAAGATGCTAAAAATATGTACATTTAAATATTAGGAGAGATTTTGCATATTGCTTGATATTAGAATATTTTATTTAGTTTGTATTTTTTGCATATTGACTATTGTTTGTTTAATTTTAAGAATTATCATATTGACTGTAACTTTTATTTATTATATAAAAAAAATCAAAGGCCAGAACAAAAATTAATAAAATACGAAAGCCATTGTTTACATACAGTAACGCTAATTTTGTAAAGTTTTTTTTTTTTAAATTGCATTGTGTGCACTTACCTAACTTAGTAATATAAATTTCTCTCTCAATACTTTTGTAAAAAAAAGTGACACTCGTATAAAAAGATATTTAAAAAAAAGTACGCAAGCAACTTGAAAAGAAATGCAGAACGCTCATTGGTCGCTTAATTGGCCTCGTGTTGTTACTTCGCCTCGTATTTACTCCGCGTAAAAAAAAGTTCTTCAAATGAAAAAAAAGAAATAGCCAAAAATACTAATCAAAATGTAGCCGAAAATTTCCTCGGGTTTATAAAAAGCGACATGCAAAATTTGGTACCAATTGGTTCAGTAGTTTTTGAGTTTATCGCGAAACAGACAGACATTGACTTTTATATATAGAGTGAAGAGATAACTATAGGAACTGCCCTGTAGGGCGAAGTACGGTGTCGTGAGCCTCGAACCGCTACAGTAACCGTGAAGGCCTACAGGGAATTCTGAAATGTGGCTGACTAACGGTGCAGTGGCACTCCCCCTTTTCATGGAAAGAATTTTGGACAAGACACCACCATAACTATAGTAAAGATTTTAAAGTGATAATCTGTGTCAGCCAACCATTTGGCCTTAGGCTTCTGAAAATATTTAGACTAGAGATGAAAATGAATTTTATATGTTTTTATAAAGGAGCCCTCTAATTTGAATCTGGCATTGAAATTTGTTGATTAGGAATTTCAGGAGGTTTTTCCATCTGGGGCTAAGAAATCCGATGGTTTCTTAGGATCATATTTCTTCAGCGAGGGATCCAGCTTGATAACTAATTCTTCAGAACGCAACCGAGTGAATGTGAGAATATTGTTGTTTTTACCAGGAGCTATGTAGATATCGCGAAGGACTTCTCTCAGTCGACTTCGAATTTGAGCAATTCGGATTCTCAAAACTTCATTGGCCCAGTAGAGGCCATGACTTGTAGCTAGCAGGAATCCAACAAGACTTCCAAAATACTGTTGCTTGATAGCAAAAACGGTGATTTCATTATCATATCCTGCAGAATATATTCTTTGCTTCTCTTCTACGTTGAACAACCTTTCCAATTCTCGAGGATCAGTTGTAAAGGCTAATGGTCTCTTTGCTAGATTGCTGAGTACCCGAGAATGTTTAGTTTGTTCACTTGGAGGATCAACTTTCTTTTGGTAGCCAGATTTTGAGGGTTCCATGGCTATTATAAGTCGCTTGACCTAGCGACTTTCCATTTTTAATTCTTTAGTAAAAAAAAAACATTTTTTATTACAGTGTTTTGTGAATTTAAAATGTAAAATTTGAGGGCTCCATTGCCTATTATGAGAAGCTTCTCCTAGCGACAGACCATTTTTATTCTTCAGAAAGAAAAACATTTTTGTAATACACAGTCTTTTGAATTTAATGTGCAAATTTTGAGGGCTTCGTTACTATTTTCAATCACTTCCCTTAGCGATGGATACTTTTTTAGTCTTTACTAAGAGATACCTTTTTAATACAACGTCTCTTTGAATTCAATGGGATTACCGATGAATTTTGCACTGCTGCTTTTGAATCTTCAAGTAGAACATGATTTCAGATTGAAATAGGCACTGTCACATCGCCAGCAGATTTCTTCAACAAATATACCCTCACAAAGCAATAACGCGCCATATATATATAAAATAAAAGGATTTAAAAGCGCGAATGTTTCTTTTATACATAAAACGAACTTCTACTGCCCTTACTGCGATGAAAAAAATATATTGGGAGGGCTTGGCTCATCAGTGGTGAACCCTCCCAGCGGTTTCGCCAATTTAATCCACCAGACCGCTTCTCAGAGCTCTAATACTGTATTGGATCATTCTGCTTTTATATGCTACACTGAAGGATGGAATCTTAGAAATGGTTTCCAAGTAAACTATGGACATAAGCTTATAGGACAGTAGAATTACATTCAAATATTTTCTTCGAGCAATGCTCTTCAGCAAACTATAAAGACAAGGCCAGTTAGGCATAAATTAACACAAAGCAATAACGCGCCATCTATATATATAAAATAAAAGGATTTAAAAGCGCGAATTTTTCTTTTATACATAAAACGAACTTCTACTGCCCTTACTGCGATGAAAAAATATATTGGGAGGGCTTGGCTCATCAGTGGTGAACCCTCCCAGCGGTTTCGCCAATTTAATACACCAGACCGCTTCTCAGAGCTCTAATATACGAGGACAGCTCGATGGTCAGAGAGTCTGTATTAGATGGTTTTGTACAGTGTCACTCTCTCCAGGAGTCTCAATGGCAGGAGAATTCTGTCCAAGCGAGCGGTGTCAACTCGACGCCTGCAGCTGGCCACTCTGGTTGGAAGGTGTGCAGCGTCAAAGAGGGTGGCTACATCAGCGAGGGCTGTCTGTTCCATAAGCACCGTGAGGACCTCCACCGAGCCGGATGCCGTGTCGCTCGTGCTCTGGTCGTCGATGTTGAGGTCGCCCACCACCCAGACGCCCTCCTGGATCGCGGCTGCCTTGATGGACTCCAGCTGCTCAAGTCGCTCGCGAGGATTGTGTGATAGGTGACAGTTGATGGCGCGCACTTCCTGGCCGCGGACGTCGATGGAGACGATGGAGATATTGCCCGGCCACAGGACGCGCTGCCGCATGACAGCAACCTCCGGGGCGAAGAGGCAGGCGAGGCCCGAACCTCTGAGGGCTGAATGGGGCACGATGACGGCGCTGTAGCCCAGACACAGATGTTGTATGGCGTCCAGCGACGAGTTGTTGATCTCCTGGACAAAGGCGACGTCTACGCGATGTTGACGCAGGAAGTGGCAGAGCTCATTGCTCCTCTCGCGAGCGGCGAGCCCGCGGGCGTTGATGGATGCTAGACGGAAGCTCATTGGGCGCACCTCGTTTGGGCACGAACGTCCGATAGGCGCTTGTAGAAAGCGCAGTTGGAGTCGGTCAGGGCCTCGATCAGCTCCTGGGCAGTATTGTTGAGGGCGGTTATCTGCTCGCTCCCGATATTGTTTTTCAGGCTCTTCAGACCGGGGACTGAGGCTAGCGCGTCCAAAATTTCTTCTCTTTCAAGCCCTTCGAGCCCAGACCTGTCCAAGATGTTGCTGGAAATACGCTCAAGGAGTTCGTTGAGCTGCGTCCGGGTCACGTTGGACTTTTCTGCGTCTTCTTTTGTATGGGCATTCCCAAGCTTTCCACTCTGTCTCGACCACTACTGCCTGTACTCTGTGATAACTTTTAAAGGTTTTCCAAGGTGCAGAGAGGTACTGGAAAACTCCCCATCCCGACTGTTCCTCTCGGTCAACACAGTATAGCGAGAGTTAACAGGGACTCACACCATAGTTTAAGTCGACTGGATACCTCACCACAGATTTTAGTTGACAGGATTCTACAAGAGTCAACAGGACCTCACCACATATATATATACATTAATTACTATAATAACGTGCTTATGAAAGTACAAATATATGTCCGAGGGAAAAAAAAAACAATTTAGCCTATTTATTTTCAACAACCCTTTTCTCATTCCGAAATAAAATGCCGCGTCCTTTCCTAACGTTTGAGAGATCTTTTAGAATGGTAATGACTTAAATTAACGTTATTCTAGTTTTGATTTGATAAATTTTGAAGCACAAAGAATGTGATTTCAATTTCGCTTAAAAACGCATGAAATGTCAGTTCAAGCTGTAAAAGTTAAGATTTATCTTCTTCACTCGGAATTAGGAATGGTATTGACGATAAACGGCCCCCAGAGTGTCATAAATGGTCCAAATATAGGTCGGCTTAAGTCCGAAAAAGAAACCTAATGAAATGTGCGAAATTTGCAATCGTTAATAAAGGAGAACAGAAGAAAGATGATCCGAGATGTTGGCAGGGAGATTGGACTGTTGATCAACCTATGCCATTAGAGAGAATTTCTGCCCTTCAACAGGAATAAAAATAAAAGCGTATAAGAGAAATCATTTGTTATATTTATTATACACTTATATAGACACGTACGTATATATATCTAAATATTTGCATCTAAAGAAATATGTGATCCACAGAAAAATATATATTTGAAAATATAGAATAATATATATTTAAAACTGTAATTAATAGAAAATTAACTATAGAATAAATTTGTACAAGAACGCGACACTAAGAAAGGGCTATGTATTAAACTAGGAAATGAAAATATTGGTCTGGTAGTTCGATGCTTCGATTAATGATATCAAGTTTTTTTAGATACCATTACTTCTAATATTAAGTGTTGTTGCTTGTTTTTGATATTTACATAGGGGTCCTGTAGAATTAACATGTTGGAATATTTGATATCTATGGTCACAATTTCTGACACAGCTTTGATGTTCGGTTATACAGATGCCTATTGTGCGATTGGTCTCACCTACATAAAACAGCGTTGCATTGTGAGCAGTTAACTTACTAAAAGATGTCGTAAGTGGTGGGGATAGGATTCCTGACTTTTGTGCCTAGGTTGGGGAAATTAGAGGTGACGATACCAAAATTTCCGATCTTTTTGACATGAAATTTGAGAGAGGAATATGGAACACTGCCTACAAATCACATTGTATTCTTCTGTTTCCAATTCCATATTAAAATTTTATTAGCTGAATTGTAGGCATTTTATATTATATTTACAAAATGATTTAAACTTTAAACAAGAGCCTTTTCTGGGAGTAATCCTACTAAAGTCAGATCTTATTATTTCATTTTGAATTTTGGAATCTTGAAATATTGGACAGTCCAGCAACACTTGTCTTGAGGTTTGGTCATCAAAGCCAAATAAACATATCGAATCCTCCACTACCTGAATTCTTATTTAAAAAAAACTTTAAAGTTCTTATTATTTTTAATAAACTTTGTGTTAGAAAATTAGGTCGAAAACATTCTGGAATACTTTGTGGAAATAAATATTTGAATCCAGGACTGTGGCTGTCGACGGATTACACCACGCACCCACCAATAATCCCTGTAGATAAATTGTAAATTCTGGCATTCGTTTGCGGAGTTCGTTAAACGAGTATCTTGTCTCCAGAGAAGATGATTGAGAAAGCGAGAAAAAGTTCACAAATATCAAATTAAAAATTAGCCCATATTCGAAACATCGAAAATTAAGCAAATAGACATTTTGAAATGGAGTTGAAACTAGTCTGAATTTTATTAATTTGTGGAAGTACATATTGTTGCACCAAGTTGCAGCTTTGCAGGGTGGTCGACCTTGGTTTTTTCCTTCTTAGTTTTATACACGTTTCCCAAGCGGGTTTCCATATTCAAAGCAAATAAATTAAAGTAAATAAAAATAAATTACCTTTTGAGTTTTGTGTTTATTTATTCTTCGTCTTCCTCGTAGGTCGTGATCCGCAGTCTTCCTCTCGGTCCTCTCTCGCTCCAAAAAGCAATCAAGATATACAAGGTATGTCCCATAAGTTCCCGGACTGGGTCCATAAAAAAAAAGGTAAGATATATTTTTTTTAAATTATTAAAACTTTTTAAAGTAATCCCCCCTTGCTTCAACGCACCAGCGCCATCGTTTCCCCAAATTGTCGAAACAGTTTTTATAGAGCTCTTTTGAAATGCTCTTCAATGCCAACAGCGATTTTTCTATTATGTCATCCCTGGTGTCAAAATGTCTTCCTTTTAGAACTGCTTTAAGTTTGGGGAACAAGAAAAAGTCATTTGGTGCGATGTCTGGGGAATAGGGTGGTTGAGGTAGGATTTCTGTCCCGTTTTTAGCCAAAAAAACTCATCACCAAGTGCGCTGTGTGAGGGCGGGCATTGTTATGGTGTAGGATCCAGTCACCATTAGGCCATTTTTCTGGCATTTTTTTTCGAATCGCTTCCCTTAGATGGCGAAGAATGTCCAAATACATTTCCTTAATAACCGTTTGGCCTGCAGGAAGATACTCGTGATGAACAATGCCCTTGTTATCCAAAAAAGCGACCAGCAACACCTTGTTTCTGGATTTCAATATCCTGGATTTTTTTGGTCTAGGCTCACCCTGACCTCTCCACTCGGCATATTGACGCTTGGTTTCAGGGTCATAGTCATAGACCCATGTCTCGTCGCCTGTGATTATCTTGTCTTTCCATTCCGGATCCGTTCTTGTCATTTCCAACATGTTCTCACAGGTTGCAAGCCGACACAGTTTTTGCTCGTTAGTGAGGAATCTTGGGATGAATTTTGCAGGAGTCTTTTTGAGCTTCAAATCTTTGGTTACGATCCTTCCAATCGTTGTTTTAGAGATGCCTGTGTCTTGCTCTAGCTCCAGCAAAGTGGTTCGAGGATTTTCTTTTATCAAATCGGTGATTTTTTGCACATTTTGGGCGTCCTTGCTGAGGTTCATCTTCAATGGAAATTCTGCCAGCTTTAAATCTAGAATGCCATTCAAAAACAGTTGTTCTCTTTGGAGAGTCATTGGGGAATACTTTATTAAGCATTTCAAAAGTTTCGGTTGCAGATATTTGAAGTTTCACACAAAATTCTATGCAAATCCTCTGCTTCAATTTTTGTTCCATCGTAAAATCGCCGCAGCGCTAGGTGTGACCTTTAAATATATTAGAATGACCTTGGCGCGCGCTAATGTACCGCCTCGATATTGGTACCACCGTGTTGCCTGATATTTTTTCTATAATAAACAGTCAAATTTATTTACATTTTTCATTCATTTATTTTTTTATGGACCCAGTCCGGGAACTTATGGGACATACCTTGTATGTACAATAAAATATTACAAAAGTAATGAAGCTATACAAAGGAATGATGATAATCTGAATAATCTGTTTTAAATAAATATTAAATAGCATAGAATATTTTGAATAAATGTAGGGCGCATTAAATTTGATGCAACAATATCAAGAATAATTTTACAAATATTTAAAAATCAATAATGTGTTATTATATATTTATAATACAATATAATTTAATGCGGCTTGTGATTAATTAACTTTATTAACATCATGAAACGCGATATCCCAAACTCGGGGATATTTGCGTCAATACCTTTCATTGCATCACAGCAATTCGGCTATATACAATCCTGTTCAATTCATTATTTTGCATGAATTAACTAAAGAAAATTGTCCAAAGAGAAAAACAAACAACAAATTAAAACACACAGAGCAAGCATCGCAGTTCTTTTTTTTTTCTAAGATATCTTCTCTTTTTACCAATTCAAAAGAAAGTTGTATATGTATTTACAAAATTGATCGAAATTTTTATACTTTTCTTTTTTGTCTACAAATTCATCAAGCTGTCCAATACGACCAAATCTATTTTCCCTAAAATCCCGGAAAATTGGACACTCCAGAAGTAGATGTCTCGCGTTTTGAATTTCACCTCCGCAGAAGCATCCTGGTTCCTTCACCGCGCCGATGCGGCTTGTGATTGTAAAACGAAATTTTTAATACTCTCCCGCATGTGTTTTTTTTTTTCAACGAAAATTCAAAATTTATTTCAAGGAGAAACAACGATTATTTCTAACCTTTTGAATGAGGTATGAAAGGGTGAATTGTGAAGAGTAATGATAAATGGAAAAATAAAAGTGTCCAGGGATGGGAATCGAACCCACAATCGAATCACAAGCCGTATTATATTATATTGTATTATAAATTACTTTAGGTATTATTTACGAACGGAAAAATATGTCCAGGGTAGCCTAGTGGACATGGCATCTGCCCGGTAAGCGGAACACTGTGGGGTCGATTCCCATCCCTGGACACTTTTATTTTTCCATTTATCATTACTCTTCACAATTCACCCTTTCATACCTCATCCAAAAGGTTAGAAATAATTGTTGTTTCTCCTTGAAATAAATTTTGAATTTTCGTTTAAAAAAAACACATGCGGGATAGTATTTCAAATTTCGTTTTATTATATATTTATTCATTTTTAAAATTATGAAACCTTATTATTATGAACCTAATGCGGTATAGAGGGTCAACATCAGTGCTCTAATATAATAAAATGTTGCAACTGCGTCAAACACCCATACTTTAAAAATAACCATCTTGATCACAAACCAAATTCAAAGGACTGTCCATTTACATTAAACAAATCAGCCTGATGATTCAGCGAACAGATTACACAAGAGGCTTAGAAGATATTGTAAACTAAATTTTCAGAAACTTATTGAGTCCTTAATATATATTTATAACAGATGACATCACAAATGAAATCTTTCGATAGGATAAAAATTACTCAAAAGAATATACGAAAAAGCAATACAAGCTTGAGCGAACTTAACGCATCCAATGAAATCAAAGAAGCAGATATAGTCCTATTACAGGAACCATATATAATGAACGAGGAGGCAATATATCTAGGACCTGCCACAAAATATCAAATGGCCAATAGTCGAAATATATATACGGCTACATTCGTTAATAACAATAGTCTACAGACTGATTTGATCACAGAATTAACTAATTCATTTGTAACAACAATCCTTGTATACACAACAACTAAGATATTTGTAGTATCAAATACTTACATTCACCCAAATTCAATGAACAGCGAACACGAATCATGTATAAAGAAATTAATGAACGCGTACACAAGTACGCCATTGATATTATGTGGCTATTTTAATGCTAGAGCACCGCTATGGTACCACTCTAGGAAAAATTACAACGGCCATCGACTTATTCCTATTATTGATGACATGAACCTGACGATACATAGTAATAAACTTCCCACCTGCCGCAATGCCAGTATAATCGACCTTACACTATCTAATAGTCAAGCAATCACAGCGATCAGAGGATGGCGGACAAATCAATTATCACATATCTCAGATCATAGAGCAATAATATTCGATATTTATACAAGTGACCAATTTTCTACCATAACTCATCCCTCAAATAGGAAATTTACTGAGAAACTAGCAGATTGGGAACGTTTCACTCAAAGTGTGAATGAAACTGAAAGAAAAATATTGAAACCTACTTAAAAGCTACTACTTCAAAGGCAACGATCGATCAGACTGTAAAAGAACTCTCCAACATAATAATTGAATCAGTCTATTCTACACTAAAACCAAAGGAGAACAGGGCAATGAAGAATTATACAGTCAAATGGTGGAATGCGGAGCTGTAGCTCATGAAAAATTATGTTAATTATCTAAGAAATTTATATTTTAGAACAAAATATCCTCCCAATTATATCGAACAAATCTTCAAAATTATTAGAAATAAATATAATCATGAGATTAACAAAGCCAAAAGAAAATCCTGGAGGTTATACTTAGAAGAAAACAACTACAGGAGAGCATATACAATGAATAAAACACCGCCTGATTAAAATATGGCTTTCCTCAAATGTTTCAAATAATAATTGAAGTATTTTCTTTAAATTTAATAGGAATAACCAATACTATGGAGGACTCAAAATTAGGGCGGTATTATTTTTTGGTATATAGAAACCTAGGTTGACGTAGGCCATTAGCCCGAAACTATGGTCTTTAGATTAACGTTTTTCAGTTTTTAAAGCTGGTGTTGTGGCTTTGTCACCGACCCGAACCCGGTAGTTTGTGACTACGGTCAATAGATGGCGTTATATTCAATAACTTTGACGTTTATTTTGACGGAAGAAGCTACCTTTGTCTTTTTAGATTAAAATTCTCCCGGCAAAATTTCCATCTATATTTTATAAGTAAAAAAGTCTTGAATAACAAAAATAATATATAAATAATTAAGAATAAATTATTGTAATTTGAAATATTTATTTCATTTTATGTAATTACTTGTATAATGGTTTAATAAAATACACAAAATTAATTTTTATACACGAGGTTTGTTTTTTCATTTCAAATTTAGAATGCACCAATATTTTTTAAAGATATCCCTACTTTGATACAGTGAAAATTTTAAACCTCGAGTTTGAAATAATAGAGGCCAAAATTTACTCTACTTATGACTTCTGAGTCGAAAATTAATAGTCGAAGATTTCAAAAATAATTTCATATTGAGTAAAAATATCAGGCTTCCAGGAAAAGTATATTTTCAAAAACCTTATAATCTCTAGTTTCCGGGCACGAATTATACCGTGTTTTTTCTTGTAGAAGGGCGTTCGTGCCCGAAAGCTAGAGATTAAAAGTTTTTTTAAAAGAAACCTTTCCCTGGAGGTCTGATATTTTTACTCAATATTGATACAAGTGATTATTTTACCGAATAATATAATTGTTAATTTTTCATTAATATGGAATATATTAATATGTTAATAAGGTAATTTAAACCAACAACCTCATATTGTATATAATATAACAATATTTTCATGTTATATAATAGAAACACGTCTGTAAATGATTATACGCATGATTAACATGTGCTATTAGATCATCATATGTAATGTACTTTGTACAAACTAAGGATAAATAAAACTCTGTAATAGATTAAAAGTTGAGCTAAAGCAAGAGATTGAGATAGAAGTCTAACGAGGCCTAGAAGATAGGGCGTTACCAGTATACAATGACACTTCTTCTGATCCACGTCCTTGTTGCATCTGCTGAAACTCAATACTTCCTCTCGGCAAAGATATATAATACCTCCGCCCTAGCTGAAAATATAGTCACTTCACCATCAGCGGAAGCCCTCGTCGGTTGGGTCCAAGGTACACCTCATCGACCATGTAGAACAGTAAGAACTCTTCTATCTTCATCTTTCGCTCCTAACTCGACTTTATCTGTTCATGGAACTTTCCTAGTACAACTGTGTCTCTTCATTTTTTTGTGTGGAAATGCCCAAGTCTTCTACTCTGTCTCGACCACGACTGCCTGTACTCTGTGAGAACTGTTAAAGGTCTTCAAAGGCGCAGAAAGGTACTGGAAAACTATCCACATCCTGACTGTTCCTCTCGGTCAACACAGTATAGCGAGAGTCAACAGGATCTCACACCACAGCTTAAGTCGCCTGGATTCCTCAACGACAGGATTCGACAAGAGTCGACAGGATTCCACAACGATAGATTCGACATAAATATATTTTTTCTTCACCATGCGAACGGAGTTTACAATATTCTATGTGGAATGCCTCTATTCAGAAACAGAGCATTAAAGCTATATTTAGGAAAATTTCAGAAATATCCATTAATATGAAACAAAGTTATTTTTCTTGACTGTGATTAGCAATTACATTTAAACACCAAGTTTTGACGAAATATATAATTTAATTTAAGCGCCACAATCATGGGCAATTTAAACTGTTGTTGTTGTTGGTGTTTTTTGGGGTAAAAAAGACAAAATGTTACTTAAATATATTTTTTAATATTATCTTTATGCATAGAAACTACAAAAGTAAAATTTAAGAATTAAGAAGAAATACAAAAAACAAGAAAAGATTAAGAAGGCACTAACTACGTTGCCAAATCGTTAATTAACATATGCTAGCTAATATTATCATTATCAATTTATATTTATTCATATATCTTTATAATTTATTTACATTGAGAAAAATTATTTGATTTAATATTCCTAACAAATCCCCCCTTTAATACAATCTCAATTTTTCTTCAGAAATATAAACAATTTAAAAAATCAAACATAGATGGCGTTACCTCCCCATGCTTTCACTTATATACTCGTACAAGCTTTTGTTTTCATGCCACATTTTACATAAAGTGAAAACACATATCAAAAAACATATTTAAAAATATATAACAAGTGAATTTATCTACACACATTTTTAATAAAGCTATATATATATTTCCATATTTAAAGATTGTATAAACATATAATGTTTTCCCTTGTTAAGGCCTTAGTAAAAATATCTGAAACATTTTCATTGGTGGGCACAAAATTTAAGTTATAAACAACCTGATTCAAATTAGAATGTAAAAATGAAATATTTCTAATCATATGATTTGATTTATCATTTGCCATTCCTGATTTACAAAGAAACATTGTTGATTGGTTATCACAAAACACACAAATTAATTCTATATTTTACACTAGTAAGTTCTTCAATAAGGTATTGTAAATATATGCCTATTTTTAAACATTGCACAAGAGCAAATTTTTCACTTTCACATGTAGATAAACATACTGTAGGGATTGTTTTTGCTTGCCATCTTATTAAATTATTTCCAAAATAAAAAGTCATACCACGTGTTGATTTTTGTGTTCCTCTACCACATTTCCATGATGCATCACTATTGTAACGTCCCCGTGTTTGTTGGTTGACGTAATCAGCAAGAAGTACTTGGAGTTTAAAAAGAAAGACTCATTTCTTTCAGGCTAACATCAGATATAGCATTTTAATTATCAGACATAAGTTTACAAGTGGTATATATTACAACAAGTCAAAAGGCAACTGCACAGAGTATCATCAGTGATAAATATGTGCTCACTGATAATTTACTATATAGGCATGCCAGCTGCCGTTACATCTCCCCCTTTGAAGAAATTCATTCTTCAAATCGTTTGGGTGGCTTGATGATCCGCCCGGACCTTGTTGTAATGAGCAGGGTGCCGTTCTTGTGCTCCGCGTTCTGGTGATCACTCCTGGGTTCCTGGCCTGAGAATGGTCTTGTAGAAGTATTGAGTTCTTCAGGAACTTGAGCCTGTTCCTTATCACCGCTCGGGCCAGGTCCTTCCGGTAGAGTTGACTTGGGGATCTCCGGGATTCTCCTTCGCTGTTGCTTTGGACTCTCCAGATTCGTATGTCGCATGAAGGAGCTGTTGCGGCGGTACTCACCAGTAGGTGTTTGCACTTTATATGATCTTGGAGCTACTTCTTGGGTAACTCTGGCAGGGATCCATTCACGGCGATGCTGTTTCAGCATTATCTTTTCACCTTCCTTGAAGCTTCGGGTTGTCTTTGCTGTCTTATCGTGGTGTGTTTTCTGCTTCTCCCGCTTATTTCTTAGGTTTTGTGTATGTCCCTTTTGGATTTCTGGTTCCAACTGATGAGTGCTAGTGGGAAGAAGGGTTCTGGTCCTGCGACTGAACAGACACTGAGCCGGTGAAGGAAGACCATCTCTAGGAGTGTTGTAAAAGTTCAAAAGTGCTAGTTCCACTTCTTGTCCTGAATCCAAACACTTCCTGATGAGGTTCTTGGCTGTCTGTACCGCTCTCTCTGCTAATCCGTTTGATTTAGGATATAGAGGACTTGATGTCTGGTGGTCGAACAACCACTTCTTTTGAAAGTCTTTAAAGTCCCTGTACGTAAAGTTTGGTCCATTATCAGTTTCCAGGAGTCTGGGAATTCCATGTACGCTAAACCATTTTTTAAGAGATTCAATAGTTTCTGCAGAGTTCATTGTCTTCATTTCTTTGAAATCAATGAATCCAGAGTAGTTATCTGTTATTATATGTTTTCCTTTTATTGAGAAAATGTCAGCTGCGACTATCTCCCAAGGAAGACTCGGTATCTCTTTTATGATCATAGGTTCTTTTGTCTTGTTCCTCTGATTTGCTTGGCAAGTCCTACAATTTTCTACTGTGTTGATGATGTCTTGGGACATGCCATGCCAGTATATTGAGTCTCGGGCCCTTCTCAAGCAGCTGTTTATTCCTTGGTGTCCTTCGTGGATTAACTTGAGTATCTTTGCTTTCCACCTTAGGGGAATGAAGACTCTGCTACCTTTGAAGATTAGGTCTTCGTTTGTCGAGAGTTCATCTCTATATGGCCAGTATTTCTTGCAGCTTTCAGGGACTGCTGATTTGTAGTTTGGCCAGCCATATAAGATTAGGTTTTTTAGTTCTTGTAGTTCTTGGTCCTCTTTTGTAAGAGCTTGCAGTTCCTCATAGCTTGACTTATTTGTCGGGGTGGTCATCAGTACTTCGAAGTTTTCTTCCAAGTAGGTGTCTTCATATGAGCAGTCTCTACTTAGTAGATTAGCTGTTAGCAGTTCTTTTCCTTTCTTGTATTTAATCCTGAGATCATATTGTTGTATCTGTAGAAAAATTTTCTGGAGCCTCGGGGATGCTTTGCTTAATGGCTTCTTGAATATGGTTTCTAAAGGACGGTGGTCTGTCTCGACGTCAACAGTTTTGCCATAAATGAGTTGATGGAATTTGTCGCATCCAAATTTGATGGCAAGAACTTCCTTTTCTATCTGAGCGTAGTTCTGCTGAGTGGAGCTGAGAGCTGATGAAGCGTAGGCTATGGGCTTTCCGTTTGTAATAGAACCGTTCCAAAGGCATGTGAACTGGCGTCTACTGAAAGTGTCAGAATCCCGTTGGGATTAAAGAATTTCAGAGTTGGTGCAGTTCTGAGCAAAGTCTTGATCTCTAAGAGATCACAATCGAGGGATTCGTCCCATAGCCAAGGTGTATCTTTTTTCAAAAGCAACCTCATGTTTTTGGTTTTCTCTGCAAGGTTAGGGATGAACCTGCTCAGGTATTGTACCATTCCTAAGAGACGTTGTAGTTCTTGCTTGTTGCTCGGTGACTTAATTTCTCCTATTGCACGCACTTTCTCAGGGTCAATTTTAATGCCTTCTGTCGTGACAATATGACCTAAAAATTGGACTTCTTGAAGTTGAAATTTGCATTTATCTCTATTCAGTTTGATTCCATTTTATTTAAGCCTCTGTAGTACAGCTCTTGTCCTTATTTCCAGGGTCTGTGGATCCGGAGCATGGATCAGGATATCGTCCATTGAATTTTCTGTACCCTCAAGGTCTTGGAGTAAGTCTGCCATGATTTTCTGGAATATTTCTGGAGCGGTTTTAATTCCAAAGGGAACTCTCAAGAACATATATCTTCCCCACGGAGTGCTGAAGGTAAAGTAGCGTTGTGAGTTGGGGGCTACTTTGATCTGCCAGTATCCTTTCTTCAGATCCAACTTTGTGAAGTATTTTGAACCATGCAGGCTTTTACTGCAATCTGATCAAAAGTCCGTAATGGGAAATGGCTTCTTAGAATTACTTTATTGATATCCGATGGGTCAATGCATATACGTATTTTTCCTTTCTGTTTTGCTATAACCATCTGACTGGAGATGGGGGTAGGGTAATTTACTTTCTTTATAATTCCATTGTCTTCCATTTCCTCAAGTTCTTTCTTTACTCTTTCTTTAATAGATAGAGGAATAGGTCTGGGTGGTCTTACTTGCATGTTCATGTCCGAAGTCTGAAACTTTGCCTCGTATTCATATCCTTTCAAACATCCTATCCCTTCGAATAATTCTTGGTATTCCTGTGTAATTGTTTGACAGGTGATTACTCGCTTGACAAGACCTAAATTGGAACAGGTTTGTCTGCCTAGAATGGGACAAGTGTTATCACTGGATATGATGGAACGTATGTAGGCAGTCATGTTTTTCACCATGCACATTGCTAGACTTTGTCCTTCGACAGGAATTCGATGTACTGAAAAAGAAATTAAACTTTTTACTGGAGACCTTTGGATTTCCAGATTTAATCTCCCTGCTAGGCTGAGTGGCAACACGTTACACTGTGCACCTGTGTCTAGTTTCATGTTTACCTTTTTGCCTTTGATTTTTACTTCTTCATACCAATCTTCTGTCAGGTTGGTGTTTTCAACTGACTGGATTACAAATTCTTGAATCATTTCAGGTTCTGGTGACCCAACAATTTGTCTGACTTTGTATGAATTTGTGTTCTTGGATCTGCAAAGATTAGCAAAATGGTTGAGTTTCTTGCATTTGTTGCATCTCTTTTGATATGCTGGACATTGGTTGATTTTGTGGGATCTACCACAATTTCTGCAGTTTTCTATTATTTTGTGACTTTGGTTAGTGATGTTTTCTTTCCTCGGCTCTTTTCTATCTTCTCACTTCTTACTGTTCATCTTTGTCACAGCAACTTCTTTGTCTGAGTCGGATAGTACATGTTTCATTTGGTTTGTGGCATTTTCACATGTATGCAAATTTGTGTGGTTTTTTTCCAGATTAAGGTCAGCCTCACTAAGAAGTCTTTCTCTTATTTCATTGTTAATAATTCCTACAACTATTCGATCTTTAAGTAGTTCATCAGACATGACAGCATATTTGCAGTTTGCTATCTGTAATTTGATCCTAGTCAGAAAATCATTAAATGATTCATCTTCTTTCTGTTTCATCTGATTGAATTTGAATCTTTCAATTGTGGTGTTCAGCTTTGGAGAAAAATAGTTGTTGAACTTGTCTTTTACAATGCTCAGATTATTTTTATCTGCATTATTTAATTTGAAAGATTTAAAAATATTTTGAGCCTCTCGTCCCATTGCAGCCATAAAGATAGCAACCTGTACCTCTGGTGCTTTACTACTTAATTGGGTAGTAATTTCATACCATTCAAAGCTTTCAAGCCAAGATTCCCAGCCCTCTTTGTTTAGTTCATTTAGGCCTATTTGTTTTGGAGGTCGAATAGCATTTTCCGCCATGTTGTTGTTATTGTAATTTTTTTTTCTAAAAATACACTTATTTCTTCTTGCTTGTAAATTAAATTATTTTTGTATATATTCTTATGCAATTTTAATTTTATTTGAACATGCAATTAGAGATGTTCTGAAATACTTTAAGAACTTGGAAATTAATAAATTGTTCTTACCACGTGGTGTTGTTTACAAGCGCCGCTGCCGCTGCCACCATGTAACGTCCCCGTGTTTGACGACCCATTCCCACCTTTGGAGCCCTCCACAAGTCCTGGGACCGTAGCCGAAGAGGTCTCCGCTCCTATTAATAGGACTGCCCATGGTAAGATCCCCCAGGCCCCTACTTCCATTCCTTCCTGTACCCATTCTGGATCCTCTGACTGCTGGGAAGAGATAGATTCTCTTTTCAACAAAAATTTTCATGAGGTAGCGGATATCGCTGCCTCTAACCTTCCTGCTACCACCCGCACTGGGCTATCTGACTCGGTGAAAGACGACGTAAGGCGTATTTTTAACGCTTTACAAACTGAAGTGTTAAGAATCTTCAAAAAAAAAATGTAAAAATAGTTGAAAATGAGGTCATCCAACTTAGGAAAAGGTTGGCCAAGCCTTCCTCTCCTCCTAACCCCGTTAAAATTATCCCCCAACTAGATACTTCTAATATCCAAATTAGGTCCAACCAACCCACAACTGTACACCCTAGAGTGCCAGCGCGTTCAACCTACGCGCAAACGTTAAAGAACAGTGTAAACCATGTAAAAATTGCCTCAGACAACTTATCTTTCGAGGTCATCAGAGCCAAAATTGCCAAGACTCCACAGTTGAAGAGTTGTGATGTGACGGCGGTAACTGGGAAGAACAAAAAACTTGCCCTTCACTTTCCCAATTCTGCAGAATCAAAGCGGTTTGTGGACGGATTTAAGACCGCCAACATTGACGGACTTAAAGTCCTACCAAACCCGACATTCAGGCCCAGGTTGGCAATTTTCGGCATCCCTGTCGAAAAATCTGAATCTGATCTGGTGTCTGATCTGATGGAAAACCCTGTGATAGCCCCGCAGTTAATTAATAACAGCGGCGGCTTGAAGCTGGTTAAATTGATTAGGAAGGAAGGTTCGCCTTCCACCGCTATCATAGAGGTCACTAAGGGTATCGAGGAAGCTCTCCTTGCACGCGGCCGCGTCACTGTTGACTTCCTGTCCCTCAGGCTCGCCCAGGCGAAACGCGTTTTCCCATGTGGTATCTGCGGTAGCCTCTTTCACAGGACGCACACTGATGGTAAAAAGTGCACCAATGCGTCCAAGTGCGCCAATTGTGCAGGTGCACATTTTACCACTGCCTGTGAAAATAAAAGCGGGCTTAAGTGTCACAGGTGCGGTGACAAGCACAATGCCAACTCCATGATGTGCAAGCACATGCGAGATGCCCAGGATCAGTTCAATAAGTTGATAGTCAAATGATTGTTTTCAAGTGCCTACAAATCAATATAAGACGCTCTCAGCCTTGTTTGTATTCAGTATTGAATGATTGTCGTGAGGAGAACATAGATTTACTACTTTTACAAGAGCTCCCAGCCGCGCGCGGCAAAATCCCATGACTGGGATAGAGTTTTTGAACATTTCAGCCAAAAAATAGAAAATATTAATCTTTTTTAGAAAATGTGCGTGACTCATCCTCCCTCGACGATGTAATTAATTTACTCGGCGAAGAGATTTTTCACACATGTCTAAACACCATTCCATCCCGTCCCAGAAGTGATAAATACCTCAAATCCATCTCTTGGTGGAAATTTGATTTGAATCCTCTCAAAAGGGCCACTCAAAAGGCACAGTGGGCCTTTATAAAGGCACGCGGTGTCGTTAAGGGTGTGCTGGAGGTCTTTTACAAAAGACTGAAGGCAAGATATCGCCGTGCGAGGAGACTGGCTAAGAAAGAAGCATGGAGGGCAGCCTGCTCGCGTTGCGAAATCAGCCCTTGGGGTGGAATCTACAGTTTCATAAAGGGAAATTTTAAGCGCAAACCCCTCTCAGCTCTCCCAGTTGGTAGCGGCTTCACTGAAGGTCCGCGAGACACATTAAATCACGTATTAGATTATTATTTCGGCCGCGTCCCGCCCGATACCATGCTAGAACACAAAGATTTAAGCAAAGTCATCGCATCGTCATCTCATAACGACCCTTTGTTTACAGATAACGAGTTGTTGTTGACAGCGGATAAGGTAAACTTATCTTCTTCTCCTGGTAGTGATGGCATGCCACCTCTTCTTATCGTAAAACTAGTTAAACATTTTCGGACGTTTTTTCTAAGTATTTTCAACAAGTGTTTAACCACTGGCCACTTTCCATCTACATGGAAGCTGGGGGACGTCGTTCTCGTCCCCAAGCGAAGTGGGGAGGACTTTCTCGCATCACACCGTCCAATCACGATGCTGCCTGGTTTGGGCAAGATCCTTGAGCGTCTAATTCTTGCTAGGCTGTCGTGGATGGCCGATAGGATGTGTAAAGCGCCTCCAAACCAGTTCGGATTTAAGCCTTGTAGATCTACTACAGCCGCACTCTTAAATCTAAAATCTACTATAACCCGGACGATTAAAATAGGAAATCTTGTCTTCTTCTTTCTTTTGATGTTAAAGGCGCTTTTGACAACGTGCTCCACTCCAGTATCTTGAGAGCGTTGCACAAAAACGTCTGTCCCAGAAACATTTATCACCTGATAAACTCGTTTCTATGTAACCGTGTTGTGAGACTATCTATGAATCCGGTATGGTTGTACTGTGTCGAGACGAGCTTCCAAAGGATGTCCCCAGGGTTCAGTTCTCGGCCTATTCCTTTAGAATATTGTCTTTGACGAACTCCTCACGCTGGACTACAGGAATAATGTTTTCCCGCAAGCCTACGCGGATGATCTGGTCGTGGTGGTCTCGGGATGCCGACCTAGTCAACTTCCCGCGGCCCAACACACCATAGATATGATCGCTAGGTGGTGCAGTTTGCATAAACTGGAACTCAGCGTGGGGAAGTGCCAGGCTATGGTTCTCCTCAGACCACACGGGAGACTGCCTGAACCGCGCCGGGATCTGGTTATCCACGGACGGCCAATCCAATGGTGCGACTCAATTAAGGTGCTGGGAGTGAGATTTGATCAACGTCTATCTTTCTACCAGCACGTAGTTGAAGTCTGCGCCAAGGTCCGCGGCATGTTGCCGCGTTTGACCGCAGCCGCTAATCTCAACTTTGGTTTTGGTTACCGCGCCTTGAGAACTCTGTATCTGCAAGTGGTTGTTCCGGCCATTGCCTTTGCCTCGGCGGTATGGTTTCCTAATCTTTCTCAACGCTCCTTGAATGTTCTACTGAGTGCTCAAAGGCCTTTCCTAGTGAGAGCTTGTAGAGCTTTCAGATCAACCAGCAACGCTGCTCTAATCTCCCTCTCTAGAGTCCTTCCTCTCGATCTGGAAATCTCGGCTAAAACTGAGCTATACCTTAAAAAGTATGGATTGGTTGACGCTGAAATTCCACTCGAGCCTCCTCCCTTTCCACATCCTCTCCCCTACCCCCCCCCCCCCCCTATTACTCCGCTCCCAGTAATATTCCTGCTCTTTTCTTCCACGTGGCATACTATACAGATGGTTCCAAAACCAGAGATGGAGTTGGCGCCGGCGTGTACAGGTTCTCTTGTCTCGATTGTGCACCTGAAATACGTGAATCTCATGTTCTGTCCCCTCATTGTTCTGTCTTTCAGGCGGAAGCCCTTGGATTGGTTAAGGCACTTGAAAACGCAACCACTTTACCAAATCATCTAACCTTAGGATTCTTCCTGGACAACCTCTCAGTCGTGAAGTCAGTTCTGAACTCTAAGACTGGTAATTACCTTATCGACAGAGCTCTGCTACTGATATCGCGATTGAATCGCAATGGGAACAGATGCACCATACAATGGATCAAGGGCCACAGTGGGAACGTGGGTAATGATATTGCGGACACACTCGCAAAGCGGGGTGCTGAGTCTGCTGACCCAAGCTGTTACAAACTCGCTCCTTTGTCGTTTGTAAAATCGGCAATCTACGGCCGGGCGCGTGAAGCATGGGAAAGCAGATTCCTCTCTCTAGCTCCTTCTATCCACACCCGCTTTGGCCTTACTCCAATGAGTCTTTTAGACAAAAGGTATGCGTACATCGTCCCTAGCGAGCACATTGTGGTAGGCCTGCTATCGGGACACACGTGGACGGACAGTTTCGCCCACAGGATAGGCGTCATTGACGATCCTTCCTGCCCTTACTGCGACGCTGACAGGGAAGAAACTCTGTCTCACATCGTGCTTGAGTGCAGCAGCCTTGATGCCCTTAGATTCCCCCTTCTTTCCACCTGTGCAGAAGAATTAGGGTACACTCCGCGGTCACTCAAAGACTTTATTTTCAACAGGAGCACTTGGCGAGCCTGCCTGGAGTTCCTAAAGGCCTCTGATAGACTTAAGCCACGCGTCCGCGCGGAGGATTCCGATCACCTGAGTGACTCGGACTCCTCACCTCATGGTTAACACCGGTCATTGGCGGCTGCTCGTAGACGTAACTCTGGCCTGTGCCGCTGTTTAAGATCGGTTTCGCGACCTGCCCTGCGTATGTGATCGCCCCTGACGCTGTCTCTGTAACCCAAGGACAGAGGGCAAATGGTTTGGCGATTCGACGGCGCGGGCTGCTCGAGAAATCGACTTACGCAGCGACCCATTTGAACGCGCTATGCAATCTATGGTGTACTTTTCTGGTTGGTCGTCTTAGCACTGGTACCCTCACCAGTAATCTTATCTAAAACTTTAATATATTCATTTTTACAAAAATATATATATATAATAATAATAAATAAATAAAATAAAAAATAATCTATCTTTTCCCATCAGTTGCTGAATCATTCTCGCTTTATCTAATATTCTTATTTAAACATCAGCTGTCTTTCTTTTATTTTCCCTGGCCTGGGGAATCTAACCTTTTTGAACAGCCTTGGTTGAACCCGTCTCTGCCACCCCCTGAACTCCGCGGATCACCACCTTGCTCCCCCCCCCCCCCCCCCCCCGTCCTCCTCTACATGCCGGCTCTCCTGGCCTCACCTGGCGATGATCCCTGGCCACCCATCCCCATGCCCCTCTAACTATGCTTTGTATATATTCCGCTTTATGCGTCCATCGGGGCTCAAAAATCATTCATTTTGGTTAGCAGCCCCGTAAAATAAAGATATTTTCTCTTTGTTGACGTAATCAGCAAGAAGTACTTGTAGTTTAAAAAGAAAGACTTTATTTCTTTTAGGCTAACATCAGATATAGCATTTTAATTATCAGACATGAGTTTACAAGTGGTATATATTACAACAAGTTAAAAGGCAACTGCACAGAGTATCATCAGTGATAATATATCAGTGATTTACTATATAGGCATGCCAGCTGCCGTTACAACTATAGCCATTTAAAATATTTTCTCCCTTAGAGTAAACTAATCCAAGGTCTTTTGTTCCTTTAAGATATCTTATAATTCGTTTTGCTGCACTAAAATGGATTTCTCTTGGATCCTGACTAAATCTGCTTAAAAGTGATGTGGAATATGAAATGTCAGGCCTAGTTTTAGTAGCAAGGTAAACTAAAGATCCAATGATTTCCTGATATTTCTTTTTATCAATTACCGTCGAATTATTAAAATTTTCCAAATCAGTATATACATCAAGGGGTGTATGAACAGTTTTACAATCTAACATATTATATTTTAATAAAAATCTTTCATTATATTTTTGTTGTTTTAGAATTATTTTATCATTATATTTTAATATTTCAATTCCTAAAACACTTAAAAGATTAGCATTTTTCTTTATTTTAAAACAAAGTGTTAACTTAATTAAAATATCATTTAAAATTTTAGAATCAGTATTACAAATAATGATATCATCAATAAAAAGTCCCAAAAGAAGAATTGAGTCATTATTTTGGTATGAAAATAAGCATTTATCTGAATTAAACATTTTAAATCCTATCTGAAGAATATATTTATTAAAGGTTTCATAAAACACTCTGCCTGCTTGTTTAAGTCCATAAATCGCCTGATTAAGTTTACAAACAAATTTTTTACCTTCTTGAAATTCAAATCCTTTAGGCTGTGACATGTATATAGTCTCTTCCAACTTACCATACAAAAAGGCAGTTTCTATATCAAAATGATGAATATGCAAATTTTTCATGGCTGCAAAAGCAATTAAAGTCCTTAGAGAATCTGATTTTATCACAGATGAATAAGTTTCTGAATAGTCTACTCCTAATTTTTGTTTGCTTCCTACTGCAACTAATCTTGCCTTATATATGGGATTTAAAGGATCATGGCTATTTTTAATGGAAAACACCCATTTTGATTTGATAGGCCAATGGTTTTAGTCATAGGTAAAACATCCCACACCTTGTGATTATTTAAAGAATCTATTTCCCCTTTCATGGATTGAAGCCATTTTTCTTTATCTGGAGAGTTTATGGCCTCTTCATAATTAGTTGGTATAATTGGTAATGAATTATATAACCTTCATAACACTATCTACTGGATGGTAGGTAGGATCAGAAGTGGTGTCATCTTGTGATGTGTCTTCATCAGATAATGATGGTTCATAGTAAAATCCTTGTTCAGAGGTAGGTCTCAAGTTGTAGACATTTTTATCTTCATCTGGCTCATTACTTGTGGATTCTGTAACATTTCCTTGGTGAATAGGAATTGGTTCTTCTTCTTTTTGGCCATTTTTATGGCAAATATTTAGGTCAATCAATACATGATCTGGCAATTCAGCTTTTACTTCATTACTAAGTAGTCCAGCTACCTTTTCTTTTTCAATAAAGCTTACATCCCTTGTTTCAGTAATTGCATAATTTTTAGGGTCACAGATTCTGAATGCTTTTCCTTTATTTGAGTATCCAACAAATATACCTGATTTTGTGATTTTTTCAAATATGTATCGTTTGAAATCAGGAATCCAGTATTCAGCTCTGCATCCAAAAACTTTTAAATGTTTTATAGTAGGTTTCTTTCTTGTAAATAGTTCTTCAGGGGTGGTTTTATCATTCCTTTTATGTGTAGTTCTATTTTTTTATATAAGAATAAGTGTTCATGGCTTCTGCCCAGAATTTTGGTGGCAAATGTGATTCTATCAATAGTGCTCTTGTACCTTCAATTAAACTTCTATTTGCTCTCTCCACTATTCCATTTTGAGAGGGTGAATAAAAGGATGTAATTTGATGTTCTATTCCCTTTTCTATCAAATAAGAGCTTAATTGTCTATTTGTAAATTCACCTCCATTATCAGACCTTATTTTTTTATTTTTGTACCTTTTATGTTTTCTATAAGTTCAATAAATTCCTTCAATTTGGCAAAGGTTTCTAATTTGATTTTAAGGAACATTGGGGATATTTTCCTTGAAAAGTCATCAACTATGTTCAGCACATATATTGCTCTGCCAATGGATTCATGCTGAAATGGACCTATTGATTCCATATGAATGAGATCAAGGGGTTTGGTTGATTGCTTTGAATCAATCTCTTTAAATGGCAATCTAGTAAACTTTGATTGAATGCATGTGATACATGGTTCTAAGTTATTAATTGGTGAACAACTGAACCCATACACCATGGAGTCTTTTAGCATCATATTCATATAATTTTCATTTATATGTGCAAGGCGTTTGTGCCAAATTTTCCAATTATTTTCATGTGTTTTGAACACATTTTCTTCTAGTTTAATGTTTGCACATGCATCAATTGTATAAATGTTATCTTCCCTTTTTGCAGTTATAATGCTGGATCCATTGTTATCTATTATCCTTGCACCATTTACATCAAATATAATCTGTTTTTCATATTCAGTTATTTTACTTACTGATATTAAATTATTGTTGAGTTCAGGTACATATAGAACTTCTTTTAGTGTTAAAAGATGATTATCATCCATATAAATTTCAACAGTGCCAATACCATTTGATTTGATGAATCTAGCATCAGGAAGAGTGATTTTACTGCTATCATCTTGAAGATCATCCATTAGATTAATGTCTGTAGACATATGGCTTGTTGCTCCACTGTCTAGTATCCACTTGCCTTTATTGTTGAACTCTGGGGAACTTAAGTTCATGGCAGTTTCTTGATTATGATTTTCTCTTATCAAAGAAGCCCTAGAAGGATATTGTTTTTTTTTTTTTTTGAAAATGTTTGTTTGGGGATTGTTTGTATAGAATTCCCTTGATTGTTTTATTTTCTCTTGTTAACTGGGTTGAACCAGCATACTGCTGCTTTATGTCCAAACTTTTGACAAATGAAGCATTTGGGTTTTCTTTCTCTATTAGAATCACTTTAATTTTTCTTAAAGTTTTTGTTAAATTTATGGCCCATATTATATGCAGCATTTTCATCCTTGTTGTTCTTGTTTCTTTCTTCATGGAGCTCAAAAATTCTTCTTATATCAGAAATAGTAGTATCTGGGTAATTGTCAAATTGCATTGAGACAAGATTGTATTTTGGGGGTAGCCCTCTATTAAAAGCTGTGATGAATTCTTCATCTTCTATTGATCCACCCAAAATTCTTTCTTCTTGCAATAATTTCTCTGCTCTAAGCAAATATTGTTCCCAGGTTTCCTCTTTTTTCATTGTTAATCTAGATACATTGTTTTTAGCCTCTATGCATTTTCTCTTTATGTTACCCTCATATCTAGAATGCAAAGCAGTCCAAATTTCTTCACTTGTTTTGCATGTTAAAATTAAACTTACTTGTGTGTCATCCATTGCACAAGTTATTATCCCTCTAGCTTGGGCATCTTTTCTTTTCCATTCGACAGTTATTTTTTTTCATCTTTTGGAGTATCTTCTTTTATAAAGCCATCTAGATATTTGCCTTCCAAAATGCAAATGATGCAAAATTTCCAACTTGTGAAATTATTTCCATCGAATTTTTGGATATTTATCGATGATTCAGCCATTTTGAATTTTTACTTAATATGTTCTTTTCGAACCTTAAAGATATTTTCTATCTTTCTTTTTTCAAAATGGCGTTTACCTTTTTGCGTAAACCGCGATCTGCTACCAATTTTTGGTGTTTATGGGGGTAAAAAAGAGAAAATGTTACTTAAATATATTTTTTAATATTATCTTTATGCATAGAAACTACAAAAGTAAAATTTAAGAATTAAGAAGAAATACAAAAAACAAGAAAGGATTAAGAAGGCATTAACTACGTTGCCAAATCGTTAATTAACATATGCTAGCTAATATTATCATTATCAATTTATATTTATTCATATATCTATATATTTTATTTACATAGAGAAAATTATTTGAATTAATATTCCTAACAATGGTAATGCAGAAAATGATGAAGACCTTCAAAAGCCTAACAACTGGAAGGAGATCATTGAAAAATATTTTTAGGAAGAAATCTCCTTCTACATCTCAAAAAGTAAACCGGTGCCGAAGAAACCTTTGGCCTTTTCGAAGTAAATCGAATTACGGTTTTTTGAGAGCAAAGAACAACCGCTAAAAATCACCTCTCGACCTTCGAAGATCATTTTTGAAGACGTCCTTTTGGTCAATGGCAAATATTTCAAGCCAACTAAGGCCCCAACATCAAGCCTGGCTGAAGATCTTCAGAAAATGAAGAAAAATGAACTTCTCTCTGCCGTCGCGAAACAACTAGAAGTCTGCCTACTTCAGCAAGAAAAGAATTTGGATGATTGTCGCGAAAAAAGACGTCACCGGTAAAAACATCGACGGGTGAAGCTACTGAAGACTTCAGATCTTTATCTGTTCCTTGCTGGGCTCTTCGAAGAGACCTAAGGTAAGCGCCCTGTGATTTAGACACCATTCAATGTTTATTATCAAATTTACAAGGTTAACATTTCCATTTTAAGTTGAATTTGGGTTATAAGTTTGGTTGTAAGTGGCTTATAGAGATTAGGTATTATTTTCTCATTGAAAATTTATAGAGTTGATATATCCATATTGAATTAAAGATATATTCAATCAAACACATATAGATATATTTATAAACAGAGGCTTATTAAAATAACTATAATTTATAATTCAACTATAAAATGATAAAATTCTAATTATTATATAATGGTTATACAAAAATATAAATACTCCTTAAATACGTTCAAAATTTAAATAAACATATACAGTGTGTATATTTAAATACACTTCTAAGTCTATTACAAACGCAAATTAATAATTTTACTTTTAATACACATTATGTTTTTAACAAATACTTTTTATTTGTCAGGATAAAACTATATTAGCAAAAGTCGTTTTAGGTAACAAGACTATTCTTATCCCAAGGCTGGACTGGCACACACACTCCTAACTCAATCCATACGTTCTATATAGCTGGCAAAAATAGGTTAAATAGCAAATATGCAAATTGTGCCACACAAAGATCAAACATGCTAAGAGCAAACATGCAAAGAGCAAATATGCAAAGATTCAACACACCTGCTTACATCCCCCTTTTTAAGATCTGAAATATATATATACATTACAAACTTTAAATGCACAATATAATCAATAATGAAGGCGGTCCACGGGTTTAACAATTCGTCCACTCCGAGTTCTTATCTGGCCGTCATCTGAGTCGTTAGAGGGATAATCCACAACTGGGGTATTTTTATTTTTAACCAGTTCCTCCCCCGAAAAGGTCGGCGTCGATGGGTCGTCTGGGTATTGCACTGTATCTCCTTTTCGTAGATGGAACCTGTTTCGACGTACAGTCCCAACTGGAGTATCAACCGTATATGACCTTGGTGTCGATGCTTTCTGCTTTACAATCCCCCAGATTCGCATATCTGTAATCCAAACCGTGTCACCTTCGGATAGCTCCTCCATGTCCCTAGCTCCGCAGCGTCGATCATATCTGGATTTCATATCCTTTCTCCTTCTCTCCTCCATTCTTTTCAGGGTCTAAGAGTCCACCAACCTTGGATTAAGATTCTCTGGTGCAATTGGCAAGGTCGTTCGGAGTTTACGTCCCATGAGAAGCTCAGCAGGGCTGTAACCGTTCTCCAAAGGGGTCGATCGATACTCCAGGAGTCCAAGCGATGGGTCATGATTTTTCTTGAGGATCAACTTAGAAATTTTCACACCTGCTTCTGCCATCCCATTGCTCTGCGGGAATCTAGGACTTGAAGTAACATGTGTGAATCCGTACTGCCTTACGAAATTTGCAAATTCACGAGCAGTTCCAAATTGCGTCCCATTATCGCTTACAACAGTTTCTGGTATTCCATGTCGGGCAAATATGGATTTGCAACTACGCACTACCACATTGGCTGTGAGCCGATCCAGCTGAATCATTTCAGGAAAGCGAGAATAATAGTCAATGACGACCAGATACCACTTATTCTCGAACTTGAACAAATCCATTCCAATCTTTTGCCACGGTCGTGTAGGAAATTTGGTTGGTATCAAAAGTTCATGTTTTGAGACGGCTTCCTGGATACAGACACGGCACTTTCTGACCGTTTACGCGATCTCTTCCGAAATTCCAGGCCACCATACCGTCTCACGTGCGCGAAGTCTTGTTTTTGTAATCCCGAAGTGCCCAGCGTGCAACTTATCCAGGATCTCCAGTTTCATACTTGCTGGAATAACAAGACGACAGTCACGCATCAGTAGTCCATTTTGAACGCCGAGTTCATCCTTGACATGCCAATAAGAGAGCAGAGCCTGTGATATCTTCTTATCTGGCCAGCCTTGCTCAAGGTAGTTGACTACTGCTTTCAGGGTCGTATCTTCTTGTTGAGCTACAAAAATCCTCGTCAACATCTGGTCTTTGTCGGTTATACACGAGAGAACTGCATTTATATGCGCTGTGGTTAGCCGTTCGTTTTCACCTCCCTCGGTTGTAAGAAGTGGTTGTCTGGATAATGCATCGGCGTCGAGCAGCTCCTTTCCAGGGATATGCACTATTTCGAATCCAAACCTCATCATACGCATTCGGAAACGTTGCAGTCTTGGGGTCAGCGAACTCAATTCTTTCGTCGAAAATAGAGGAATGAGAGGCTTATGGTCGGTCTCAATTCGGAAACACTTTCCAAGCAGGAAATCTTGAAAACGTTCGCAAGCCCATGTAATTGCGAGAGCCTCTTTCTCGATCTGAGCATATCGTTTTTCGGTAGGTGTTATAGTTCTAGAAGAATAAGCAACAGGTCGCCAGATTCCATTCTTACCCTCTTGCTTCAGTACCGCTCCCAAGCCGTATGAAGATGCGTCGGATGACACCATAGTTGGTTTCCTGACATCGTATGCTGCCAAGATGGGTTGAGTCGTGAGCAATTCTTTCAACTTTCGGAATGCTCGCTCCTGGCTGCAATCCCAAACGAAGTCTTGACCTTTCACCAACAACTGGTTCAGTGAAGCCACAATTTCAGATAAGTTTTCTACAAAGCGTCCCAGATGGTTCACCATGCCAAGAAATCTTCTTACGCCATGAACATCGGTCGGAGCAGGCATCTTCGCCACTGCTTCGATTTTCGCTGGATCTGGTCGAATACCGTCTTTATCCAGTATGTGCCCAAGAAAATTAATTCTTGGCACGCTGAAGACACACTTGGCCTTGTTTAGTGTAACTTTCGCCTCTTTTAGTTTTCGGAGCACTAAACGAAGAATTCGATCGTGAGTCTTGGAGTCGGAGGCAAATATCAGGATATTGTCCAGGTAACACATTACACCGTCCAGGCCTTGCAAGATTATTGACATAACTCTCTGAAAATACTCTGGGGCGAGTGAGATTCCAAATGGCATCCTGCAGAATTTATATCTCCCAAAAGGAGTGATGAAGGTCGTTAAATGCTGGCAGTCCGGGCTCAGCGGAATCTGGTGAAAGCCACTGTTCGCGTCCAGTTTCGAAAAGAATTTTGCTTCCCCCAGTTGCCCCAGCATGTGCTCCACCACTGGCATGGGATGCACTTCGCGCTGTACATGTTCGTTCAGCCTTGAGAGGTCCACACAGAGACGTATGTCGCTATTCGGTTTACCAGCAATCACAGTCGGTATATTAAAATCTATAAAATAAAAGAAGACAAGTTTCTTAAACAATTTTAAATGAACGCAAGCTTTCGAGTGAAAACCCTTCAACAGGCAGTATAAAGTAAACGCGACGATACAAACACGGTAAATATGGCAGACAAGAATATATACACCTATGATATTTACATAAATATGGTAAAGAGAATTGCAAATAAGAAATTCACATCATTATGAAACAATGTATATAGAGAATCTAATTTTCAATAAAGATGCTAATTACATAATTGAAAACAGGAATTTCTTTGAAATATAGTACATGACTGATATATGCAACTATAGGGAGAACTACATGAAGGCCAGGAGAGCGTGATAGGCTTCGGGGAGGTCGATTTTTCTATTGATGCTGCCTTGCTTATGGGATTCTATGGATTCAAGTATGAGTCTTTGATGTTGGTTACGGATGCATCTGTAATGTATTGTAGGGTGTGTGATGTTAAAAGTATGGCCTGTGTCCTGTATGTGTTGATATATGAGAGATTTGGAGTCACGGTTAGATATGTTACGGGAGTGCTCAGACATCCTGATTGCAACGGTTCTACCCGTCTCACCCACGTAAGTGGCAGAGCATTGCTCACATGAGACGGAATAGACCGCGCCATCAGAACGTAGGGGATCCATGGGAACAAGGGGCTTATCCCATGGATCCCCTACGTTCTGATGGCGCGGTCTATTCCGTCTCATGTGAGCAATGCTCTGCCACTTACGTGGGTGAGACGGGTAGAACCGTTGCCATCAGGATGTCTGAGCACTCCCGTAACATATCTAACCGTGACTCCAAATCTCTCATATATCAACACATACAGGACACAGGCCATACTTTTAACATCACACACCCTACAATACATTACAGATGCATCCGTAACCAACATCAAAGACTCATACTTGAATCCATAGAATCCCATAAGCAAGGCAGCATCAATAGAAAAATCGACCTCCCCGAAGCCTATCACGCTCTCCTGGCCTTCATGTAGTTCTCCCTATAGTTGCATATATCAGTCATGTACTATATTTCAAAGAAATTCCTGTTTCCAATTATGTAATTAGCATCTTTATTGAAAATTAGATTCTCTATATACATTGTTTCATAATGATGTAAATTTCTTAATTGCAATTCTCTTTACCATAGTTATGTAAATATCATAGGTGTATATATTCTTGTCTGCCATATGTACCGTGTTTGTATCGTCGCGTTTACTTTATACTGCCTGTTGAAGGGTTTTCACCCGAAAGCTTGCGTTCATTTAAAATTGTTTAAGAAACTTGTCTTGTTTTATTTTATAGATTTTAATATACCTTTCTAAGAAGAATCTCTCATTTCTTATCACAGTAGGTGCACACCATTCAGTCGCAACGTTAACTTGTGCTATGATTCCCGCCTTCTCGAGCTCTTCCAATCTTGTTTTGAGCTTTTCCATCAAAGGTATTGGTACCCGTCGAAGAGTACGCACAGCATATGGTTTTGCTCCAGGTTTCAATTTGATTTCGTAAGGGTTTCCGATCTGTCCCAGTCCTTCAAATACTTCGGAGAATTCCTTGATCGGGTTAATTTTCGTCGCAACCACTTCAATTCGCCTCGCCAGGTTCAAGAGCTCACATGCCCGGCGACTCAGAAGAGGTTCACTCAAACGACGAATGACATAAATCTTCTCCTTGATTTCATAATTGCCATTTCGCAGCGTTGATATAAACATACCCACAGTCTGAAGTTCGGAAAATTCAGCAGCTCTAATGTTGATATCACCCTCCACCACTCGTTGCTGTCCCATTATCTTCTTGAAGAGACACAGAAGAACACATGTAACATCCGCCTGGGAGTCGAGCTTGAACTTCACCTGTTTCCCGTTCACTTGGATTTCTGCTGTCCATCGCCTCCTGCACTCGCCTTCATCATCATCGAGATTAGATGAATCCTCCAACAGCTGAGACATCCAGGAGAAAACCAATTTCTTCATCAAGTTCAGAAACAGCTTTGACTTCCGCAGTCTTCGCCTGCTTATCTGGGCAGTAATTTGCAAAATGGCCAGTTTTTGAACATAGGTTACATCTCTTTCCTTCAGCACGGCAAGCCTGTCCTTCCCTGTGGGTGAAACCTCCGCATTTTGGACATCTTGTTCTTGTTTTGGCTGACTTCTCCTTCCTCGAAGGCTGCTGTAGTTGTTTCGGTGAAAGTTTTCTCGAGTTGAACCTCACCTGGTTGACCTTTTGGCTTGTTGAGGGACGCTGCAGGTCGACTTGCTGCTGTCGAACGGCTTCCTGCTGTCGAACCATTTTCACAGCCTTTTCCAAAGTCAGTTCGCTGTCCAACTGCATTCTTTCAGATAACGCTTTGTCCCTCACTCCAACCACTATTCGGTCACGGATCAACTGCTCATGAAGACTCTCAAATTCGTAACTATCAGCCAATTTGTACAATGAAGTGATGAATTCGTCCACTGGCTCCCGATCCTCTTGGATTCTTGAATTAAATTTCGCACGTTCGTAGATAATATTCTTTCTGACACAGAAGTGGCTGTCGAACGCCTTGAGGGCGGAATCAATTTTCGTTGCCTCTTCCTCCTTTTCGAACCTAAAGGCCCTGAATATATCATCCGCGCGGTCACCCATCAAGTACATGAGCAAATCGATCTTGTCCGCCTCCTCTTTCTTCTTCATTCCACTGACCACGAGGTATCGTTCGAATCTCTTCCTCCATTTGGGCCATTCGTTGGGAGTCGAGAAGTTGAAGGTTTCTGGAGGTTGAATCTAAGCCATGTTGAATTATCTTCCAAGGTACACCAAAACGATACTTTGCAATATACGGGTTCGTATTTTATCCAGTCACCGCTGCCACCATGTTTTAAACAAATACTTTTTATTTGTCAGGATAAAACTATATTAGCAAAAGTCGTTTTAGTTAACAAGACTATTCTTATCCCAAGGCTGGACTGGCACACACACTCCTAACTCAATCCATACGTTCTATATATAGCTGGCACAAATAGGTTAAATAGCAACTATGCAAATTGTGCCAAACAAAGATCAAACATGCTAAGAGCAAACATGCAAAGAGCAAATATGCAAAGATTCAACACACCTGCTTACACATTATTTTCTAAGAGCTTATCTCAAATAATACAGTTAATAATTTTAAAGGATAAAATATACTTATTTTTAATATCTACTTATATAATTGCCTTATTCTGTCTGTCTGTCTGTCTGAAGCTTACGGATAGAATGCGCGCCCATTGGCTGCCAGCGAACACGTGGCCTCCCTGCCCCCCTCTAGACAACCCTGTTATCAGCTGTGTGATACATCCACCAGTCTATACAGACCACCCTGTCTATAGCGGCCACTCTGGACACCCCTGTTATCAGCTGTGTGATACATACACCTGTCTATACAGACCACCCTGTATATAGCGGCCATTCTAGACAACCCTGTTATCAGCTGTGTGATACATACACCTGTCTATACAGACCACCCTGTATATAGCGGCCATTCTAGACAACCCTGTTATCAGCTGTGTGATACATACACCTGTCTATAGCGGCCACTCTAGACAACCCTGTTATCAGCAGTGTGATACATCCACCTGTCTATACAGACCACCCTGTATATAGCGGCCATTCTAGATAACCCTGTTATCAGCTGTGTGATACATACACCTGTCTATACAGACCACCCTGTATATAGCGGCCATTCTAGACAACCCTGTTATCAGCTGTGTGATACATACACCTGTCTATAGCGGCCACTCTAGACAACCCTGTTATCAGCTGTGTGATACATCCACCAGTCTATACAGACCACCCTGTCTATAGCGGCCACTCTGGACACCCCTGTTATCAGCAGTGTGCTACATCCACCTGTCTATACAGACCACTCTGTCTATAGCGGCCACTCTAGACAACCCTGTTATCAGCTGTGTGATACATCCACCTGTCTATACAGACCACCCTGTATATAGCGGCCATTCTAGACAACCCTGTTATCAGCTGTGTGATACATACACCTGTCTATAGCGGCCACTCTAGACAACCCTGTTATCATCAGTGTGTTACATTCACCTGTCTATACAGACCACCCTGTCTATAGTGGTCACTTTAGGCAACCCTGTTATCAGCAGTGTGATACATACACCTGTCTATACAGACCACCCTGTCTATAGCGGCCACCCTGGACAACCCTGTTATCGGCTGTGTGATACATACACCTGTCTATAGCGGCCACTCTGTCTATAGCGGCCACTCTAGACAACCCTGTTATCAGCTGTGTGATACATCCACCTGTCTATACAGACCACCCTGTATATAGCGGCCATTCTAGACAACCCTGTTATCAGCTGTGTGATACATACACCTGTCTATAGCGGTCACTCTAGACAACCCTGTTATCAGCTGTGTGATACATCCACCTGTCTATACAGACCACCCTGTCTATAGCGGCCACTCTGGACACCCCTGTTATCAGCAGTGTGCTACATCCACCTGTCTATACAGACCACTCTGTCTATAGCGGCCACTCTAGACAACCCTGTTATCAGCTGTGTGATACATCCACCTGTCTATACAGACCACCCTGTATATAGCGGCCATTCTAGACAACCCTGTTATCAGCTGTGTGATACATACACCTGTCTATAGCGGCCACTCTAGACAACCCTGTTATCAGCTGTGTGATACATCCACCTGTCTATACAGACCACCCTGTCTATAGCGGTCACTTTAGGCAACCCTGTTATCAGCTGTGTGATACATCCACCTGTCTATACAGACCACCCTGTATATAGCGGCCATTCTAGACAACCCTGTTATCAGCTGTGTGATACATACACCTGTCATATGAATAAACCTCTCACATAGATTGTGGAAATTAGAGTTTGTCTGGTCCCCGTTCAGAGAGACTGCTTAACGGCATTGATCATTTTATATTATGATGCATTAGCGCGCCATCTGTTATCAAAATTCGAAACTATTATAGACGCGTGTGATTCTTTTTTAAAAATAAACAATTTCTACTGCCCTTACTGCATTGGGAAAATTAATGTGAGGGCCTGGCTATTTTCGAAAAATGCAATATAACAGCGATATAGCAGATTAAACTGGCGAAACCGCTGGGAGGGTTCATCACTGATGAGCCAGGCCCTCCCATTAATTTTTCCAATGCAGTAAGGGTAGTAGAAATTGCTTATTTAAAAAAAAAAGAATCACACGCGTCTATAATAGTTTTGAATTTTGATTGATCATTTTACAAAGTTTTGAGGTATTTTCCACCCTAGAATAAATTTCTGTCAGGGCTAAATGCATCAAAATGTGGAATTTTCTCTATATTTATTATTTGAAAACAAACACACATAAGAAAACCATTTTAAACCTGAAATCTAAATGTTTTAAAGCAAATGAGGTATTGGTGAGGCTCAATACCTACGTGACTGCGGTGTATGTGTACCATACAACGTTTATTATGAAAATGAAACTAACATAGTAAACTTCATCATTATTTGAAAACGACATTCAACGACATTCACTCTATCTGTGAAAATATAAATATTATTATCGCTATTTTTGTGTTGTATTTAAAATACAAATTATCCTTCAACCACTAAGCGAAAGGATGAAATAAATTGTAAAATGGATGACAAGGCCAAGATTCCAGAGTAAAGTTGGAGAAATGGGGGTGGACTCCAGCTGCCATGTGGCAGGCGCTAAAAACAGCATTCCTGTGTGGGGGAGGACGGAGTCTGCTGACATCTACGACAAGAAGACGTTGCGACTTGCCTCCGGGCGTGTGGATAATCTGGCAAGGAGAGCCTGACATCGGAGCGGTGTACAAGACAGTGTTATCCAGGCTGGACGTATAGTGTGGAGCGGGAAGCTTCACAAGAGTGACATCCACGACGCAAAGGATTCTTCTTGCGGGGAGGGTGAAGGCAAGTCCCACTGATTATACTCCTTCTGTTTAGAGCCATAATAAAGCGCTAACTTTAGCTGCATCCTTTTGAACTCACGTGTGTATCTTAGTGGCATACTGAGAAGACAAAGTGCATGAATAGCGTCTGGGTACGGCGTAACAATATATTAGGAGGACTTAGCTCATCAGTGATAAGTTCTTCCAGCGGTTTCACTAATTTCATCTACCAGACCGCTATAATTAGAATAAAGTTTGTTTTGCTCATCTAGCCTGAATTTTACTCCCTAATTAAGAAATTTGTATTCAGAGTAACTATATCGTGACAATCTGGTAGTTCAAATTGGCGAAACCCCTGGGAGGGTTCATCACTGATGAGCCAAGCCTTTCCAATATTTGATTCGTTGTTTAAGTGGTTGAAGTAATTTATATTTTAAAAACAACACAAAGTAGTAGTAACAATTATTATTATTTCATAGTTAGATGTCGCTGAATGTCATTTTCTAATAATATCGCCTGTTCGCCAATCTTCTTCTGGCTGGTTCTTTTATGTTTCACTCTTCTGCCTAGAGGTCTAGTAAGCGCCGAGGTCTTGTTCCAAGTGAAGCGGGTCTTCCGAGCTCTAACCACTATGTGAAAGCACGAGTCTCACAAAGCTCCAATTCAACACACACTTTATTTCCAAACACACTATATATACAATAAATCCATACACACGTGACCAGGCATTCGTGGTCAAATATAATAAACATATATACACAGAGTTATAATAAATTAAACTCTAACATTCCTCCCCGAGTTGATGGGTACATCAAGTTCCGGAAGGGCCTCCGGAAGCAGCACCAGCCTCACCAAGGGTCTTCGGAGCACTCCAACTGGTGTCCGCACGGAAACAACCCGCACCAGGCCGTTCTTCCCAGGATGTGTCTCCATCACTCTGCTCATAAGCCACCTTGCAGGGGGCATTCTTTCCTCTTTTATCAATACGAACGTATTGATGTCGACATTGGGAGAGATGGTCTTCCACTTAGTTCCCTCATTAGCTAACACGGCAGCCAGTTCTTTGGTCTGATGTTGAGCCAGATAGAAACGCGAACGCAACTGTCGTGCAGCTCCTACAAAATTTGTTCCTGACCACTATATAGCCGAGTGCAGTGCCCTCTTCGCGCTACAACTCGCTTAAAAACCGACATGATGGTGGGTGTAGAGGCATCTGTGACCATTTCAAGATGTGCGGCTCGGGTCACATAGCACACAAATAGACAGATGTAGCCTTTTCATCTTTCGACCTCTACCCTTGGACATTCGAAGGTTCACAGGTCCAGCACAATCTACACCACCGATTGAAAAGGGTTTACCCGGTGTTAATCTCTTCTTGGGTAAATCGCTCATTAGCTGGCCTGGAGTGACGCGATTGTATCAACAACATGTCACGCACTCTCGAATGCTTCTATTCACCTGATCTTTGCTCTCAGCATCCAATACTTCTGTCCCAATGTGGACAGCATCAGGTGCACACTTCCGTGCTTATTCCGCATATGAACTACTTGATCAATCATCTGAGCCACCTTTCCTGATGAAGGTAATAGCGCAGGATGTTTTTGTTCATATGTCATAGCTGGAGCCCATTTCAATTTACCGCCGACTCCAAGGATTCCTTGATCGTCGAGGAACGGTGCTAAACCATAAATCTTGCCTGTGCGTTTCACTGATCCTAAAGTGGTCAAACGTCTTAGCTCTTCCTAAAATTCTGGAACTGAATTGATTGAAGTATTCTCCGATGAGCACTCCTCAGTTCAGCTGTGGTTATGTGCGACTGATATCGCTCCGCACTGTTACGGCAGTTATGGCAATAACGCAACATCCAGGGCCACTTTTCGGATATATCCATTAAAGGTCGAACTTATCTCTCCGATAGCCACCAAGAAAGGTGTTTCACTGATGGCATGAACACTCAGGAGCTCAGTTTGACTTTAGTTCTCAAATACAGGAGGCATTCTAGGCCATTCCGTTAATTCCGCTGATAACCAGGTAGGTCCTGTCCTCCAGATGGAAGACTGTTTCAGCTCGGACCCCAGAATTCCTCGCCTGGCAATATCCGCTGGATTATTTCCTGTAGGAACACAGCGCCACTCCCTGACTTGTGGAGAACTCTGAATCTCCGCGACACGATTGCCGATGAAAGTGGGGAGATCTCCAGACATAGTTCTTAACCAACTCTTGACCATGTTAGAATCGGACCAACAGGTGTCACTCTCCATTTTGATATCCAACTCCTCCATTATGTATTTCACTAGTCTGGTCAGCAGAAGAGCGCGCACAATTCTAAGCGTGGAATTGACATCTTCCGCATGGGAGCCAACTTAGTCTTTGATGCCAACAGTCTCACACTGATTCCATCATCAGTGGGAATTCTCATGTAAACAGCTGCTGCATAGGCATCTTCGGAGGCATCACCGAATCCATGCAACTGCACTCCCTGGGTATTCCTTCCGAGATGATTCATCCATCGGATCATCCCAATGTAATTCCGTTATCCACAACTTTTGAATCATTATTTTTCCTGCTACAAGGACAGGTGCCAACCATCCCAAGGGATCATATAACTTGGCGATAAAGGAAAGCATTTCGCGTTTAGTAGTCACCGATGTCTTTTCCAACGACTGAACGTCATATACGAAACAGTCTTCACTTTGGATCCATCCCAAACCCAATGTCCTTATAACATTGGACTGTTCAAATGCAATCCCTTTTGCGCAATGTTCTCTCGCAAAGCTGCCCAAAATCGTCAGATCAACTTCTTTAGAATCTGTGGTTTCTAGGGCTTTGAAGGTGATTGAGACCGGAGAGGGTTCGTTTCTTCCAGTATCTTCCTCTTCCAAGTCTATGCTGGATTCTTCTTTCTTCATGCAAAGTACTTTGGAAGATATGGCTTTAGGGCTCTTTGTTTGAGCTCTTACCTCTACATCGCTTGAAGCCCCCACTCCAGAACCCTTCCACATCAAGAGGCCCTGAAGGTTGAGAATCTGCAATTGCAGACCTTTCGTCAGAATCCTCCACTGCAATTTCTGGAACCTCTTGAGAACCCTGAGCTTTACCTTTTGAAGAATCAGGATCTGATGCTAAGGCATCATCTGCAGGCTTAGAGGTATCGTCTGAAGGCCCAGAGGTATCGTCTGCAGGCCTAGAGCAGTCATAGGACTCTGAAATCTTCTTTAGAGATCTCAAACCACTCAATATAATATTCCTATAATCTACAGGTTTCGCAATCCTTTCCAGTTTAGCACTTTTACCAGACCTTTCTGGAGACTTGTCTCCTAAATTAAGATTTTTCTCTGGAGTAGGCACTTGTCCCTTTGGAGAACTGGCCAGAGTATACAATATTGGAGTTACTACAGCTCCAGAAACAGTTTCCTTCGATACAAGTTGCATCTTATTGTTTGGAAGATATTTGCCAATTGAACCTTTTTCTATTGGTTCTCTCTTCACATAGGTGATCTGGATGGTACAACCCTGTTTAGAAAGCGCCTCACTTTCTCCAACCTTTGCATCATTGCACCATCAGTTATCCATCTTTTTCTTCCAAAGAAATCTAAGGTAGTCCCAATCACTTTCCCTAATGGCGATCATCCGAAAATATCTTCCCACGTCCACCAAAACTCCGAACCTATTCTCCCGAAGTTTTATCCTTATCTCAGGGATTCCTCTCAATAGACTGGGTCTCCTGGTCAAATATCGCTTCAACGAGAATCCGTTTCGTCCTCGACAGGAAGCGCCGTCAAATACTGGCCGTTTAGGCGTCGCTCTGGACCCACACTCAAATACAGGGCGATCGGGAAAAGAGCATCCCTTTACTTTAAATTCCGCATCTCCTATCTGTCCTGCTTCCATCAATTTACTCGATGCTGGAACTCTGACAACTCTTTTCTTAACATCATTAATGGACTCAGCATCACCATCTGAAATCTCCACTTGATCATCGCCTTCAGCTACGGCTTTAGAGTTGCTCACCGATTCATAACCTTCAACCGCAGTCTCAGAATCCCCTACTGCAATGTCCTTGGCCTCAGCTTCTGAATCTTTCCCATTCTCTACATCTGCGTCTTGCTTTTCCGACACCTTTGAATCGGTACCTTGTTCTGCATCTAGCTTTTCTGCCACCTTTGAATCAGTGCCTTGTTCTGCATCTAGCTCTTCTGCCACCTTTGAATCAGTACCTTGTTTTGCATATGGCAGCTTCACTTCTTCAATGTTCTATGAATCCATTCCTTGTTCCACATCCAACCCTTTCTCTTCATCTGCTTCAACGGATTCTTTCTCAACTTCAGCCCTATGACTTTCGTCAACCTCTACAACAGACCCTTTCTCGACTTGAGTATTTTTACCTTTTTCAGCCAAATGCCTTTTCTCAACTTGAGCCTTATGATTTTCTTCAACGGCAATCTGCTTGGATGTCTCTTCTACCATTTGCTCGGATGATACCACAATCCCAGCATCTTCCTTAATAGAAGCTGGATCAACTCCTTTCATCAGAGTAACTCCGACAACACTTGGCTTCTCACTCATCCCGAGTTCCAAACTGCTTCCATCGCGGATCTTCAAATCCAAGTTGGGCAGTCGGCTTCTTCTTCCAGGCAGCGAGCCTTTCTGGCATCCATTGTCCCGAAAGACTTCAGCACCTTGCGTCGGAGGATTGAGGAACTCATCTATTTGTCTTTCCAGGTCGAGCCATTTTTGTTTATACTGTATCACAGTATCCTGCTCGTCTTCCAATTCCCGACTAGTGTTGTCCTCGTCATCGATCATCAACTTCCAGATTATCCTATCCTCTTCTCGGATCTTCACCATGTACTCTTTCATTATTATATAATTAATCTCCACGAACTTTTCTGAGGGAGTCCTCTTCATCTAACTCCGCTTCTACCTTTTCCATCAACTTGGAAATAGTCGTTCTTTTAACGGCTCTACTTCTTAATGCCCGCTTCATGGCTTAGACTTGCCCTTTGTTCTTAACTTGAATTATTGCTTGACGCTCTATACCTCGGCCTTTTTCCTTTTATCCAATTTGCAAAACTTTTCTAAAATCCTTTTTGCATAACCTTTTGCAAAACTTTATTTGCATAAATTCTTCTTTTGCTCTGATTTGCCTAAATTGTATAAGCCTTCTTTTTTCTCGATGCTCTTAATATCAACAAATTGGATTTACGATTTTAACTTTAAACTTTAATCAAGAGTGAATTCTTCTTAATCTTATAACTTGAATCCGGTAACTTATATCCGGTCAACTTAAATCCGGTAACTTATAACCGGTAACTTAGATTCGGTAACTTATAACCGGTCAACTTAAATCCGTAACCTGGATCCGTACTCGAGGGACCAAATGTTCGCCAATCTTCTTCTGGCTGGTTTTTTTATGTTTCACTCTTCTGCCTAGAGGTCTAGTAAGCGCCGAGGTCTTGTTCCAAGTGAAGCGGGTCTTCCGAGCTCTAACCACTATGTGAAAGCACGAGTCTCACAAAGCTCCAATTCAACACACACTTTATTTCCAAACACACTATATATACAATAAATCCATACACACGTGACCAGGCATTCGTGGTCAAATATAATAAACATATATACACAGAGTTATAATAAATTAAACTCTAACATCGCCTAATGAAAAAAAAAAAACTTTCCACAAAGCATATTTGAAATGAAGGCGATAAAAACGTGGTGATTTTCTTTTAATGGTAAAAAAAAACAAGTTTTCAGGCAAGAATGCCCTTCTTTAGGTGACAACTTGGCAATGTTTTAAAACTATGGACATGAAAGATAGCCAAATACGGTAGGTAAATAGTTCAGCTGGGGGGATTGGCGAGGTAAAACACGGAGTATTGGGGTGGGAGGTCGATTTTTCGATTGAAAACAAAGCATATTATCAAGTTAATCTAAATTCAAATTTAATAATCAAGAAACAAAATGCCGACTATATAAGCAAAACAAACTTCGAAGCCCAAGGGATAAAAAAAAAATTTCGAATTATCAAAAAATTCGAATTAAGAACGGAAATTCTATTTATAGGAAATTCTAGGGACCAAGATAAATATTCGAATTAAAGACACTTGAAATTCGCCTTTGACCTAATTGACCGAATATATGATCTCCCTATTTCAATAGAACATTCAGGATCAATAGTAATAACACCCGCCCATTTACACTGCGTAGAGAACTTTGGCGGGGCTGTACTCCCAGCGCAGCCTTTTTATCCATCTTCATGGGTTCCCTTTTACCCTATTTTGAATGTTCTCGGAATGGTAATATTAGAACATATGCCGAGTAAATTCTGATTCTGACTCAAGAGGATCAGCAGAGTTCGATAAAAGTCCAAATTATCTTCATATAATTCTAAAAATCTTCCGGAATTGGAATGAAGTTCTCAAAGGGAAAGGGGCAACGTGAAGAGCTTCTGAAAGGATTACGTTCATTCTTTTTTGAGCTTCTCATGGTCGCCATCATCTATTACGGCAATGAACGGTGAGATAACATCAAGCGAATGATGATCTGTCTAACTTGTTGATAATCATAAAGAAAATGATCTCTTTTGATACTTCTATTTTTCCTTGTTGGACAAGCGAGAGCGTCTGATTTTTGGCTCGCAGACTGTGGCGCCTGGATGGTTTCCTTGACTTTACTGATCGTGATTACCATCGACATCGGCTTCCGCTAAAAATAAGAGTGCTATCTTCCCACATCCTGGATCGTGCCCTTGCTCACCCTACTGAACATGCACTCGTCGGCGCCTGCATATTGTTGGCGACACCATCGCTTCGGACCCCCTCTTTATTGTTTGCCAATCGCGGCGGGCACTGCTCCGACGTTCATCTCTATAAGAACGCGGACTATATCGATAAAGCTTCCATTATTTTTGTCCACCAGGAGAGGAACTTGGTAGAAATTCTGGTACGATGTAATACGGCCGCGATATTCCTTCACATAACAACAACCATGCGCATCGCATGCTGCGCGTCTTCTCATAGTTACCGTTCTTATTCGGTGAAAAATGCTGCGCTGGGTGCGTGCTATCTACGTGCAACCGCTAACATGCCATTCTCATCTTTCCCTCGCCGTTCCTTCAGATACTAGCGGTAATAGTCCCTGGACGGTCTCTCTCACGCATCCAGCACCGCTCGTCGCTTGCTGAGAGTGTCACGATTTACTGCGACTCCTATGACCCGGCTTCTAGAGAGTTGGGAAACTTCTGTGGATTAACCCGCATCTCTGACGTTTACTGGACACCTCTCCGGAACTCCTACTTCTCGGGCGAAGCGGTTGTCCGTCTGGCCCTACATACCCTGTACTACACTACATATTATGTCCCGTCCATGCTGCACCGCCCGTGGTTCCGGAGACTTGTCGAATTCCCACAAGTATTGGACTTGTAGTTGTTTTGGACCTCTTATTGGAGAGTGCTTCTCCATACTTCAGCATCCACCTAACTTACAGGTGTTAGAAGCGGCCAGAACAAAGAAGCGCTCGAGATCACTGTCTCGGCGAACGCTAGAAATATTAATTTTTCCTGACTTTAAAAATTAAGTAAATCAATTATAACACCTCATTTGCAGGGAGGATGAATCTTCATCGTTGGGGGCCATTCTTGGCTTATTTAAAATTAATATTAGAGAAATGAAACTATTTAATTACGATTTTTCTTTAAAAATAAAACATTTGTTAAAGAAAAAGCGTTCTATTTAGTTTCATTTCTTGCATATTTTCTTTTTATTAATCAACCAGGCGCGATATTGAAATATTTGCACCTATTACAGAGGAAACAAACAAAACAACAAACAAATTAGAACTTAGAATTGAATATTTACACATTTACATGTATATATAATATTCAACAGAGTTCATGAAATATATATATAGACAAAATGGCAGATGTAAGATAATTAAATGATTTAGATCAGGGAACAAACGATGTCTCACTTCTCCAAAGTTCGAAAAGTCATAGATAAGGGGGAAGATCAGTTTGTTCGGTTTCTCCGCAAAAACAATTTGGTGTTTCTGATAGACCTCTTTTATGTAAGTATTTCTGGAATTTTCCGTGTGATGTGACAAATTGGGTGACTATAAAATTTGGATGGAACTGTCTAGGAATTCCCTTGAAATAATAGTGCGAATTGTATAATTTGCATTATGAATGGATTGATACAAATGGTTCATAATAATAGCTTTTTCTTCGCCAATTATTGTTATAAATATTTCCTTCGGTAAATTTTGTTTTTCCAGTTCGTATTGTATTAATTTATAGTTGAGATAGTGTTTTATGAAAGGTGTATGTGAAAGTAGGTGTGAACATTCGTATGATATGGTTCGATATCCATGTACCACTGAGATAAGAATATTATGTTGTAATGAATGAAGTTCCTGTAAAGAACGTATAGAAATATATAGATACCATATTTCGCTAGCATAAGTGGCTTTTGATCGTATCAGTGATTTATAAATTGTAATTTTCTTATAGTCAAACCTACAATATATTTTTCAAATTGAGAAAAGAATGTTCTTTATTTTGTTGCATGGCGCTACAATGTCTTCTATTTGACTTGAAAAGTTGATCTTGTTTTTGTTTCTTTTGTTATCGGAGAAAAAGACTCCGAGTATCTTGAATAGATCGGGAATTTTCATGCTCACTCCTTTGTGTTCTATTGTTAAATGAGGCTGATTATGAAAATAAGTTAGAGTTGTTTCTTCGGTTGGTAAAGATAGTTTCATCACACCAATTGTCTATACCATGAAGAACTGTATTAAATTTCTCAAGTCTATTATATTTGTGGCCCAGAGAACGATATTCACATCATCGGCATAAGCTACAGGACGAATTTTTGATATTTGAGTAAGGCGGACGAGGAGGCCGTTTCTTGTATATGGGTAACGCGCTAATAATAGATGTCAATAAGTGTTTACCGATTTCCAATCCCCCCTCATTTCTCTTACAAGTTATATTTTCTAAAAATGTGTTATATTTGAATGGATTATATATATTCCACTCTATTTTATAATTATGTGATATATTAACACTGGAAAAAAACACTCCTTACCCTCGTTTTACTACCGATACGTTGTGCAACTCAATCTTATGCATAGGAACCACATTGTGTTCTCTCTATATTTCGTTGTTGAAGATATATACTTTGGAAATCCGAAAATGTTTCGTTGGTTTTCATAATTTCCCAATCTCATAAAATCACTCTATAAGTTTATTACTCTCCCTTGCAACAGTAAAACATATCTACAAGTCGATACTTCAGCTGACGGCGGATGGAACTCCCGTCAGGTCGTGAGGTCCGCCTGGGGCCTCCAGGAGTAGCGTCGTCGTTCAGTAGATATCCTCCAAGTACTCCGCGGGAAGTCTCCTGGCAATCTCCGTTGGATCCTGGATAGGAACTGGTACTTCCTCTACGGGCACCTCCGGCTGTTCTTCTATTCCTCCTGGCAGTTAGCAAAGGTACGCGGCATTCACTCTCGGAACAGGACTCTGGATCACTACTTTCTTCTCCATCTCTAGGCGTCTCCACAATGCGTCCTGAAGGCATCCAGATAGCAGGCATTTTGCTTTCATTGAAGAAATGTTTACGTTTGGAAAATAGGTCGTCATTATTCTTTTGATATGTTTTCTCTGCCACCTCAGGCTCAAGCGGCAATAAGGCTTTTTTCAAAATCTCCAATGGAATCAGAATCAGTATTCTCTTCATTGTTGATTTTGTCTTGATTTATCTTCAGGTGTCTTCCGGTGATGTCAAAGGTTTCAGCAGAGCTATCGGCAATATTTCCATAGACACCTTCTTCTCCTTGTATTCTTGAAGTCAAGCTCTTCTCGGGCGACAACACAGTCATCAATGTGGAGAGCTTGGAGCCATCCATCACGTCATCTCTTTCCAGTGAACAGGCTTCAGAATTCCCCTCACTGCTTACTGTGCCATCTCTAGTCGTCTCATCAATGCATCCTGAAAACATCCATAGAGCAGGTATTTGGTTTTTAATAAATAATTATTGATGTTGGTTAGCGGGAATGCTATATTTCTCTACATATCTTATTTCTGCTACTTTTCGCTCGAGCGGAAGAAAGACTCCATCATAATCCCAGAAGTATTCCGGATCGTTGTTTTCTTCATTGAATTCTTCACATATCTTGAGATCTCTTCCGGCGATATCCAAACTTTCCGCTGAGTTACCAGCAATGTATCGGTGCTTAAATTCTTCTCCTGGCATTCTATAAGAAAGGTTCTCTTCAGTCGTCTGCACAGTCATCCGTGTGAGAATGGGCTCAACTCCCTCGTCTTCCTCCGAAACATGGTCTCCTCGCAAATATTGAAATGCATCTTCATTGAAAAATATTGTTAAGTATTTCTTGAAGCGGTCAACTTCCATCAGATCATCCATCTTTTTATTTTTGTGATTACATTCTTCAGAAAGAGAATCCAACGTCTCCTCAGGCCAACTTGAATCAATTCCCTTTTCGTTGCTATCTTCATATAAGGCACTGAGGCGAAGGGTGGGAAAAAGATCCCTTTCCATCTTGTCAATCATGCCCATGAGTTGTTCTGCTTCCGAAGAAGCCAGTGACATTTCTTCCCATCGGTCTTGATCATTCGTATCTCCTGACTCCTCCCCGGCCGTTGCAGCAATCATCAGTGTTGAGGAATTAAACTCTTCCTCCACATCAGTTTTGAAGGTTTCTTCAGTAGGTAAATTCATAATAGGTGGTTGAATTTGTTGAAGATATTAATCTGTGATTTTAAATGTTTCTTTTTGACCAGTACTTTTGTTTTGTTTTTGCCTTTTCCTAAAATGTTTCTTTCTTCTTCTTAATTATTATTTGTTCTATATGTAAAGCTTTGTTTTTTGATACTTGAATAAACAAATTCAAGTTATTATATTTTTGTGTGCTTTTAAAGTTAAAACACAACAGGTTATGGACCCAACCACGCATTCACTGCGAAATATAACAAAGCAACGGTAAGCCTAAAAAGAATTCTATTTTGTTTATTACGTTAAAATTTATATTAGTAATGGCTGGAATGGATAATATTAAAATGGGTATGAATATTCCCAAATTGGAAGGATTAATAAACTGGCCAGAATATAAGAAAAATATAAAATTGCTTTTAACAATAAACAAAGTAATAGGCGTTGTTGATGGAACATATAGAAAGCCAATAAAACAAGAAACAAATGAAGAAAAAGAGGCATATGTAAAATGGGAAAGTGAAGATGCAATATCCCAATTGTTATTTACAACAAGTGTGATGCCTGATGTAAGTCAACTAATCATTCCCTGCTCAAGTGCTAAAGATATGTGGGACAAATTGTTAAGTATCTATGAGCAAAGCTCTGGTCAAAGATTAGACATGCTCTATAATCAATTCTTTAATTTTAAGAAGGATCCTACAGATGATATTTCAAAGCACATTTCAAAATTAGAAAGTTTATGGAATGATATGCAAAATGAACTTACTAAACAAGAAAATTTGAAATTGCCAGAATCCATGCTGATGTGCAGAATCATAAACACCTTGCCTGATGAATATTTTGATTTTAAAAGTGTTTGGGAATCAGTGTCTAAAGAAGAACGTTCTGTAGACAATCTCACACAAAGGCTTCGGTTACTCGAAATAAGAATTCAACAGCGAGATGAATGCAGCGCATCAAGTTCGACAGCACTAATGGCAAATGCATATGAAAATAAGCAAAATATGAAAGGAAAAGCTACCAAAAGTAATGAAAAATTTCAGAAAACAAGAGAAACAAGAGAATGTTACTTTTGTCATAAAAAGGACACTTGGCCAAAGATTGTAGGTATGCAAAACAGAAGAAACTAAAGGAAAAAGAAAAGGATGAAACTAAATTAAAACTTAATTCAAAATTAATTGAAAGTTTAATCAGTGAAAGATTCAATGAACAAGATGAAGACATTTGGATTGGTGACTCAGGAGCTACTAACCACATTACAAGAAATGCAAGTTTTTATACTTCTTATAAGGATTTTCCTACCCAACAGACTGTTAAAGTTGGAAGTAATGAAAAATTGATAGCTTATGGAAGTGGAACTATAACAATTGAAACTTGTGTAAAAGGTAAATGGCAAACTCACTACCTAACTGATGTATGGTATGTTCCCAATTTCAGTCGTAATGTGATGTAATTACAGTCCACATTGGATAAAGGGTTTGAAATGAAAATGGATAAAAAAGGTTGTAAACTTTTTAAGACAACAACTGGAGAAGTTATTGTAGAAGGGAAAAGACTACCAGGAGGCTTGTATGGTATGTTAATAACAAGTATCAAACCTGAAAATGCTGCAGAAGTCAATTTAGCCAAAACCCAAAATGTCAATATGCTACAACTATGGCATGAAAGATTTGGACATCAAAATAAAAGGCATGTTCAAAAATGGCTTAAAGAACAAGGAATAGATGCAGTCATGGACAATGAACCTTGCGAGGCATGCATTTATGGCAAACAACATAGACTGAGTTTTGGATCAAGAGAACAATATGCTTCTACTCAACCTGGAAACTTAATTCATGTAGATGTATGTGGCCCTATGCAGGAAGTTTCGAAAGGAGGGATGAGATACTTTGTGTGTTTCAAAGATGATTTTACAAAATACCGATCAGTGTATTTCCTAAAAGAAAAGTCACAAATCATTGAAAAGCCAGAACAATTTCTCTTGGAAACAAAGACTACTGGACATATAGTGAAAGAAATTCTCACAGATGGAGGAAAGGAGTTTGTAAATAAAGAAACCTCAAAAATTACAAACAAGTATGGTATTAATCATAGGATCACAATGCCATATACTCCACAACAGAATGGTTCAGCGGAAAGGGAAAACAGGACTTTAATAGAAGCAGCTCGTTCAATGATATATGCCAAAAATATGAGCCTAAAGCTTTGGGCAGAGGCAGTTAATACTGCTACATACGTTTTGAAAAGAACAGGACCAACACAAATTGAGGGAAAGACACCTTATGAACTATGGTTTGATAAAAAACCAGCAGTTGATCATCTTCGAATATTTGGAACTGAATGTTTTGTTCATGTGCCTGATGAAAAGAGAAGAAAGTTAGATGCCAAAAGCGAAAAAGGTATTTTAGTTGGCTATTGCAGTAACAAGGATGGGTATCGAATCTGGATGCCGAACTCAAACAAAGTTGTCACAAGTAGGGATGTAATATTCAAGGAAACTTTACCAACATTTAGCCTTGATATTGAAAAGAGAAATAAGGAACTTTCAAGTAACCAGATTGATGAACAAAATGATACTCAAGATATTGAGAAAATTGAAAGCAATGTTCAAACATCAGACGTATACAATCTAAGAGATCGATCAAATATATCAAAACCTCAAAGGTATATTGATGCTGAAATAAATATTGCAGAAGGTCTTGAACCCAAGACATACAAAGAAGCAATGGATTCTCCAAATGCACAATTTTGGAAATAAGCAATGAATGATGAAATGAATTCTTTAACGGAAAATGATGTATACGAATGCACAACATTACCACCTGGCCAAAAACCAATTGATTGTAAATGGGTATTAAAGACCAAATTGAATTCTAAAGGAGAGATTACAAGATATAAGGCAAGACTGGTGGCAAAAGGGTTTGCACAAAAGAAGGGTATAGATTATGAAGAAACATTTAGTCCTGTGGCAAGACATGACACCATAAGAACTCTTTTAGCAATTGCTGCTAATGAAGACTTAAAATTGGTACAGTTTGACATAAAAACAGCCTTTCTCTATGGAGACTTACAAGATCAAATTTATATCAAACAACCTGAAGGATTCAACAATGGAACAGATCTTGTATGGAAATTGAAGAAAAGTCTCTATGGACTTAAACAGTCACCAAGATGCTGGAATCAGAAAATAGTCAACTTCATGAAAGAAAGATGTCTGAAGGAAAGTACAGCTGACCCCTGTTTATTCTTCAGAAAAACAAATGATAATCTACTCATTATTGCCATATATGTTGATGATGGAATCATTGCTGGTACAAATGAACAGGAAATCAAAGAATTTCTTGATTAACTAATGTTTTCATTTAAGATCACAAGTGAGCCATTAAATTACTTTTTGGGTATCGAGATAGAGCGGCAACCGGATGGGTCAATCTTTATAAATCAAAAGGCATATATAAAAAGAATTCTTGAGAAATTCAATATGTCTCAAGCGAATAAAGTGGGAACACCAACTGATAATTCTACTGTTCCTGGGGAAGCAGAGATTCTAGAAAATGTTCCCTTTCGTGAAGCGATTGGTAGTCTGATGCATCTGAGCTGCTTAACAAGACCCAATATCACTTTTGCACTGAATAAAGTTTCTCGAAAACTTGCAGCACCAACAATATATGACTGGGAAGCAGTTAAACGAATCTTCAAATATCTATTGGGTATGAGGGACATTTGAAATCTGATTAAGGGGAAGTGTTGAAGATATTAATCTGTGATTTTAAATGTTTCTTTTTGACCAGTACTTTTGTTTTGTTTTTGCCTTTTCCTAAAATGTTTCTTTCTTCTTCTTAATTATTATTTGTTCTATATGTAAAGCTTTGTTTTTTGATACTTGAATAAACAAATTCAAGTTATTATATTTTTGTGTGCTTTTAAAGTTAAAACACAACAGAATTATTTATAGAGCAGCAATAAAATGATATATAAAATATCGTTGATAAAAGGCAAGTAATAATTGTTAGCGCTCTTGAGCAAAATCAATAAATAAACTAACACGCGCGCGTTGGAGCGAGGACAAGAGCTACTCTCTCTATCTCCTAGATAATTAAAAATATTTTTACTTTCAAATTTCAAATAAAATTAATTATATATGGAAAACAATATTATATGAGTCACGTAAATGAGATCATGCAACTTCCATGCTTGAGAAATTCAAAAGACTCTGAATTAAAACTTCTACTTAGAAGCTTACAACTTGTCTTTGGCACTTAAACTAAGATTTTAAGAAAAAATTCAATGTGCTTGTTTCTGAACCACTTCGTATATCATTCGATTATTAAATGTAGAGAAATAGTTGGTACTCGTTCTGTAATCCCTCTTTCATCACCGCCTCAGGATTGTTAGAAAATTTCAATTTTTAAAATAGTATTTGAAATATATATTGCCGATAAAAAATTAATAGAAAATCTTTTTTTTTTTGTGCTTTATGATTTGCGCCCCCCCCCCCCCCCCCCCCCCCCTATTACAGAGGAAATAAAAAAAACTGAAACTTAGGGTAAAATATTTACAGATTTACATGTATCAAGCGGCAGAGCTCATAAAATATGTTTTAAAGAAAGTGGTTGGTGTAAGAGAGTTAAATCATTCATGTGTGTGCGCGCGAATTGTATAGTTAGCATTTATAAATGGATTGATACAAATGACTAACAATAGATATTTCTTCGACCTTTATTTTTGTAAATATTTCTCTTGGTAGATTTCGTTTTTTTAGTTCATATTTTATTGATTTATATCTTAGATAGTTTTCTATGGAAAGGGTATGCGAAAGAAGGTGTGAGCATTCGTGTGATATGGTTCGATATCCATGTACCACTGAGATAAGATAATGATTTAATTAAAGAAATTTCTGTAGAGAACGTATAGAAATTTATGGATATCATATTAGGCTAGCATAAGGGGCTCTCGTTCGTATGAGGGATTTATAGATTGCACTTTTATAGTCAAACCCCCAAGAATTTTTGTGAATTGAAAAAATATTTTTTTTTCCGCAGGATTGAGCTACGATATCCTCTATGTTACTTCAAAATTTGAGCTTGTTTATGTCTTCTTAGTTATCGGAGAAAGAGACTCCGAGTATATATATATCTTGATTTGATTGATAATTTTCAGGCTTACTCCTTTATGTTAAATCATGCTGATTATGGAAAAAAGTTGAACTTGTTTTTATTTTTGCGGTTAATAAAGATAATTTCATTTCATCACACCTATTGTCTATCACAAAAAGAACTGTTTAGATTATATTTCTCAAATCCACTATATAAGCGGCCCAGAGAACGATTTTTACATCATCGGCCTATGCCACATGAAGAATGTTTGAAATTTGAGTAAGGCGGACGAGGAGGCCGTTGAGGATGATGTTTCAAAATTACGGAGACAGTGCTCTTCCCTGTGGGCATCCTTTGTTTAGTTGTTTTGACACAAGATATCAACCGTATTCAAATTACGGTGTTGAAAGTATGATTCAATTAAAATTGTTTGATCGAATGGAGTGTTAAATTGATCAAGGGATTTAATCATACTTAGATGTGCCAGAAGTTGTCTAATGCCGCAGTAATATCTACTGAAAAAGTAGAGCAACTAGTTGTCTTTTGAAAATTTCTCCGATGCTTCTGGCTATTTATTTAAGAGCAGAGATCGTTGAATGGCCCTTCAAGAAACCGCGTTGACTTGTGTTTAGCAGGGTAGTTAAGTGACCTATCATTTTTCTGCAATCAATTTCTCGAAGATTAAAGCTAATTTTGGAAGAAGGCATATAGAACGATAGGCTTTATAACTCATGTTGTTTGGCTTGTTGGGTTTGATGAAAATAAGTACCGCGGAGGGTTTTCAATAGACGAGGGAAGTGACCATTTGCATACATTTGTTGAAGTTCCCTAATGGAAGGAGTTTCAGTTGATTATATGACCATTTCATCATCCTATTCGATATATGAAATATTCCTAGTTTTTTTTTTTTTTTGGGGGGGGGGGGTTTAGCTGTGAGATCATTGTATCAAGATCATTTTCTGTAAAATGGTCTGTTTTATGTTCTCGTAATTAGAGATATAGTTTCGATTAAGTATGTTTTGCGCTGAATTGGAAACTTGAGTATCGTTCGGAAACAACTTATTAAAAAGTTAAAACATAGCTGTTGAACACGAAATGGAAGAATTATTAATAATTATTAGATTTAGAATGAGCGAAGACACATTTTCCGTGAAGCAAGACGCTAATATATAATAGCATTAAAAAAAGCAAAATACAACAGTTGGAGAGACTACATTGAGGAACTATCTAATATGACTCCCCTTCGGTGATCTTCATAAATTATAATAAAAATAATTTATGAAGATCACCGAAGGGGAGTCATATTAGATAGTTCCTCAATGTAGTCTCTCCAGCTGTTGTATTTTGCTTTTTTTTAATGCTATTATATATTAGCGTCTTGCTTCACGGAAAATGTCTTCGCTCATTCTAGGAATATTTCTCTAATATATAGATTGTTTCTCTGTAATATAGGTGAAGATTCCTTTTATAGTTTCAAGTTCATATTTCCACCATATGACAGAATATGAGAAGTTAGTCATATTGGTTTTAATTATGTTTAAGGTAGAAGTTTTGAATGGTAATATATGCTTGAGAGGTAAATTCATGCACTTAACCCGGCAACACGGTTGCGCAGTCTGAATCCAATACCTTTTCTTCGGCTACAGTGTCGTCACCGTCCTCTGGCACCGCGTCCTGTGGAAAGGCAAGACGCCATTTTCAGCATTAGACCTGGAGCTCGAGACTTACTTCAACTACCTTCTGGCCCACACTTCGGAAGAACAACATCTCCAATTGCAGGTAATCGCAGAGGAAGCCATCAGGGGATAATGCGTGGGTTCTCGGCGACTTCAGGAGTCTTTGAGCGATATCGGGTCAGAAGCTGTGGGAGCCTTCTCGGAGCTATTGAACTGGACCGCCTTCGTTGACATTATCACCATATGTTACCATGGGTTACCATATACGGAAGCCGGGTGCCCGTCAAGGTTCTTCAGACGCGCCACACGCTTACTCGACCCTCAAATACAACTGCTCGAAGCTCTAAGCCATCCTTCTCCAAGTGATGGATCCCTTTCACCGTCTGCGCCATCTGTCTCTGCGCTTCTTCACTCAGCGCCAGTCGTTGAACGAGTATATATACCTTTTCGTGCATCATTTCTGAAGATCGGAGACATTCTTCCTGGAGATATATGGATAGAATGGGGAAACTAAAGTGGGTATTAATTAAAGACATCGAGTGCTTCTTCATTCTCTGGTTTCTGTGTTCCATGCTTGAGGTTGAGACGGTGGAAGCCAACTACACTTCCCTGCAAAAGCGTTATTGGGTTTTGCGAGTCCGATAACGTAGTTTAGGATCGATGAACGTCTTCGAAGTACAGAGTAGCCTAGTTGAGGGTAATAACATAAGGCGCTTCGTCTTCAGTACCTTCAGATATCGCCTCGACAGTTCTACATGCATCTCGGACGACATCGTTGGATTTCTGAAGGGAGCTACGGAGAGGATCACGCTGGATAACACTGACCCGCTTTATGGAAATATATCTTATTGAGAGAGGTGGAAACTTCCATCCACCGCTTGCCAAAGAGGAAACGTCTGGTTGAAATAACGCGCCCTGCGAGTGCGTCAAGGGCTGGGAATACTTCATCGAAAAGGTCATACATCAAGTCGCATCGCCAAATCCAAGCTTCGCGAGGCTTTGCCGTTGTTAGAACTCATGGAATATTGTATGTATATATGTAAATATTACAACTATTTTTTCATATTTTTGGTTTTTTGTGTGTCTGACCCCTCAGCGAAGGGGAATCTATTTTTTGCTGTTTCTTCTCCTCTTTTCACACACCGGCCCCCCCCTTGCCGAGAGAATGTAGCCGCCCGCCCACCAGATGGACAGTCCAAAGTACCCACCGACCAATTGGAGGGGCGGGGGGGTCAAAAAGGTCAGGGCGCGGAGGCCAGAGTTAGTGTCACAGCTGTTCCGACAAGACAAGAAAAAATCCTCGCGGGGGCTTGCCCAAGATGAGCTCCGGGATCTTCGTCCATCTTCCATAAACGACCATACAAGCGGTCTGAGAAGGGACTGAGTGGCTGACATCTCAAAGAAAAGGTGAAGCCGAGACGAATCGTTGAGAGATTCGCATAGTGGTTGGAGTACGTCGAGAGCGGCGAATTGTGCTTCATCTGAAGATACCAGGAAGTTCGTCAGGACAGACGAATCGTGCTTCCAAGGCAGGGGGGCTCGGGCAAGCCGACCTAACAACTGAGAGGAACTGTTTTTGGTGAGCACTCTCTCACATGCTTTTATTTCCTAAAAATTGATATATTTTTTATGTTAATCTAGCATATTTTGTAGTATTTTTCTTTTTCTTATTTTTACTAAGTTTTTTTTCTATTTTCGTCAATATCATCATTATATATTTTCTTTTGTTAAAAAACATTTTAGTTGCATGCAAATATTTTGGAATATACAAAAATAATAAGTTTTTTTTTCATATATTTTTTTATCCTTCATTTTATAGCTAACATTAAACAAAACTTTATATGTGTAACCTTTTGTTGTCTTCCTTTTTTCTTGCTTGAACACCCAAGGCAGCCCAAAACAATATCAAACTTTAGGTTAAAGTTTTTATTTTGTTAAAAAGGGGGTTTGTGGAGCGTTCAGAATTTTTATTTTCCTCCACGAGCTTTTTTAATTACCCCGTTCTTAACATTATATTTTTTGGCGTCCCCGGGTGGGCTGCATTGGCTGGTCAAATCGAGAAAAGGAAAAAAAAAAGAAAGGTTTCGAGAAAAATTATATAGTAAATAATGCAGAATATTGATATCTTAAAAAGGGCTAGAGCCCCCAAAAGAGCTATTTTTACTCAGCTGTCCACCGAGTTTTGGGCTGAAATAGAAAAGCCAGATTTCGATACAGAAAAATATAGAGCTAAATATAACCGAATTTGTGCTCTCTCTAAGGAAATAAGTGAAATTGATTCAAGGTATCATGGGCTCCTTCTGGAGGATGAAACCATAACGGAGGTCAAAATCGAAGAAGAATTCGAGGGTTGTGAAAACTATGTTCAAGGGATGTTTGACATAGAAAATAAATATTTGTCTCGGTGTGAAACCGCGAGGGTTAGGGTCGACGGCTCATTGGTGGAGTCCGCGGCGAATTCGGTTGTAAATACCGAATCTAAAAGAACTATTAGGTTGCCAAAAGTGGAGCTACCAAAATTTAAGGGCAACCTAGAGGATTGGCTCTCATGGTGGGGGCAATTTAGTAAAATCAATGACGATGAAACTCTGGGGGATGTAGATAAATTTCACTATCTGCTACAAGCGGTAGTCGAGGGATCCAGAGCTCATCGTCTTGTGTGCAGTTACCCCATAACTGAGGATAATTATCCCAAGGTAGTACAAGCCCTAAAAGATCGATTCGGAGATAAGAACCTTCTCATAGAACACTACATAAGGAGACTGTTGAAACTGGTTGTTTCTAATGCAAGGAAAGAAAACCTTCCTCTTGACGAGATCTACGATGATCTGACGGCTCACTTAAAGAACCTAGAATCACTGGGTGTTAACACGGAGATGGCAGGCGTGTTTCTCTACCCATTGGTTGAGTCGAGTCTTCCATTGGACATTATTCAGGTGTGGCAGAGGAATCCTGCTGTGGGCTATGGGATAAAAGAAGAAGGAGCGGAGAATGGAGATAAGAGCGATGCCAGCGGTAGACTTCAGGCTCTGATGGACTTCCTTCGGGATGAGGTGAAGGGTGCTGAGCGAATGGCATTTGCTAAGGAGAATTTTAAGGGTAATAGCTCAATGAGGGCTACAGGTTCTCAACTAAAGACTCCTCGGAAGACACCGCCCACTGTCTCCAATTTATTCGGCAGCGCATTTAAGAGAAAATGCATATTCTGCCAGAGGGATAATCACCTGAGTAGTAGATGTTTTGTTGCCTCGCGGCTTACACCTAGCGAGAGGGATCAAAGGATAAAGGAGGCTAAAGTCTGCTTTAAATGTCTAAAGGGTAACCATCTGTAAAGGGAATGCCGAGCAGACATAAAATGTAGAAATTGCGGAAAAGATCATCTAGATATCTTTTGCAATAAAATTGCTTTGAAGCAAGGAGGAAACAATAGTTTCAAAGGTGAAACATCTAAGGTTGTTAATGAAGGAAATGCAACATGCACGGGTGTTAATATGTCTGCGCGAACATGCGCCAATGACATCTTACTCATGACTTCCGTGGCGAAATTGAAAGGGGCTAAAGAGGCTAAAGAAGTAAAAGTGTTATTTGACACTGGAAGTCACTACTCCTATATAAAGAGATCAATTGTCGAAAAACTGGGTTTAAACAAAATAGGAGAGATAAGTTTGGAAAAATCTCTTTTCGGGGGAGGAAATATGAAGGAGGCGTTGCATGGGAAATATGTTTTGAAACTGGGAAGTCTAACCAATAAAATTGATGTAGACATAGTCGCCCTCGATCAACCAGAAATTTGTGCAAGGATACCGCCGATTCCAAGAGGACGTTTGTTATACAAATTAAAACGGAAAAAGATCTATATTCACCCGTCAAATTTTAGAAATTAGGAAATAGATATTTTAATAGGTAGTGACTATTTTGGACAATTACTGACCGGGAAGGTCGTCCATCTAGGAGAGGACCTAACTGCCGTAGAGACAAAATTAGGATGGACGCTTATGGGGCAATCTCCGGTGGTGGGTAAGGAGGATAAGGTCCAAATTGCATTGAATATGTTGGTTGCAAGAAACAACTTGAAAGATCTTTGGGAGCTGGATATCTTGGGAATTCAAGATCCCATCGAAGTTGTCTCAAATAAGAAAAGGGAAACTGAACTAAAGGAACATTTTATAAAAAATATAAAGAGGGATGAAGATCAACGATATTCAGTCGCGCTACCGTGGAAATGCGAGAGAAATAATATACCCTCGAATTTAGAAATAGCGCAGAGGAGATTGGAAGCATGCACTAGTAAGTTAAGGAAGGAGAAAATGGTTATTGAATATTCTACTATTCTTCAAGAATGGGAGAGAGAGGGCCTAATTGAGAGGATAGAGGAGAATATGCCTCAAAAGAAGGGCCATTATTTACCCCATAGGCCGGTGCTCAAGGCTGAAAGTAGGACGACGCCTCTTCGTCCTGTTTTCGATGCCTCCTGCAGGTCGTATAATGGTCTCTCTCTGAATGACTATCTAGAAAAGGGACCTAACCTTTTGGAAAAAAATACCTGAAATATTAATTAGGTTTAGAGAAAAGGGTATTGGTGTTCTAGCCGATATTCGAAAGGCATTTCAGATGATTACAGTGCAGCTTCAAGACCAGGACTTTCTTCGCTTCCTTTGGTGGGATCAAACTGACCCTATGAAGCTAACCGTTTTTAGACATAAACGTGTGGTATTTGGGCTTAACTGTAGTCCATTCATCTTGGGTGCAGTTATTGATCATCATCTGAATTCTGTACAAGGTCCGGCAGCTGAAATCGCAAAGACTATGGCGAGATCCTTTTATATGGATAATTTGGTAACATCCCTCTCCTCTCAGGAGGAGGTCCAACAATTCCAGAATACAGCTGTCAATATCATGGAAATGGCAAAAATGGACTTGCGTGAGTGGGAATTTAATTTACCAGTGAGTAATTCAAAGGAGGAAAAAGGAACTACTACCAAGGTGTTGGGACTTGTGTGGGACAAAGTAGAAGATGTACTTAATTGTGATGTTTCTATTGAAAAGGATCTCCCCCGAAGACTAACCAAGAGGATTATCCTTTCTAAAATTCAGCAAGTTTTTGATCCTTTGGGAGTTTATAGTCCTATATTTTTGTCTCCTAAACTATTATTACAGAGGTCCTGGGAGTTGAAAATTGGATGGGATTCTCAATTACCCGAAGATATGGATCGGGAGTTTAGAACATGGTACTCCAAAATTGGTCTATTAAGTCAAATCAAAATTCCCAGGCATATTTGGTTTGATCAAACTAATAAGAATGAAATACACGTCTTCTGCGATGCCAGTAAATCAGCTTATGCAGCAGTGGCATATATGAGAAGTGAAGTGCAGGGGGGAGTACATTTGTCTCTGTTTTGGAGCAAATCTAGGCTTGCGCCAACCAAGAGGGTAACCATTCCTCGGTTAGAACTTTTGGCCTGCGTTTTAGGAGCTAGACTTGTTAAATCTATTTCGACTGCCTTAACAAATAGTTGCCCTGTTACTTTATGGACCGATTCCTCAACCGTTATGGCTTGGCTCGAGAGAAAAAATGAGTGGAATGTGTTTGTAAGAAACCGAGTACAGGAAATACGAGACACTGTCAATAATGAGAACTGGAAGTTTGTTTACGGAAAATTTAATCCAGCGGATTTGCCTTCTCGAGGGTGCTCTATCGTACAATTTGTCTCGACCAACTGGTGGGAGGGTCCTGAATGGCTCAAAGGGGAAAAGGAGAGTTGGCCTAGTTTTGAACCGACTATTGATGAGGAAGAGATCATCAAAGAAAAAAGAAACACCTTACAGGCCCACATTACTCTCATTGTCGAGGCAAATCGATGGTTCCTAGATAGAAGATCCAAGTATAGCCTAAACATTAGGATTATGGCTTGGGTTTTAAGATTCTTGGACAATGCGAGAAGAATACCCACTGAAAGGGGAAATTTGAAAGTAATAGAGTTAGAAAGGGCCGAAAGGAAGCTGTTGAAATTGGTTCAACAAGAGACTTTCCCAGGAAAACAGGCTCCGAAAAATGGATTAAAGACTATTAAATCCGTCGAAGGTCTGTGGTGCGTTGAGACGAAACTGCTACATGGACAAGATTCAGAAGTGTTTAAACGACCTATTTTACTACCTCGTAATCATCCTTTCGTGGAACAGATGGTTCGTGAAATACACCAACAAAATGGGCATGGAGGGGCCCAATTCATTCTTTCACAATTGAGAGAGAAATTCTGGATCATTGGTGGTCGCAGATTGATTAAACAAATAATTGGAAAATGTGTGATATGTAGGAGGCATAATCAGAAACCTATTCAGACTTCTGGCGCGGCTTTGCCGACTAATAGAATAGGGTTAGGCAAACCCTTCGAGGTGACAGGTGTGGATCTGTTGGGACCGCTATATCTTAAAGGTGGCAGCAAGGTTTGGGTGGCCTTGTTTACTTGCGCTGTTTACAGAGCTGTCCACCTAGAGATTGTGAGAACATTAGAGGCAAACACTTTTTTGTTAGCTCTAAAAAGATTCATTTGTCGGCGTGGACGTCCCGGAAAAATATATAGTGATAACGGGACAAATTTCTCAAAAACAAACGAATTACTTAAACGCTTGGATTGGGGGGAGATTGAAAGGGAATCGAGTGTAAAAAGAATCCAATGGATTTTTATCCCTTCCTCAGCGTCTTGGTGGGGAGGGTTTTGGGAGAGATTAGTAAGGGTTGTTAAGAGTTTATTGGTTCGTATGCTCGGATTTAGTAAATTGAATTATGTACAACTTGAGACTGCTTTATGTGAGGTAGAGAGTATTATCAATAATAGAGCTCTTTCATATATATCGGAAGATGACCAAGACCTCATTCCCTTGACCCCTCAAATGTTTCTGCAGACTAACGCAAACAATTAGTTTTCCGGAGCTAGAGAAAATAAGAGTGAATTCTTTCACCAGAAAATACAAGATTTTGAGTAAACTAAATGAGGAACTTAAACAGAGATTCCGCAAGGAATATTTGGGGGTACTGATACAACGGGCCGAAAATAAAAGGGAACTATGCATAAAAGAAGGGGATTTAGTCCTTATAGGCCAGGACAACACTAAAAGAATTCTCTGGCCTGTTGGAAAAATAATAAAACTTTACTTGGGGAAAGATGGGGTGAACAGGGTTGCCAGAGTCAAGACATCAACAGGCGAATGGCTACGCCCTGTACAGAGACTGTTTCCCCTTGAGATTTCCTCTGAGGAAACTCCTGAGAAGGCCTATGGGGATAAAAAACCTCTAACGATCAAAACAAGATTCGGACGTGAAGTCCGCAAACCAATAAGGTTTGCTCCTGATGTTTTGAATCAGTGACAAAAGAAAGGGAGAGCACATTTCCTTGTTTTTTTTTTGTGTTTTCACACAAAGAAAAGGTGGGGGTATGTTAGAACTCATGGAATATTGTATGTATATATGTAAATATTACAACTATTTTTTCATATTTTTGGTTTTTTGTGTGTCTGACCCCTCAGCGAAGGGGAATCTATTTTTTGCTGTTTCTTCTCCTCTTTTCACACACCGGCCCCCCCTTGCCGAGAGAATGTAGCCGCCCGCCCACCAGATGGACAGTCCAAAGTACCCACCGACCAATTGGAGGGGCGGGGGGGTCAAAAAGGTCAGGGCGCGGAGGCCAGAGTTAGTGTCACAGCTGTTCCGACAAGACAAGAAAAAATCCTCGCGGGGGCTTGCCCAAGATGAGCTCCGGGATCTTCGTCCATCTTCCATAAACGACCATACAAGCGGTCTGAGAAGGGACTGAGTGGCTGACATCTCAAAGAAAAGGTGAAGCCGAAACGAATCGTTGAGAGATTCGCATAGTGGTTGGAGTACGTCGAGAGCGGCGAATTGTGCTTCATCTGAAGATACCAGAAAGTTCGTCAAGACAGACGAATCGTGCTTCCAAGGCAGGGGGGCTCGGGCAAGCCGACCTAACAACTGAGAGGAACTGTTTTTGGTGAGCACTCTCTCACATGCTTTTATTTCCTAAAAATTGATATATTTTTTATGTTAATCTAGCATATTTTGTAGTATTTTTCTTTTTTTTATTTTTACTAAGTTTTTTTTTTCTATTTTCGTCAATATCATCATTATATATTTTCTTTTGTTAAAAAACATTTTAGTTGCATGCAAAAATTTTGGAATATACAAAAATAATGAGTTTTTTTTTCATATATTTTTTTATCCTTCATTTTATAGCTAACAAAACTTTATATGTGTAACCTTTTGTTGTCTTCCTTTTTTCTTGCTTGAACACCCAAGGCAGCCCAAAACAATATCAAACTTTAGGTTAAAGTTTTTATTTTGTTAAAAAGGGGGTTTGTGGAGCGTTCAGAATTTTTATTTTCCTCCACGAGCTTTTTTAATTACCCCGTTCTTAACAGCCGTAATCCTCGAGAAGAAAAATCGCTTCCCTAGGCCCCATAGCCTACAGTTATTTGGTCAAAAACGCTTACTGACCTTTAGTCTTACCTTCAATGGATTGCCGAATCGTCAACGGCATTATTCTGGGCAGTCTGAGTCGTCACCTCCCAGCCATCTTGTCGGAATGCCAGACCTACGCCGTTCCGGGGAGATATCCTTCCTGGAATATAGCGTGTATATATGACAAGATGTCCCTAACCTTCGTAAAGAATACTCCTCTAGTAATCATCTTTATCGACCCCCAGTCCGCCTTTGACAATTGTTATCGAGAGTTCTTGGTCTCACCGCTGCGCTCCATCGCTCTGCCTCCGACCTTCGTGGAATGGCTCCTGCTGCTATACGATGCTGCTCTATGCAAAAATCAAGTTTGATTAAAATCGATCGTTTAGAATGAGCAGAGAGCTTCGGCAGGGTTGTTCCTCCAGTGCAGCCCCCTTCTCCATATTCCCTGGTCCCTTCCTGCGCCACATGGAGATAGTTCTGGGAAAATTGAATGTACTTATTCTCGTTACCCAGCAAATCGGGTGATTAGCTGTTGTAGTAAAATTGTATATTATATTAGAGGAAGTGAGAGAAACTTTGAAAGGTCATAAAAGTAGAAAAGGGGATTAAAAATATTCGTAACGCCGATAAGCAACGTAAGGTTTGGAAGAATTGCAGGCTTTTAATTGAACCAGGATCTCGAGCGTCAATTAATAAGACTTAGGCATACTTACTATAGACCCTCTGCTAGCTCTAGATTCGAGGAAATACAGCATCTATTAAACTAATTTTCGAAGTACAAAAGAATACGACCTATTTAAATTCATAGGGGAATAAATATTCATTGTAAATATAAAATGATTGAATAAAAATTCGTAAATATAACATACATTTCTTTTTTGTCAGAATTCCCTCAATTAGGCCAGGTTCATACCGACTTAATGTGCTAGACTTATTGTAACAATTGGAACAATGATTTAAATATAGAACAAATGAAACTATACCAAAAAGAGAAGGCAGCTTTATTTTCCGAATAGACTCAGTATCTTTTTGCGTTCATTTTAACGAAAGAAATGGGAATTATATTTCGATATCAATTTCTTACCAACAAATCAGGTGGAAAATATACGACTAATATTTCTATAAATAAAAATGAAAACCCGTTTTCAGCTTATTTCATTTTGAAATATATCATTCAGCAACGTTCTATTTTCACGCGATCACAAGATGACCTTTTCTCTTAATTTTATCACTTCATCTGGTATATTTTACACACTGATTAAATTTGTTTTAACTAATTTAAAGTGCTCAGTCATTTCGGCTTCAAGTATTTTAATCATTGATTAATCAAAAAGCATCTCTAGGGCACTTTGTTTGGGTGCTGATGTCAGTCTACACCACACCGTGAAGGGGCTAACATCCCTAAACGTTTGAAACTATTTTAAAGGCGTAAGATTCTTTTTGAAATTAAACAATTTCTACTGCCCTTACTGCAATGGAAAAATTAAAGGGAGGGACTGGCTCATCAGTGGTGAACCCTCCCAGCGGTTTCGCCAGTTTAATCTACCATACCGCTGTTATATTGCATTTTTGGAACTTCCTTTTTTAGTGATACTGTTGATAGACTCTGATAGACAATGTTCTGGGGTTCTACACATGCATGATGTGACTGAATAGCACAACACGTATAAGGTTTCTTGCTAACCTTGGTGCAAGGTAGCAAATGGAGGATAAACTAGTAGAAGAATAGAACCCAGAATAGCAAAACATGTAAAGACATAATATACAAAGACAATAGATCATTAATTTATCAACTTACCTGAAACACTGGGCATATATTCAATCTAAAACACATGGAGAATAGCCCATTACTACAACATTAAACAAAGGAAGCAACAAGTGTTTCTGGAAGCACTCATATCATCAGGAGAAATAGAAAAATCGAGATTCAAAATTTCCTGAACACTATTCCATAATTCACAACAACATAATTTTTATTTCATTATGGGGCTCTTAGTATATAGTTATACAATTGACCTGTGATTGAATATCAATATCTTAAAGGCACTTAAATATATTGATGGCGTAAAAAATATTTTCAAAATTATCTATATATTGTGTATATATATATATTTACATTATAATATACGATTTATTTAATATTTAGATTTAATATAGTCTGTATATAATGCATTCTCACGCGTGCACAGGTTAATTTTCAATTTATTTTATCCTTTAAACAAATTAATTATTCCTTATGATATTTTTGCTAGCATCCCGTTGAAGAGAAGATTTGCTTTGTATTGTTTTCCTCCCTTCAAAAAATGTAAAGCTACGTTTTGATTATAACAAATAAATGTGCACAGTCTGCACTATTTTGGCAATGATGAGAAATTTACAATGATGATGATTCTGATTATAATACACAAATAATTAAAGTATATACTATGTACAATGACTATGTTCATGCCGCCTCAACCGCCGCTGCAGAGCTTGATGGAAGATCGCCGGCGGGTCTCCAGCGATACCACGTATTTCGCGATCTACGAATAGTAGATCGCATGCTTCGCCACTGAGCAGGTGGTGATGGCGTGGTCCTCGAGGCCAACCGCGAAGATCCAGGACTGCAGGTCGGGAGGCCGCCGGTTGATGGAGAACGCCTCTCGGAAGAGAGGGTGGACGGCGATTCAGGACCAATAGGGATGGGCCAGCGACAGGTTGCTGGAGTGGTAGGCATGCAGACGGTTTGGCTCGACGCCGGAGTGCTCTGGATGAGGCAGGGCGTGCAGGGCCAACCGTAGAGAGACGTCCGCTGCATGGTCCCCCGAAGAAGTAGCGACGGATGAATGAAAATGACAGGCTGGTGGGTGGCACGTCGACGACAGGCGCCCTGCACCGGAGATTATAAGTGGCGTGGAGAACGTCTGTGCCGGGGCAGCCACTGGTGCAGGGTGGTTTAATGCCGCAGGTGGCGATGCAGCTGCAGTGGTGTTAGGAGCAGGCGCTGTGATGTTTACACTGATCCTCTGGCTCGAGGGTTGGGGATGCTTGCCTCCCTGATGATCCGGGGGCAATTCGTTCTCTTGTGGCCCTTTCTGTAGCACTTGGAGCAGCGGAAGCCGTACTCCAAGTAGGCCAGCTCAGAGCCGCCCTTGGCAGTCGCAACAATCTTCTTTGGAAGATCTGTGATTTTTTACCTGTCGCTTCATGAGAATGAACGCCGTCTTTTTCAAGTCCTGCCAGGTGTAGCCGCCCGAAAAATTCACGGCAGGAGCGATGGAGACCACCTAACAGTAAGGCCTTAGGGTCCTGAATATGCCAGCGTCCTCAATGATGTATGGAAGCCCGCAAATGGTTATCTTTTCTGCCTTCTTTTGGTAAGGTAAGGCTTTGCGGAGGGCTTCCTTGGCCATAAGTCCGTCTTCTACGATCGTTTCCGCCATTTCAGGCCGCTCAAGGCCAACAAGGACCTGTCCGGAAGCTTTTCCCAGCTGCACAACGCAGCTTTTCCCCAGCTTATTCTTCAGAGCTTTATGTAATCCACTGGAGTGAACTCCGGGGAGTATTCCAGATATATTATCTGGTCAAAGGTTCCGGCAGCTGCTTTGCTCCGGCACTGATCCAGAATTTGCCTGGATACCTAGATTTGCTTAATGATGTTCCTGGAAGGCGCGATGCCTGGCGCGGTGCAGTACTGTCCCGAGGGGTTTTAGTCTGGCGAGATGAACCAGGTAGAGGCTGGCGCACCCTTGCCGGAGGAGGGGAACGCTTCCTCTTTTTACTTTGTTCAAAGTTGTCTGATTCGTTTTCAACGATGTCGGCCCAATTCCGGCTTGTTTGAGATAAAATTTCACATCCGCCGCTTGTCAAGGGCGATTTTGCATATTTTAAATTAGTTTCAGAATTTGATACACTATTTTCTGAAACGATTTCCTCCGATATTTCAGCGTTCCTTGAAGATACATTGACGGCAACAGCACCATCCTCTTTCCCATCGTATTGGCCATCCGCCAATACCGAATACTTTGTATACTTTCATACACTTGTCTGCCATGCCCGAAGAACGTGGCCGCACGGCCGAGAGAGAGAAAATTAACATATTTTTATTGACATCTTATCAATATAGGAAAGTGAACAGTCCGCACTAATTATGAGAAATTAACAATAATCAAAACAATGATAAAAACGAAAAAATGATATAAAAAATATTCCATGTTCAATGACATTATACATGCCACCTCAGCCACTGCTGCAGAGCTTGGTGGAAGATCGCCAGCGGGTCTTCAGCGATACCACGTATTTCGCGATCTACGAAGAAAACGTGGATCGCATGCTTCGCCGCTGAGGAGATGGTGATGGTATGGTCCTCGTTGCCCACCGCGAAGATCCAAGACTGCAGGTCCGGCGGCCGCCCGATGATGGAGAACACCTCCCGGATGAGAGGACGGATGGCGCAGCAGGACCCGAAGCGGGGGGTCAGCGACAGGTCGCTGGAGCCGCAGGCGATGCAGACGGGCTGGCTCGACGCCGGGTGCTCTGTATTGGGTAGGGCAAAGAGATATTCTCCGCATGGCCCCAGAAGAAACAGCGACGAAAAGAAGAAGCGTCTATGCTGGTGGAGGGTACGTCGGCGACAGGCCCCCAACGCCGGAGATACCGCGGATGGGAACATCGGCCAGGCGGGGGCGCTCCAACATGCGACGCGCAGTGCGTGTCCTGATGCTCAGGAACGGCGTGGCCGTCCCACGCAGCACCACGGCTTCCTCCAAGCTCTTCTCCTGATACGCGCTCCTCGCGTTTTCTGCCACCAGACGCCGGCAGAAGGTACCAAGGGCGGCAAAATCGTCGCAGGTGCTTCTCGTCAGCCTGGTGGTGAGAGACGGAGCAGGGCCCGCCAGATCTCGGACACGTACTCCTCTCCACCTTGAATGAGCCCGAAGCGATGGCGTCGCCAGGAACCTGCAGGCACCGACGAGAGGTAGGTTCAGAAGGGTAGGAGTAGGCACCACGCGGTGATTCAGGCCCAGGATGGAGGAGGCCTGCTCCCACAGCTCCAGTAGACGGCGACGATGTGGCGGTAGCCAAGCCCCCGGAGACATGGGAGCCATCCAGACTCCACTCTCCACCACCATCTTCCCGGATCTGCGTAAGTCTGACAATCCGGCACGATGGTAAGCAGGTGAGGGCGCAGACGACCGTGAAGGATGCCGCTGACAATTCTGTATTCCGTTGTTGGCAACACTATGGGCCGGTATGCGCTTAGACCCAAACAACTGCGCGCCTTGGGGACGAGACAGATTAGGCTTCTCCTCGATGAATGAGGCAGAGCCCCACGGAACCTGGATTCCTCAAGAACTCGATGAATAGTTCCTGCGAATAAGTCATCAAAGCCCTTTACCAACTCGCAGGGCAGGCTTTCCCAGCCAGTTACTTTGCCTTGTGGCAGGCGGCGGATTGCAGCCTCAACCTCGTCTAAGGAGATGCTTTCTCGGTAAAGTGGCTCCAAATCCTCCAGCAATATCCTCTTTGTCGCTCATTCTAAAAATACAGCGACATTCTCAGGGAGAAAAGTTGAGCTAGCGAACCGTTCGCTGAAGGTTTCAAAGACCAGGCGTCTCAATGGCTCTCCCCCGATGTGGTTCCTCTGATCATTGAAGACTGTCGTCGGTTCCAAGCCATGATGTCTGACACGTCGGGCGCGCCCAAGCTCGGGGAGTGAAGGATAGTCGGCCTCCACGGACTCGGCCTCAAGCTGAGAGCATAAGAACCGGCTGGCTCTAGTGACGTAGTCGTCTTCAACGCGGGCAGTGGAGAGACACTTGATGTCGTCAACAAGATTCCTCTTCATTTTGCCTCAATTTCTCCGCAGTCCTCCAGGGGTTATGTCTTCGATGTACCGCGAAGTATCCTTGAGGAGAGCCGCAACTCTCTCAACGACTGGCGCCGAACGAAGAAGCGCAGAAACGGGAGTTTCTCGAATCTCAGGAGAATCCCCCACATGGAGAAGGATGGCACGGTGGTCTGAGGCTCGGTATTTGAGGGTCCAGTAACGGTTAATGCGTTCGAAAAGCCTTGATGATAATAGGACTTTATCCAAACTGGCAGCATCAACCCGGCTTCCGTAGTTGGCAACCCTCGTAGGCAGGTGCGCGGCGCAAAACAAGATGGCGGTTTCAACGAGGTTGGTCCGGTCTAGAAGTTCCGCGAGGGCTTCGGCTGAACCAGATACAATGTCACTCGGAGACTCCTCGAAGATGTTTAGGTCCCCGACGATCCACGCATCTTCTTTGGTTGCTTCATTTGCGATTACTTGCAGTTGAAGACGCCGTTCTTCAGGAGTATGAGACAAATGGCAATTGATGACACGGTTTTCGAGACCCCGGAGGCCGAATGGCAATTTTGCCTGGCCATAGGACGCGGTGCCAAAAGACGGTGACACCCGGCGAGACCGGATGCCCTGGGAGTCGACGCTGGCGCGAAGACAGCCCTGTAGCCGAGGCAGAGGTCCCGAACATCGTCCAGGGCCAGGATGTTCGTCTCCTGGACAAAGCAACGTCAATTGCGTGCTGCTTTAAGAAGCAGCACATTTCCATACTCTTTTGACGAACGGCAATGCCGCGCACGTTGAGGCACGCTACGCGGAAGATCATAGCGTGCTCTTGTTTGTTGACACCCGAAGGTTGGTGAGCCGCATGTAGAGTGTGCATGACTTATCCTCTACAAGGGGGATTAACCGGCTGAAGAGTTGATTCTGACTCTCCATCTGCTCATCCGATCGGTCTTCAAGCTATTTTAACTTTTGAGAAGGAGAGATTATGCTTTGGATAATGTCATCCCGCTTCAAACCTAGGTCTTCAGTGTTCTTGATCAAATTGATGGAGGACCGTTCTCAAAATGCGATTTTTTAGAGGGCTCCTCCTCCTTTTTGTTCAAAGGAAGTTGTTTAATCTTGGAGCCATTTGGCAATTTCAGGATGGGAAGCGTAGTCGTGGGCTGAATTTCTTTTTCAGTGGTTGACCGGTCAGTCACTGGTGTAGTCGCGGCTGCGATGGATGATATCTGTTGGGCGGGTGAAGATATCGCGGAGGTGAAAAGTTTCTGCAAAGTCTCTGGAAAGTCTCTGCTGAGGTCTCCTAGGGTTTAAAAGAAAAAAACGGTTGCAGATGAAGTTGCGGCAGGTTTCGTAGAGGGCGTTGACTAGGTGGATGGTGAGAGCAGTGCTGGATCCTGCCGGGAGGTGGCCTAAGGGATGGAACGATCCTCTATGTCCCTTCTGGGGCAGCTGGCCCGCCGAAGACCTTAGCGGTGGCACTTGCTGCATCTGACACCGTAAGTGATGTAAGCCGGCGTCGTTTCTCCCTTGAATTTGATGTCCAACTTTCCAGAGAGCTGATGGATTTTGAGTTCTTCAATCATGAAGACAAACACTTCTCTGTTATCGTTGGTCCAAGTGTAACCTTCTGATGAGACCACTTCATGTGACAAAGAGGCCACTCTGCAATAAGGACGCAGGGCTGCGACGATGTCCTCGTCCTTTACTGCGATTGTGATAATTTCAATCACCACCTTTTCTGACCTCTTCTCTTATGGGGAAACTTTTAGGAGGTGGTTCCCGATGTTGAGACCCTTTCTAACTAGTCTTTCTACCATTTCAACACTTGCTAGTCCAACCAGACTTGGCCGGATATTTTCATGAGTTGAAATACAGAACCTTTTCCCAACATCTCCTCCAAGGCATCTAATTTCTTGATAAATCGATAAAAGCAAACCACGTACGTGTTTCGGGCTGCTGTCCCTCGTCAGCGTGGTGCATGCTGTACCTCAACGACCAAAAAAGGCCTTCTACAGGAGAAACATAAAATAATTATATTTTTAACCTACCTATTAAATATGATGGTCTGGCTTATTCCGTGTTCTACTCGAGTGAATGATCATTTTTGATTGAAAAATATGTAAATTAGTCCAGTACTTGGTTAATTGGAATTTTCCTTTGATGGAAATGTGACAAACCTCTTTCCGACTTAACTCTATATCCAGTTAAAATTTCAACCAGATTGATTGAATATTGAGAAAACGTATAAGTGGAAAAAATAAATAAATATACATATTGTAGCGTAGAAATGAAGTTTGGGAATATCTTAAGATGTAAAAGTATATATTGATGGCGTCAGTACCCTAGTCGACAATTATCAACAAAACTATCTACAGCTAGAGGATATTGAACAAGCAAGCAAAGTAATATATTTATGATGATTTTACAAATACAGAGTAATATATGAAAAAACAATAGAAAAAAATATATATAAAGGTCAGGTGTTGATATTAAAAATAAAAAAGGCATATCCTGACCAGGAGCACATGTGCTTTTCAGAAGGCAGAGCGCCATCTGGTGGAACAGAATACAACTATTAATTTATTTAGCCTGTTGCCTGATATTTGGCCAACTAGTCCCTATTTGGTCCCTAGTACCTTTGCTTCCTTTTTCTTGCGGCGTGAAGAGCGGCTTTGTCGTCGTATCGTCTATAGGGACATCGTCATCTTCAAGGGAAGTCTTGGCTTTAGCACGGCGGTGGAATCCTGGAGTCAGTCTCCGAAAATGTAGATCACAGCACCCATGGCTTCAAGGTCTTCTCAGCGGTCTTCAGTTTGTCTTCCCTAACTTACCCAGCATCTCACCAAAATGCCACGTGGAAAATTAGGGAAGACAAAAACTTCAGGAGGAGACAACAATTTATTTCGGGGATGGACAAAACTAAGAACGGTAAACAAAAGATAAGCCAAGAAGGAAATTTACAGAGTAGCAAAATATAAACATAAAAATGACCACTCTGTTAATAAAAATAATAAAATTAATAAATACAGTCGAACTTGGATAATTCGAACCCCAAGGGACCATAAAAAAATTCGAATTATCCAAAAATTCGAATTAAAGATGTTTTGAATAAAAAGGCTTAAAACAATAAAAATCTCACAATTTCGATCAATTCCTTTATTAAGAATAACATTAGTTGCTGTAAATTTACATTTTTACCGTATATTTAGATTATGTGCAATAATTGTATGTATATACTATATACATATAAAAAATTTCAAAACTGATGTATTAATGTACAAAAAAAAAAAGGCAGATTGCTGGTTAAAAAAATGTACAGATTATTCTGCTTCGTTGGAACTCTGAAATTTAATTTTTGCCAAAGAAGTCAGAAATCTTAGCCTGTTTTCTAGAATTAAGTCTTTCAGTAAGGACAAAGGATTCTAACATATTCAACGAGTGGAAAATAGAGGGACTTACGTCATTTTTACTTTCAAAAAAGCGTCTAAGTTGCATGATATAGTTCGTTGCTTCGGCCGCACTTGGAACGTTTCATTTCCCCGGCAACTGATGACTCGTCTTCATCACCCGATGCCTCGTCGCCGTCTTGTTTTTCAATGTTGTGGTTGAGCACTTCAGCGATGATATCTGCGTCGGTTATCTCACCACATACTGCAACATCGTCATCCACGTTTAAGAAATCGTCATACGAGATGGTAGGATTAGAAATGACGTCCTCCCAGCCGTCAACTGAAGGCATCGTTTCCGCTATAATATCATCTGCATTTTCTTCATCCTCCTACTTTTTTACGAAACCAGCTTTTTTAAAACAGTGTTTGATCGTTTCGGACGTTACTTGGTCCCAAGCTTTCTTACACAATCGAGAGGCTTGAAGAACGTCTAGTTTGATTTTAAGGGCTTCGGAATCTCCTGTCAATATGTTCTCAACTAGAAACCGTCTGTAAAAATGCTTAAGATTTTTGATGACTCCCTTGTCCATGGGCTGGATAACCGAAGTCATGTTGGCAGGAAAAAAAATTACTTCCACATTTTCCATTGGAGGGATTGAGTTGTGTGCAGTACAGTTATCGATAAATAAAATAACTTTTCGTTTTTCTTTTGTGAACTTTTTGTCCAAGTTCAACAGCCACTTCTCAAAAAGATAACTAGTCATCCAAGCTCTTGCGCTGTTTGCATAGTCCACTGGCTTCGTTTTGACGTTCTTGAAACAACGTGGATTGGCTGCCTTGCCTATCATCAATAGAGGAAGCTTTTCAGATCCATCCATATTTGCACCAACCAGGAGAGTGACTCTCTCTTTGCTTAGTTTCCCCCGTGACATGCGTTTTGTCAGGGGTGCATTTAAAAAAAAGACCCGTTTCATCAACATTGAAGACGTCTCTAGCGTCTTTATCCTGGATCAATTCCCGTAAATTATTTTTCCATTGTTCGGCTACTTGTAGATTAACGGCCCCACTTTCTCCACAAATGGTTTTGAACGAAATTTTGTTGCGTTCTTTGTAGCCCATCTAGCCACCCAGAACTCGCCTTAAAATCGGTTTTTCCCCATTTCAGTAGCAAATTGTTCAGCTTTGCTTCTTATAAGGTGACCACTCACGGGAATCTTCTTATCTCTTGCTTGCTTGAACCATTTTAAAACACATTTGTCCAAATCAGGATTTCTCGGCTCCCTCAACCTTTTTCGGCCTTTATCACACTCACTTTCACTCCTGAGAATTTTTTCTTTATTTTTTAAGTACGTCGACAATGTGTTTCGAGGAATCCCAAAGTCCTTAGCAATATCGGATTTTTTTTTCATCCCCATCTCTACTTCTTTAATCGCCGCTATTTTTTTCAGCCAACGTCAAAGTTTTGTATGTTCGAAGCGCCGACATATTCGCTCCTTTTAGCTTTCTGATAAATAAGGAGTCTCAAAAAATCCAATAAAAATAAATTTATTATATATAGTACTTCTCTTGCGGCAAGATATTGCCACGTGGAAAATTAGGAAAGACAAACTTCGGCGTGACACAGCAATTTATTTAAGGCAAGGACAAACTATAATTGATAAAATAAAAGATAAGCAATGAGGGAAGTTTACAGAGTAGCAAAATATAAAACATAAAAATTGATAACTCTGTTAAGAAAATAATTAATAATAATAAAATAACAAAATTCGTATGTTACAATATTACAAACGTCATTTCGCAAAATTTCACGCCTTGAACCGGCATCAGGTCCTTATTTTAACTCGTAAAAGTTCGAATTATCCAAGACATAATTCGAATTAACCACGATTTTTTTAACATTAATTATATAGGGAAATTCTAGGGACCAAGATAAATATTCGAATTATAGAGGTTTTCGAATTAAAGAAGTTCGAATTATCCAAGTTCTACTGTACTTTGTTACAGTAATGTGGGGCGGTGAAAATATTTTTGGTTGTAGTAGGTTCGTCCTTGTTTGTTGCACTCTATAGACTCATTTTGCCCTAGCTTCCTGATATTGCCGACGACGTTCTCTGCAATATCGTACCCACGTGTCAGGCCTATTACAGAGAAAGCATATAGGAATATTGTCAGGGGTTCGAAATTCATCCGTTTTCCTCGAGGTGTATGGTTTGAATTCTCTTTTGGCATCCTTGAACTTCGTGCCAGGGTTTATAGCCTCTTGGTTGGGCAATTTGGGCGCTTGATTATTGGCGCCAATGTATTCTCCGCTCTCTGGTAAACCTCATTTTCCAGCTGCTCGGAGTACGTGAGTGGCTTTTGCATGAAAGGGCCTTGCCAACTTCCTCTTTTACGATTTTCCGGATAAGGCTTTCAAAATCTAGATCACTGTCTCCCGAGATTGGAGCCACATTGGCAAGTCTTTCAAAAGAAGGAACTCCAATTCTTTTTTTCTTCAGGTCTTCTATCCTTCGGCACTGTCTGCTGAATTCGTTTACCGTTGCCATCTCAACGGGAAGGAGTGCTTGGAAGATGTCCTCTGCAACACCTTTCATCAGATGAGCCAATTTTCCGACTTCTCCCATAGCTGGATTGACCTGTCGACATAGGATAAGGATGTCCTGGATGTAATACTCAGACGGTTCACCAACCCTTTGTGCTCGCATTTTTAGCTTTGATTCAGCCTTTCGCACAAAATGCTCTTGATCACCAAATATCTTTAGGAATTCCTCCTTAAACCTTGGCCAAAAATTTAGGCTTTCTTCTACGTTTTCGAACCAACATTTGGCCGTCCCTCCTAAATAGAAGATGACATTAGCCAGGCAAAGAGATTCGTCCCAACCATTGTGCCTAGCAACGCGATCATAGTCCCTTAACCATTGATAAGGACACTCCGAGTCTTTGCCTTCAAAGGCAGACGGATTTCTTGGTTGTTGAAGACAGGTGAATGATGTCCTAGTCGACTGGGATCCCTCCAGTTCGCTTTTCACTGACATTTCAGTTTTCTGATCCAATTCGGTTGGCGATAAGTCTCGAAGTCTCCGGCTTCTTCTCCTTGATAAGTCCACCTTTTAGAGGTAATGGGATGTTACAGCGTCTCCACCAGTTTGTAACGAAGATAAAGAGCGGGAGATTCCAGAGAAATTAAGTCAGTTTATTTGCTGTTACAACTCTAACCGCGCTGCACGGAAGTGAGTGCCAGCGCCCAGAGAAAGAAATGATCTTAACTATGTCAAACAAAAATAATGATATATGCAAAAGTGAGTTTTGCATAAAACAGAATAAAAAAACAATGTATAACTATTATTTACAAATAACTTTTACAATATAATGAGTCTGAGATAGATAAAATCCATCTTCTGCCCTTTTAATTTCAATTCCAATAAATGGTTCGCTATCTTCATTTTCTGTTAGAGTAATATATTTTTATATTTCTGAGCTAGGTTATATTAATTTTCTTACTGTTTCCAACAATGATGAGATCATCTACATATAGACCCAGTATCGCATAATATTCTCCTCTCTGGAGTTTATAGACGCATGGATCACATTTGGTTCTAATCATTCCCAACTGGTATAAAATTTCATTGATCCTTTTGTTCCAACATTTATTTATTGTGGTAGACCATACAGGGTATTTTTCCAATTTGCACACTTTGTTTTCTTCAACTTTTTGAATAAAACTATCTGGTTCTCTCATGCATACTGTATCTTCTAAATACCATAGAGATAAACTGTCTTCAGATCATAAATCTTTATGATTAAATTCTGTTGCGTTGCAAGAGCTACTATTGTTTGCAAGCTTTCCTTTTTGAGTACAGGTGAGAAAGATTCCTTATGGTCCACACCATATCATTGAAGCATTCAACAGCAACCAGTCTGAACTTTCTTTTATATATGCCATCATTGGATGGTTTTCTTCGTACTGTAGACCCATTTACAGTTATAACTCTCATACCATTTTCCTTTGGTACTAGTGTCCATACTTTATGTTTCTCTAACTCACCGAGCTTTTCTTATTGCTTTGAACCATTCGCCTCTTTCTCCAATATCCATCTCTACTTTAAAATTCTCCGGAATATAATGATCTATTTCCATAATTAAGATTCGCCTCATTCCTATCTTTTATTCTTTGTGAGTGTCGAACTCCTTCTTCGATCATTTTCCTTTCATGTTCTTCAAGTCTTGCTTTTTGCCGTTTTTTGAGACGCTTTTTGTATCTCATTTTTTTCTTCCTCTTCCTACGATTTACTCTATCGGTTCTGTTTGCGTGAGTCATTTTCACTGTCACCACCTAATTTTACTGAAATATCCTCCTGAGACTTTATTTCACTCTCTGTGACAGGATTGTCTTCTTTCAAGATAAGAAAGTCTTCAGCAACTATTTATCCACAATTTCCTTTATAGATCAAATTATATATATATATCACAATTAATATTTTCCAGAAGATCATTTTCATAAATGATTCCTCTCTTCACTAAATTTTACCGATCTGACTTCATGAATTCTCTTTGTCATTATAGCGTATATTCTGTAGGCTTTTCTTTTATTGGAATAACCGATAAATATTCACTTTCTACCCTTTGGTGAAAACTTGTTTCTTCTTGTTTTGCCTTCAAGCCAATAGGTCAAACATTCAAATATTCTTGACCGATGGTTTCCTGCCATTCTATCTCTGCATAGGTGTATGGTGCTTGATAGACCTGTGGGGAGTAAAATTCTTAATATACAGCTGTATGGTAATGGGTAATTTAGCCAATCAGTAAGGTTCTCGCTGTATCTATAAAAGCCCTATTCACTCCTCTGCCACTCTATTACTTTGTGGCGAGTATGTGGTGGTAAGTTGGTGATGGATCCTATTTCTTTTGAAAAATTCTCCAAATCTAGGATTACAAAATTCAGTTCCATTGTCGGTTCTTATATATTTTATTCTAAGACTTTATTCGTTTTCGGGTCTTGCTTTAAATTCCTCAAATATTTATGTATATAATCCATTTTATGCATAAAGATAGAAATTTTCCTAAAATAAATGTTATAAATGAAAGAAATAAAATAAGGTAAACCTTTTAAGGTAATAATTATTTTAAGTGAATTTCTAAATTGTTATTTCCAAATTTGAAGCACAGAATAATTCTTGAATAATCTTTAAAAAATAAAATGGTGTGAATGCATTATCGCTTGTTTTGCTTAACAACAGCACCCTTCACTGTTTCGTTCTATTAACATTATTAAATAATTTTATATATATATATAAAAATAAAATGTTTAAACATCATAAGATTGCTTCTAGATTTATCTCAAATAAATCTTCAGTCGAAAAAGCTGCCTTTGAAAAGGTAATTATAATCTATCTGCCAATATATAGGCAGGTCGCAGTCTATCAATGGAAACTTTTTCGTTTCTGCCCTTAACACATAACGCCATTTTTGCTTTGTGTTAATTTATGCCTAATTGGCCTTGTCTTTATTGTTTGCGGAAGAGCATTGCTCGATGCAAATATTTGAATGTAATTCTACTGTTCTAAAAGCTTGTGTCCATAGTTTTTGTTGCAAATATGTTGCCTATAATTTTGTGTGACATTTTCATTTAAAATTTAAAAACAATAAGGAATATTTTAAAATATTAAATGAAAATGTTACACAAAATTATAGGCAACATATTTGCAACAAATCCCCCCTTAATTTTGGGGAATATTTTCCATTAATTTAATTAAATTAAAGTTTAACCCTATGGATGCCAAAGATGAATAACCCTTAGGTGCCAAGGCTGGGAGACACCGTTGACTTTGGCCGTATCTGAAACTAAGCCTCCCATTGGTCCTGACGTCAGTGTGACGCCCGATGTAAACATAGGCTGTGATTGGTTCGTTGCGCGCGTCACCAACCTCACCTCAGGGAATTCTCTGATTGGCTGGATGGATCCAACTCGGCGATATATATATTTTTTTAAATTAAAAATTAATATGTAATTTGTAAATACCTTTGATTACCTTAATATTTATTATGGACTTTTTATTCCTTTTTAATTTGTATTATATCTCCATTATTATTAAAAAAAAAAATTATATTGGTGATTTAGCGTAAACGTAAACAATGAAATAAGGACAATCCAGTTACGATACAATGGTGCTCGATAATTTAGCAACGTATTATTATTCTTTTTTTACAAATAATTTAGCAACGTATTAATATTCTTTTTTTACAAATAATAAATAAATTTTTACAAATAATTCTATTTTTACAATTATAATTAGCAACGTGTTTTTTATTTTTAGCAACGTGTTTATTTTTACTTATAAAAAACTAAGATTACAAATTATAATTAGCAAAATATATTCTATATTTTGATTCACTAATAATAATGCAGACAATGCATAAAAATGCACTAAATATGCTTACTAAATGCTTACGTATGCATAAAAATGCACTAAATATGCTTACTAAATGCTTACGTAAGCTTAAGCATACAAAAATATTCTTTTATATTTGTCAATATTCTTTTATACCAATATATTTTGATTCACTAATAAAATGCAGACAATGCATAAGATTAGCAACGTGTTTTTATTTTTACTTAATAAAAAACTAAGATTACAAATTATACAATAAAACCCCGCTATAATAACGAACCCTGGATATAACGAACCTTCCCTTATAACGAACCCACGCCGATTCCCAATTCCATTCCATTGAAAATACCATCGTTATAACGAACTTTGCGATTTTAGTATAACGAACTACCCCTATAACGAACCTATTTCGGGTCCCAAAATGAAAAATCTATTAAAAATACTATGCTTATAACGAACTTAGAATTGTAATAAAAAAAAAAATTAAAAAACAAAATTTTGAGCATGTTTAAAGCTCGCGGATCGCGATTTCAAAACAATAAATTTAGCGGCATTGTTTGTTTGATTTTTGCACTTTATTTTTGCTGTATGTTGTATAAATTTTTACACATTATACTTTTTATTAATTAGAATATCTTTGCATCCATTAAATTTGAAATAAAAAAATGCAAATGGCTTCCAAAATGAAGAAAACAAAGGCATTTTAAAAACAAAAGCATTATTTCTTAAAAAAAAAAAGGCCATTTTCAGAACTTTTCAAAGTGAAACAACATAGGCAAAATGTTAAGAACATCTATAATATAATTGCCTTATTCTGTCTGAAGCTCACGGATAGAATGCGCGCCCATTGGCTGCCGCGAACACGTGTCCTCCCTGCCCCCCTCTAACAACCCTGTTATCAGCTGTGTGATACATACACCTGTCTATAGCGGCCATTCTAGACAACCCTGTTATCAGCAGTGTGTTACATCCACCTGTCTATACAGACCACCCTGTCTATAGCGGACACTTAGGCAACCCTGTAATTCAGCAGTGTGTTACATCCACTG
>CP092877.1:24555616-24808986 GCA_030710605.1 Cordylochernes scorpioides | reverse complement strand
GATCATTGAAAAATATTTTTAGGAAGAAATCTCCTTCTACATCTCAAAAAGTAAACCGGTGCCGAAGAAACCTTTGGCCTTTTCGAAGAAAATCGAATTACGGTTTTTTGAGAGCAAAGAACAACCGCTAAAGATCACCTCTCGACCTTCGAAGATCATTTTTGAAGACGTCCTTTTGGTCAATGGCAAATATTTCAAGCCAACTAAGGCCCCAACATCAAGCCTGGCTGAAGATCTTCAGAAAATGAAGAAAAATGAACTTCTCTCTGCCGTCGCGAAACAACTAGAAGTCTGCCTACTTCAGCAAGAAAATAATTTGGATGATTGTCGCGAAAAAAGACGTCACCGGTAAAAACATCGACGGGTGAAGCTACTGAAGACTTCAGATCTTTATCTGTTCCTTGCTGGGCTCTTCGAAGAGACCTAAGGTAAGCGCCCTGTGATTTAGACACCATTCAATGTTTATTATCAAATTTACAAGGTTAACATTTCCATTTTAAGTTGAATTTAGGGTTATAAGTTTGGTTGTAAGTGGCTTATAGAGATTAGGTATTATTTTCTCATTGAAAATTTATAGAGTTGATATATCCATATTGAATTAAAGATATATTCAATCAAACACATATAGATATATTTATAAACAGAGGCTTATTAAAATAACTATAATTTATAATTCAACTATAAAATGATAAAATTCTAATTATTATATAATGGTTATACAAAAATATAAATACTCCTTAAATACGTTCAAAATTTAAATAAACATATACAGTGTGTATATTTAAATACACTTCTAAGTCTATTACAAACGCAAATTAATAATTTTACTTTTAATACACATTATGTTTTTAACAAATACTTTTTATTTGTCAGGATAAAACTATATTAGCAAAAGTCGTTTTAGGTAACAAGACTATTCTTATCCCAAGGCTGGACTGGCACACACACTCCTAACTCAATCCATACGTTCTATATAGCTGGCAAAAATAGGTTAAATAGCAAATATGCAAATTGTGCCACACAAAGATCAAACATGCTAAGAGCAAACATGCAAAGAGCAAATATGCAAAGATTCAACACACCTGCTTACATCCCCCTTTTTAAGATCTGAAATATATATATACATTACAAACTTTAAATGCACAATATAATCAATAATGAAGGCGGTCCACGGGTTTAACAATTCGTCCACTCCGAGTTCTTATCTGGCCGTCATCTAAGTCGTTAGAGGGATAATCCACAACTGGGGTATTTTTATTTTTAACCAGTTCCTCCCCCGAAAAGGTCGGCGTCGATGGGTCGTCTGGGTATTGCACTGTATCTCCTTTTCGTAGATGGAACCTGTTTCGACGTACAGTCCCAACTGGAGTATCAACCGTATATGACCTTGGTGTCGATGCTTTCTGCTTTACAATCCCCCAGATTCGCATATCTGTAATCCAAACCGTGTCACCTTCGGATAGCTCCTCCATGTCCCTAGCTCCGCAGCGTCGATCATATCTGGATTTCATATCCTTTCTCCTTCTCTCCTCCATTCTTTTCAGGGTCTAAGAGTCCACCAACCTTGGATTAAGATTCTCTGGTGCAATTGGCAAGGTCGTTCGGAGTTTACGTCCCATGAGAAGCTCAGCAGGGCTGTAACCGTTCTCCAAAGGGGTCGATCGATACTCCAGGAGTCCAAGCGATGGGTCATGATTTTTCTTGAGGATCAACTTAGAAATTTTCACACCTGCTTCTGCCATCCCATTGCTCTGCGGGAATCTAGGACTTGAAGTAACATGTGTGAATCCGTACTGCCTTACGAAATTTGCAAATTCACGAGCAGTTCCAAATTGCGTCCCATTATCGCTTACAACAGTTTCTGGTATTCCATGTCGGGCAAATATGGATTTGCAACTACGCACTACCACATTGGCTGTGAGCCGATCCAGCTGAATCATTTCAGGAAAGCGAGAATAATAGTCAATGACGACCAGATACCACTTATTCTCGAACTTGAACAAATACATTCCAATCTTTTGCCACGGTCGTGTAGGAAATTTGGCTGGTATCAAAGGTTCATGTTTTGAGACGGCTTCCTGGATACAGACACGGCACTTTCTGACCGTTTACGCGATCTCTTCCGAAATTCCAGGCCACCATACCGTCTCACGTGCGCGAAGTCTTGTTTTTGTAATCCCGAAGTGCCCAGCGTGCAACTTATCCAGGATCTCCAGTTTCATACTTGCTGGAATAACAAGACGACAGTCACGCATCAGTAGTCCATTTTGAACGCCGAGTTCATCCTTGACATGCCAATAAGAGAGCAGAGCCTGTGATATCTTCTTATCTGGCCAGCCTTGCTCAAGGTAGTTGACTACTGCTTTCAGGGTCGTATCGTCTTGTTGAGTTACAAAAATCCTCGTCAACATCTCGTCTTTGTCGGTTATACACGAGAGAACTGCATTTATATGCGCTGTGGTTAGCCGTTCGTTTTCACCTCCCTCGGTTGTAAGAAGTGGTTGTCTGAATAATGCATCGGCGTCGAGCAGCTCCTTTCCAGGGATATGCACTATTTCGAATCCAAACCTCATCATACGCATTCGGAAACGTTGCAGTCTTGGGGTCAGCGAACTCAATTCTTTCGTCGAAAATAGAGGAATGAGAGGCTTATGGTCGGTCTCAATTCGGAAACACTTTCCAAGCAGGAAATCTTGAAAACGTTCGCAAGCCCATGTAATTGCGAGAGCCTCTTTCTCGATCTGAGCATATCGTTTTTCGGTAGGTGTTATAGTTCTAGAAGAATAAGCAACAGGTCGCCAGATTCCATTCTTAGCCCTCTTGCTTCAGTACCGCTCCCAAGCCGTATGAAGATGCGTCGGATGACACCATAGTTGGTTTCCTGACATCGTATGCTGCCAAGATGGGTTGAGTCGTGAGCAATTCTTTCAACTTTCGGAATGCTCGCTCCTGGCTGCAATCCCAAACGAAGTCTTGACCTTTCACCAACAACTGGTTCAGTGAAGCCACAATTTCAGATAAGTTTTCTACAAAGCGTCCCAGATGGTTCACCATGCCAAGAAATCTTCTTACGCCATGAACATCGGTCGGAGCAGGCATCTTCGCCACTGCTTCGATTTTCGCTGGATCTGGTCGAATACCGTCTTTATCCAGTATGTGCCCAAGAAAATTAATTCTTGGCACGCTGAAGACACACTTGGCCTTGTTTAGTGTAACTTTCGCCTCTTTTAGTTTTCGGAGCACTAAACGAAGAATTCGATCGTGAGTCTTGGAGTCGGAGGCAAATATCAGGATATTGTCCAGGTAACACATTACACCGTCCAGGCCTTGCAAGATTATTGACATAACTCTCTGAAAATACTCTGGGGCGAGTGAGATTCCAAATGGCATCCTGCAGAATTTATATCTCCCAAAAGGAGTGATGAAGGTCGTTAAATGCTGGCAGTCCGGGCTCAGCGGAATCTGGTGAAAGCCACTGTTCGCGTCCAGTTTCGAAAAGAATTTTGCTTCCCCCAGTTGCCCCAGCATGTGCTCCACCACTGGCATGGGATGCACTTCGCGCTGTACATGTTCGTTTAGCCTTGAGAGGTCCACACAGAGTCGTATGTCGCTATTCGGTTTACCAGCAATCACAGTCGGTATATTAAAATCTATAAAATAAAAGAAGACAAGTTTCTTAAACAATTTTAAATGAACGCAAGCTTTCGAGTGAAAACCCTTCAACAGGCAGTATAAAGTAAACGCGACGATACAAACACGGTAAATATGGCAGACAAGAATATATACACCTATGATATTTACATAAATATGGTAAAGAGAATTGCAAATAAGAAATTCACATCATTATGAAACAATGTATATAGAGAATCTAATTTTCAATAAAGATGCTAATTACATAATTGGAAACAGGAATTTCTTTGAAATATAGTACATGACTGATATATGCAACTATAGGGAGAACTACATGAAGGCCAGGAGAGCGTGATAGGCTTCGGGGAGGTCGATTTTTCTATTGATGCTGCCTTGCTTATGGGATTCTATGGATTCAAGTATGAGTCTTTGATGTTGGTTACGGATGCATCTGTAATGTATTGTAGGGTGTGTGATGTTAAAAGTATGGCCTGTGTCCTGTATGTGTTGATATATGAGAGATTTGGAGTCACGGTTAGATATGTTACGGGAGTGCTCAGACATCCTGATGGCAACGGTTCTACCCGTCTCACCCACGTAAGTGGCAGAGCATTGCTCACATGAGACGGAATAGACCGCGCCATCAGAACGTAGGGGATCCATGGGAACAAGGGGCTTATCCCATGGATCCCCTACGTTCTGATGGCGCGGTCTATTCCGTCTCATGTGAGCAATGCTCTGCCACTTACGTGGGTGAGACGGGTAGAACCGTTGCCATCAGGATGTCTGAGCACTCCCGTAACATATCTAACCGTGACTCCAAATCTCTCATATATCAACACATACAGGACACAGGCCATACTTTTAACATCACACACCCTACAATACATTACAGATGCATCCGTAACCAACATCAAAGACTCATACTTGAATCCATAGAATCCCATAAGCAAGGCAGCATCAATAGAAAAATCGACCTCCCCGAAGCCTATCACGCTCTCCTGGCCTTCATGTAGTTCTCCCTATAGTTGCATATATCAGTCATGTACTATATTTCAAAGAAATTCCTGTTTCCAATTATGTAATTAGCATCTTTATTGAAAATTAGATTCTCTATATACATTGTTTCATAATGATGTAAATTTCTTATTTGCAATTCTCTTTACCATAGTTATGTAAATATCATAGGTGTATATATTCTTGTCTGCCATATGTACCGTGTTTGTATCGTCGCGTTTACTTTATACTGCCTGTTGAAGGGTTTTCACCCGAAAGCTTGCGTTCATTTAAAATTGTTTAAGAAACTTGTCTTGTTTTATTTTATAGATTTTAATATACCTTTCTAAGAAGAATCTCTCATTTCTTATCACAGTAGGTGCACACCATTCAGTCGCAACGTTAACTTGTGCTATGATTCCCGCCTTCTCGAGCTCTTCCAATCTTGTTTTGAGCTTTTCCATCAAAGGTATTGGTACCCGTCGAAGAGTACGCACAGCATATGGTTTTGCTCCAGGTTTCAATTTGATTTCGTAAGGGTTTCCGATCTGTCCCAGTCCTTCAAATACTTCGGAGAATTCCTTGATCGGGTTAATTTTCGTCGCAACCACTTTAATTCGCCTCGCCAGGTTCAAGAGCTCACATGCCCGGCGACTCAGAAGAGGTTCACTCAAACGACGAATGACATAAATCTTCTCCTTGATTTCATAATTGCCATTTCGCAGCGTTGATATAAACATACCCACAGTCTGAAGTTCGGAAAATTCAGCAGCTCTAATGTTGATATCACCCTCCACCACTCGTTGCTGTCCCATTATCTTCTTGAAGAGACACAAAAGAACACATGTAACATCCGCCTGGGAGTCGAGCTTGAACTTCACCTGTTTCCCGTTCACTTGGATTTCTGCTGTCCATCGCCTCCTGCACTCGCCTTCATCATCATCGAGATTAGATGAATCCTCCAACAGCTGAGACATCCAGGAGAAAACCAATTTCTTCATCAAGTTCAGAAACAGCTTTGACTTCCGCAGTCTTCGCCTGCTTATCTGGGCAGCAATTTGCAAAATGGCCAGTTTTTGAACATAGGTTACATCTCTTTCCTTCAGCACGGCAAGCCTGTCCTTCCCTGTGGGTGAAACCTCCGCATTTTGGACATCTTGTTCTTGTTTTGGCTGACTTCTCCTTCCTCGAAGGCTGCTGTTGTTGTTTCGGTGAAAGTTTTCTCGAGTTGAACCTCACCTGGTTGACCTTTTGGCTTGTTGAGGGACGCTGCAGGTCGACTTGCTGCTGTCGAACGGCTTCCTGCTGTCGAACCATTTTCACAGCCTTTTCCAAAGTCAGTTCGCTGTCCAACTGCATTCTTTCAGATAACGCTTTGTCCCTCACTCCAACCACTATTCGGTCACGGATCAACTGCTCATGAAGACTCTCAAATTCGTAACTATCAGCCAATTTGTACAATGAAGTGATGAATTCGTCCACTGGCTCCCGATCCTCTTGGATTCTTGAATTAAATTTCGCACGTTCGTAGATAATATTCTTTCTGACACAGAAGTGGCTGTCGAACGCCTTGAGGACGGAATCAATTTTCGTTGCCTCTTCCTCCTTTTCGAACCTAAAGGCACTGAATATATCATCCGCGCGGTCACCCATCAAGTACATGAGCAAATCGATCTTGTCCGCCTCCTCTTTCTTCTTCATTCCACTGACCACGAGGTATCGTTCGAATCTCTTCCTCCATTTGGGCCATTCGTTGGGAGTCGAGAAGTCGAAGGTTTCTGGAGGTTGAATCTAAGCCATGTTGAATTATCTTCCAAGGTACACCAAAACGATACTTTGCAATATACGGGTTCGTATTTTATCCAGTCACCGCTGCCACCATGTTTTAAACAAATACTTTTTATTTGTCAGGATAAAACTATATTAGCAAAAGTCGTTTTAGTTAACAAGACTATTCTTATCCCAAGGCTGGACTGGCACACACACTCCTAACTCAATCCATACGTTCTATATATAGCTGGCACAAATAGGTTAAATAGCAACTATGCAAATTGTGCCAAATAAAGATCAAACATGCTAAGAGCAAACATGCAAAGAGCAAATATGCAAAGATTCAACACACCTGCTTACACATTATTTTCTAAGAGCTTATCTCAAATAATACAGTTAATAATTTTAAAGGATAAAATATACTTATTTTTAATATCTACTTATATAATTGCCTTATTCTGTCTGTCTGTCTGTCTGAAGCTTACGGATAGAATGCGCGCCCATTGGCTGCCAGCGAACACGTGGCCTCCCTGCCCCCCTCTAGACAACCCTGTTATCAGCTGTGCGATACATACATCTGTCTATAGCGGCCACTCTAGACACCCCTGTTATCAGCTGTGTGATACATCCACCTGTCTATACAGACCACCCTGTATATAGCGGCCATTCTAGATAACCCTGTTTTCAGCTGTGTGATACATACACCTGTCTATACAGACCACCCTGTATATAGCGGCCATTCTAGACAACCCTGTTATCAGCTGTGCGATACATACACCTGTCTATAGCGGCCACTCTAGACAACCCTGTTATCAGCTGTGTGATACATCCACCTGTCTATACAGACCACCCTGTCTATAGCGGCCACTCTGGACACCCCTGTTATCAGCAGTGTGCTACATCCACCTGTCTATACAGACCACTCTGTCTATAGCGGCCACTCTAGACAACCCTGTTATCAGCTGTGTGATACATCCACCGGTCTATACAGACCACCCTGTCTATAGCGGTCACTTTAGGCAACCCTGTTATCAGCTGTGTGATACATACACCTGTCTATACAGACCACCCTGTCTATAGCGGCCACTTCAGGCAACCCTGTTATCAGCAGTGTGATACATACACCTGTCTATACAGACCACCCTGTCTATAGCGGCCACTTCAGGTAACCCTGTTATCAGCAGTGTGATACATCCACCTGTCTATACAGACCACCCTGTATATAGCGGCCATTCTAGATAACCCTGTTATCAGCTGTGTGATACATACACCTGTCTATACAGACCACCCTGTATATAGCGGCCATTCTAGACAACCCTGTTATCAGCTGTGTGATACATCCACCTGTCTATACAGACCACCCTGTATATAGCGGCCATTCTAGACAACCCTGTTATCAGCTGTGTGATACATACACCTGTCTATAGCGGCCACTCTAGACAACCCTGTTATCAGCAGTGTGATACATCCACCTGTCTATACAGACCACCCTGTATATAGCGGCCATTCTAGATAACCCTGTTATCAGCTGTGTGATACATACACCTGTCTATACAGACCACCCTGTATATAGCGGCCATTCTAGACAACCCTGTTATCAGCTGTGTGATACATACACCTGTCTATAGCGGCCACTCTAGACAACCCTGTTATCAGCTGTGTTACATCCACCTGTCTATACAGACCACTCTGTCTATAGCGGCCACTCTAGACAACCCTGTTATCAGCTGTGTGATACATACACTGTCTATAGCGCCACTCTAGACAACCCTGTTATCAGCTGTGTTACATCCACCTGTCTATACAGACCACCCTGTCTATATGGTCACTTTAGGCAAACCCTGTTATCAGCAGTGTTGACATACACCTGTCTATACAGACCACCCCCTGTCTATAGCGGTCACTTTAGGCAACCCTGTTATCAACTGTGTGATACATACACCTGTCTATACAGACCACCCTGTCTATAGCGGCCACTTCAGGCAACCCTGTTATCAGCAGTGTGATACATACACCTGTCTATACAGACCACCCTGTTCTATAGCGGCCACTTCAGGCAAACCCTGTTATCAGCAGTGTGATACATCACCTGTCTATACAGACCACCCTGTATATAGCGGCCATTCTAAAGACCACTCTGTCTATAGCGGCCACTCTAGACAACCCTGTTATCAGCTGTGTGATACATCCACCTGTCTATACAGACCACCCTGTATATAGCGGCCATTCTAGACAACCCTGTTATCAGCTGTGTGATACATACACCTGTCTATAGCGGCCACTCTAGACAACCCTGTTATCATCAGTGTGTTACATTCACCTGTCCTATACAGACCACCCTGTCTATAGTGGTCACTTTAGGCAACCCTGTTATCAGCAGTATGATACATACACCTGTCTATACAGACCACCCAGTCTATAGCGACCACTCTAGACAACCCTGTTATCAGCAGTGTGATACATACACCTGTCTATACAGACCACCCTGTCTATAGCGGCCACCCTGGACAACCCTGTTATCGGCTGTGTGATACATACACCTGTCTATAGCGGCCACTCTGTCTAGAGCGGCCACTCTAGACAACCCTGTTATCAGCTGTGTGATACATCCACCTGTCTATACAGACCACCCTGTATATAGCGGCCATTCTAGACAACCCTGTTATCAGCTGTGTGATACATACACCTGTCTATAGCGGCCACTCTAGACAACCCTGTTATCAGCTGTGTGATACATCCACCTGTCTATACAGACCACCCTGTCTATAGCGGCCACTCTGGACACCCCTGTTATCAGCAGTGTGCTACATCCACCTGTCTATACAGACCACTCTGTCTATAGCGGCCACTCTAGACAACCCTGTTATCAGCTGTGTGATACATCCACCTGTCTATACAGACCACCCTGTATATAGCGGCCATTCTAGACAACCCTGTTATCAGCTGTGTGATACATACACCTGTCTATAGCGGCCACTCTAGACAACCCTGTTATCAGCTGTGTGATACATCCACCTGTTTATACAGACCACCCTGTCTATAGCGGTCACTTTAGGCAACCCTGTTATCAGCTGTGTGATACATCCACCTGTCTATACAGACCACCCTGTATATAGCGGCCATTCTAGACAACCCTGTTATCAGCTGTGTGATACATACACCTGTCATATGAATAAACCTGTCACATAGATTGTGGAAATTAGAGTTTGTCTGGTCCCCGTTCAGAGAGACTGCTTAACGGCATTGATCATTTTATATTATGATGCATTAGCGCGCCATCTGTTATCAAAATTCGAAACTATTATAGACGCGTGTGATTCTTTTTTAAAAATAAACAATTTCTACTGCCCTTACTGCATTGGGAAAATTAATGTGAGGGCCTGGCTATTTCGAAAAATGCAATATAACAGCGATATAGCAGATTAAACTGGCGAAACCGCTGGGAGGGTTCATCACTGATGAGCCAGGCCCTCCCATTAATTTTTCCAATGCAGTAAGGGTAGTAGAAATTGCTTATTTAAAAAAAAAAAGAATCACACGCGTCTATAATAGTTTTGAATTTTGATTGATCATTTTACAAAGTTTTGAGGTATTTTCCACCCTAGAATAAATTTCTGTCAGGGCTAAATGCATCAAAATGTGGAATTTTCTCTATATTTATTATTTGAAAACAAACACACATAAGAAAACCATTTTAAACCTGAAATCTAAATGTTTTAAAGCAAATGAGGTATTGGTGAGGCTCAATACCTACGTGACTGCGGTGTATGTGTACCATACAACGTTTATTATGAAAATGAAACTAACATAGCAAACTTCATCATTATTTGAAAACGACATTCAACGACATTCACTCTATCTGTGAAAATATAAATATTATTATCGCTATTTTTGTGTTGTATTTAAAATACAAATTATCCTTCAACCACTAAGCGAAAGGATGAAATAAATTGTAAAATGGATGATAAGGCCAAGATTCCAGAGTAAAGTTGGAGAAATGGGGTGGACTCCAGCTGCCATGTGGCAGGCGCCAAAAACAGCATTCCTATGTGGGGGAGGACGGAGTCTGCTGACATCTACGACAAGAAGACGTTGCGACTTGCCTCCGGGCGTGTGGATAATCTGGCAAGGAGAGCCTGACATCGGAGCGGTGTACAAGACAGTGTTATCCAGGCTGGACGTATAGTGTGGAGAGGGAAGCTTCACAAGAGTGACATCCACGACGCAAAGGATTCTTCTTGCGGGGAGGGTGAAGGCAAGTCCAACTGATTATACTCCTTCTGTTTAGAGCCATAATAAAGCGCTAACTTTAGCTGCATCCTTTTGAACTCACGTGTGTATCTTAGTGGCATACTGAGAAGACAAAGTACATGAATAGCGTCTGGGTACGGGCGTAACAATATATTAGGAGGACTTAGCTCATCAGTGATAAGTTCTTCCAGCGGTTTCGCTAATTTGATCTACCAGACCGCTATAATTAGAGTAAGGTTTGTTTTGCTTATCTAGCCTGAATTTTACTCCCTAATTAAGAAATTTGTATTCAGAGTAACTATATCGTGACAATCTGGTAGTTCAAATTGGCGAAACCCCTGGGAGGGTTTATCACTGATGAGCCAAGCCTTTCCAATATTTGATTCGTTGTTTAAGTGGTTGAAGTAATTTATATTTTAAAAACAACACAAAGTAGTAGTAACAATTATTATTATTTCATAGTTAGATGTCGCTGAATGTCATTTTCTAATAATATCGCCTGTTCGCCAATCTTCTTCTGGCTGGTTATTTTATGTTTCACTCTTCTGCCTAGAGGTCTAGTAAGCGCCGAGGTCTTGTTCCAAGTGAAGCGGGTCTTCCGAGCTCTAACCACTATGTGAAAGCACGAGTCTCACAAAGCTCCAATTCAACACACACTTTATTTCCAAACACACTATATATACAATAAATCCATACACACGTGACCAGGCATTCGTGGTCAAATATAATAAACATATATACACAGAGTTATAATAAATTAAACTCTAACATTCCTCCCCGAGTTGATGGGTACATCAAGTTCCGGAAGGGCCTCCGGAAGCAGCACCAGCCTCACCAAGGGTCTTCGGAGCACTCCAACTGGTGTCCGCACGGAAACAACCCGCACCAGGCCGTCCTTCCCAGGATGTGTCTCCATCACTCTGCTCATAAGCCACCTTGCAGGGGGCATTCTTTCCTCTTTTATCAATACGAACGTATTGATGTCGACATTGGGAGAGATGGTCTTCCACTTAGTTCCCTCATTAGCTAACACGGCAGCCAGTTCTTTGGTCTGATGTTGAGCCAGATAGAAACGCGAACGCAACTGTCGTGCAGCTCCTACAAAATTTGTTCCTGACCACTATATAGCCGAGTGCAGTGCCCTCTTCGCGCTACAACTCGCTTAAAAACCGACATGATGGTGGGTGTAGAGGCATCTGTGACCATTTCAAGATGTGCGGCTCGGGTCACATAGCACACAAATAGACAGATGTAGCCTTTTCATCTTTCGACCTCTACCCTTGGACATTCGAAGGTTCACAGGTCCAGCACAATCTACACCACCGATTGAAAAGGGTTTACCCGGTGTTAATCTCTTCTTGGGTAAATCGCTCATTAGCTGGCCTGGAGTGACGCGATTGTATCAACAACATGTCACGCACTCTCGAATGCTTCTATTCACCTGATCTTTGCTCTCAGCATCCAATACTTCTGTCCCAATGTGGACAGCATCAGGTGCACACTTCCGTGCTTATTCCGCATATGAACTACTTGATCAATCATCTGAGCCACCTTTCCTGATGAAGGTAATAGCGCAGGATGTTTTTGTTCATATGTCATAGCTGGAGCCCATTTCAATTTACCGCCGACTCCAAGGATTCCTTGATCGTCGAGGAACGGTGCTAAACCATAAATCTTGCCTGTGCGTTTCACTGATCCTAAAGTGGTCAAACGTCTTAGCTCTTCCTAAAATTCTGGAACTGAATTGATTGAAGTATTCTCCGATGAGCACTCCTCAGTTCAGCTGTGGTTATGTGCGACTGATATCGCTCCGCACTGTTACGGCAGTTATGGCAATAACGCAACATCCAGGGCCACTTTTCGGATATATCCATTAAAGGTCGAACTTATCTCTCCGATAGCCACCAAGAAAGGTGTTTCACTGATGGCATGAACACTCAGGAGCTCAGTTTGACTTTAGTTCTCAAATACAGGAGGCATTCTAGGCCATTCCGTTGATTCCGCTGATAACCAGGTAGGTCCTGTCCACCAGATGGAAGACTGTTTCAGCTCGGACCCCAGAATTCCTCGCCTGGCAATATCCGCTGGATTATTTCCTGTAGGAACACAGCGCCACTCCCTGACTTGTGGAGAACTCTGAATCTCCGCGACACGATTGCCGATGAAAGTGGGGAGATCTCCAGACATAGTTCTTAACCAACTCTTGACCATGTTAGAATCGGACCAACAGGTGTCACTCTCCATTTTGATATCCAACTCCTCCATTATGTATTTCACTAGTCTGGTCAGCAGAAGAGCGCGCACAATTCTAAGCGTGGAATTGACATCTTACGCATGGGAGCCAACTTAGTCTTTGATGCCAACAGTCTCACGCTGATTCCATCATCAGTGGGAATTCTCATGTAAACAGCTGCTGCATAGGCATCTTCGGAGGCATCACCGAATCCATGCAACTGCACTCCCTGGGTATTCCTTCCGAGATGATTCATCCATCGGATCATCCCAATGTAATTCCGTTATCCACAACTTTTGAATCATTATTTTTCCTTCTACAAGGACAGGTGCCAACCATCCCAAGGGATCATATAACTTGGCGATAAAGGAAAGCATTTCGCGTTTAGTAGTCACCGATGTCTTTTCCAACGACTGAACGTCATATACGAAACAGTCTTCACTTTGGATCCATCCCAAACCCAATGTCCTTATAACATTGGACTGTTCAAATGCAATCCCTTTTGCGCAATGTTCTCTCGCAAAGCTGCCCAAAATCGTCAGATCAACTTCTTTAGAATCTGTGGTTTCTAGGGCTTTGAAGGTGATTGAGGCCGGAGAGGGTTCGTTTCTTCCAGTATCTTCCTCTTCCAAGTCTATGCTGGATTCTTCTTTCTTCATGCAAAGTACTTTGGAAGATATGGCTTTAGGGCTCTTTGTTTGAGCTCTTACCTCTACATCGCTTGAAGCCCCCACTCCAGAACCCTTCCACATCAAGAGGCCCTGAAGGTTGAGAATCTGCAATTGCAGACCTTTCGTCAGAATCCTCCACTGCAATTTCTGGAACCTCTTGAGAACCCTGAGCTTTACCTTTTGAAGAATCAGGATCTGATGCTAAGGCATCATCTGCAGGCTTAGAGGTATCGTCTGAAGGCCCAGAGGTATCGTCTGCAGGCCTAGAGCAGTCATAGGACTCTGAAATCTTCTTTAGAGATCTCAAACCACTCAATATAATATTCCTATAATCTACAGGATTCGCAATCCTTTCCAGTTTAGCACTTTTACCAGACCTTTCTGGAGACTTGTCTCCTAAATTAAGATTTTTCTCTGGAGTAGGCACTTGTCCCTTTGGAGAACTGGCCAGAGTATACAATATTGGAGTTACTACAGCTCCAGAAACAGTTTCCTTCGATACAAGTTGCATCTTATTGTTTGGAAGATATTTGCCAATTGAACCTTTTTCTATTGGTTCTCTCTTCACATAGGTGATCTGGATGGTACAACCCTGTTTAGAAAGCGCCTCACTTTCTCCAACCTTTGCATCATTGCACCATCAGTTATCCATCTTTTTCTTCCAAAGAAATCTAAGGTAGTCCCAATCACTTTCCCTAATGGCGATCATCCGAAAATATCTTCCCACGTCCACCAAAACTCCGAACCTATTCTCCCGAAGTTTTATCCTTATCTCAGGGATTCCTCTCAATAGACTGGGGTCTCCTGGTCAAATATCGCTTCAACGAGAATCCGTTTCGTCCTCGACAGGAAGCGCCGTCAAATACTGGCCGTTTAGGCGTCGCTCTGGACCCACACTCAAATACAGGGCGATCGGGAAAAGAGCATCCCTTTACTTTAAATTCCGCATCTCCTATCTGTCCTGCTTCCATCAATTTACTCGATGCTGGAACTCTGACAACTCTTTTCTCAACATCATTAATGGACTCAGCATCACCATCTGAAATCTCCACTTGATCATCGCCTTCAGCTACGGCTTTAGAGTTGCTCACCGATTCATAACCTTCAACCGCAGTCTCAGAATCCCCTACTGCAATGTCCTTGGCCTCAGCTTCTGAATCTTTCCCATTCTCTACATCTGCGTCTTGCTTTTCCGACACCTTTGAATCGGTACCTTGTTCTGCATCTAGCTTTTCTGCCACCTTTGAATCAGTGCCTTGTTCTGCATCTAGCTCTTCTGCCACCTTTGAATCAGTACCTTGTTTTGCATATGGCAGCTTCACTTCTTCAATGTTCTATGAATCCATTCCTTGTTCCACATCCAACCCTTTCTCTTCATCTGCTTCAACGGATTCTTTCTCAACTTCAGCCCTATGACTTTCGTCAACCTCTACAACAGACCCTTTCTCGACTTGAGTATTTTTACCTTTTTCAGCCAAATGCCTTTTCTCAACTTGAGCCTTATGATTTTCTTCAACGGCAATCTGCTTGGATGTCTCTTCTACCATTTGCTCGGATGATACCACAATCCCAGCATCTTCCTTAATAGAAGCTGGATCAACTCCTTTCATCAGGGTAACTCCGACAACACTTGGCTTCTCACTCATCCCGAGTTCCAAACTGCTTCCATCGCGGATCTTCAAATCCAAGTTGGGCAGTCGGCTTCTTCTTCCAGGCAGCGAGCCTTTCTGGCATCCATTGTCCCGAAAGACTTCAGCACCTTGCGTCGGAGGATTGAGGAACTCATCTATTTGTCTTTCCAGGTCGAGCCATTTTTGTTTATACTGTATCACAGTATCCTGCTCGTCTTCCAATTCCCGACTAGTGTTGTCCTCGTCATCGATCATCAACTTCCAGATTATCCTATCCTCTTCTCGGATCTTCACCATGTACTCTTTCATTATTATATAATTAATCTCCACGAACTTTTCTGAGGGAGTCTCTTCATCTAACTCCGCTTCTACCTTTTCCATCAACTTGGAAATAGTCGTTCTTTTAACGGCTCTACTTCTTAATGCCCGCTTCATGGCTTAGACTTGCCTTTGTTCTTAACTTGAATTATTGCTTGACGCTCTATACCTCGGCCTTTTTCCTTTTATCCAATTTGCAAAACTTTTCTAAAATCCTTTTTGCATAACCTTTTGCAAAACTTTATTTGCATAAATTCTTCTTTTGCTCTGATTTGCCTAAATTGTATAAGCCTTCTTTTTTCTCGATGCTCTTAATATCAACAAATTGGATTTACGATTTTAACTTTAAACTTTAATCAAGAGTGAATTCTTCTTAATCTTATAACTTGAATCCGGTAACTTATATCCGGTCAACTTAAATCCGGTAACTTATAACCGGTAACTTAGATCCGGTAACTTATAACCGGTCAACTTAAATCCGTAACCTGGATCCGTACTCGAGGGACCAAATGTTCGCCAATCTTCTTCTGGCTGGTTCTTTTATGTTTCACTCTTCTGCCTAGAGGTCTAGTAAGCGCCGAGGTCTTGTTCCAAGTGAAGCGGGTCTTCCGAGCTCTAACCACTATGTGAAAGCACGAGTCTCACAAAGCTCCAATTCAACACACACTTTATTTCCAAACACACTATATATACAATAAATCCATACACACGTGACCAGGCATTCGTGGTCAAATATAATAAACATATATACACAGAGTTATAATAAATTAAACTCTAACATCGCCTAATGAAAAAAAAAAAACTTTCCACAAAGCATATTTGAAATGAAGGCGATAAAAACGTGGTGATTTTCTTTTAATGGTAAAAAAAAACAAGTTTTCAGGCAAGAATGCCCTTCTTTAGGTGACAACTTGGCAATGTTTTAAAACTATGGACATGAAAGATAGCCAAATACGGTAGGTAAATAGTTCAGCTGGGGGGATTGGCGAGGTAAAACACGGAGTATTGGGGTGGGAGGTCGATTTTTCGATTGAAAACAAAGCATATTATCAAGTTAATCTAAATTCAAATTTAATAATCAAGAAACAAAATGCCGACTATATAAGCAAAACAAACTTCGAAGCCCAAGGGATCAAAAAAAAATTTCGAATTATCAAAAAATTCGAATTAAGAACGGAAATTCTATTTATAGGAAATTCTAGGGACCAAGATAAATATTCGAATTAAAGACACTTGAAATTCGCCTTTGACCTAATTGACCGAATATATGATCTCCCTATTTCAATAGAACATTCAGGATCAATAGTAATAACACCCGCCCATTTACACTGCGTAGAGAACTTTGGCGGGGCTGTACTCCCAGCGCAGCCTTTTTATCCATCTTCATGGGTTCCCTTTTACCCTATTTTGAATGTTCTCGGAATGGTAATATTAGAACATATGCCGAGTAAATTCTGATTCTGACTCAAGAGGATCAGCAGAGTTCGATAAAAGTCCAAATTATCTTCATATAATTCTAAAAATCTTCCGGAATTGGAATGAAGTTCTCAAAGGGAAAGGGGCAACGTGAAGAGCTTCTGAAAGGATTACGTTCATTCTTTTTTGAGCTTCTCATGGTCGCCATCATCTATAACGGCAATGAACGGTGAGATAACATCAAGCGAATGATGATCTGTCTAACTTGTTGATAATCATAAAGAAAATGATCTCTTTTGATACTTCTATTTTTCCTTGTTGGACAAGCGAGAGCGTCTGATTTTTGGCTCGCAGACTGTGGCGCCTGGATGGTTTCCTTGACTTTACTGATCGTGATTACCATCGACATCGGCTTCCGCTAAAAATAAGAGTGCTATCTTCCCACATCCTGGATCGTGCCCTTGCTCACCCTACTGAACATGCACTCGTCGGCGCCTGCATATTGTTGGCGACACCATCGCTTCGGACCCCCTCTTTATTGTTTGCCAATCGCGGCGGGCACTGCTCCGACGTTCATCTCTATAAGAACGCGGACTATATCGATAAAGCTTCCATTATTTTTGTCCACCAGGAGAGGAACTTGGTAGAAATTCTGGTACGATGTAATACGGCCGCGATATTCCTTCACATAACAACAACCATGCGCATCGCATGCTGCGCGTCTTCTCATAGTTACCGTTCTTATTCGGTGAAAAATGCTGCGCTGGGTGCGTGCTATCTACGTGCAACCGCTAACATGCCATTCTCATCTTTCCCTCGCCGTTCCTTCAGATACTAGCGGTAATAGTCCCTGGACGGTCTCTCTCACGCATCCAGCACCGCTCGTCGCTTGCTGAGAGTGTCACGATTTACTGCGACTCCTATGACCCGGCTTCTAGAGAGTTGGGAAACTTCTGTGGATTAACCCGCATCTCTGACGTTTACTGGACACCTCTCCGGAACTCCTACTTCTCGGGCGATGCGGTTGTCCGTCTGGCCCTACATACCCTGTACTACACTACATATTATGTCCCGTCCATGCTGCACCGCCCGTGGTTCCGGAGACTTGTCGAATTCCCACAAGTATTGGACTTGTAGTTGTTTTGGACCTCTTATTGGAGAGTGCTTCTCCATACTTCAGCATCCACCTAACTTACAGGTGTTAGAAGCGGCCAGAACAAAGAAGCGCTCGAGATCACTGTCTCGGCGAACGCTAGAAATATTAATTTTTCCTGACTTTAAAAATTAAGTAAATCAATTATAACACCTCATTTGCAGGGAGGATGAATCTTCATCGTTGGGGGCCATTCTTGACTTATTTAAAATTAATATTAGAGAAATGAAACTATTTAATTACGATTTTTCTTTAAAAATAAAACATTTGTTAAAGAAAAAGCGTTCTATTTAGTTTCATTTCTTGCATATTTTCTTTTTATTAATCAACCAGGCGCGATATTGAAATATTTGCACCTATTACAGAGGAAACAAACAAAACAACAAACAAATTAGAACTTAGAATTGAATATTTACACATTTACATGTATATATAATATTCAACAGAGTTCATGAAATATATATATAGACAAAATGGCAGATGTAAGATAATTAAATGATTTAGATCAGGGAACAAACGATGTCTCACTTCTCCAAAGTTCGAAAAGTCATAGATAAGGGGGAAGATCAGTTTGTTCGGTTTCTCCGCAAAAACAATTTGGTGTTTCTGATAGACCTCTTTTATGTAAGTATTTCTGGAATTTTCCGTGTGATGTGACAAATTGGGTGACTATAAAATTTGGATGGAACTGTCTAGGAATTCCCTTGAAATAATAGTGCGAATTGTATAATTTGCATTATGAATGGATTGATACAAATGGTTCATAATAATAGCTTTTTCTTCGCCAATTATTGTTATAAATATTTCCTTCGGTAAATTTTGTTTTTCCAGTTCGTATTGTATTAATTTATAGTTGAGATAGTGTTTTATGAAAGGTGTATGTGAAAGTAGGTGTGAACATTCGTATGATATGGTTCGATATCCATGTACCACTGAGATAAGAATATTATGTTGTAATGAATGAAGTTCCTGTAAAGAACGTATAGAAATATATAGATACCATATTTCGCTAGCATAAGTGGCTTTTGATCGTATCAGTGATTTATAAATTGTAATTTTCTTATAGTCAAACCTACAATATATTTTTCAAATTGAGAAAAGAATGTTCTTTATTTTGTTGCATGGCGCTACAATGTCTTCTATTTGACTTGAAAAGTTGATCTTGTTTTTGTTTCTTTTGTTATCGGAGAAAAAGACTCCGAGTATCTTGAATAGATCGGGAATTTTCATGCTCACTCCTTTGTGTTCTATTGTTAAATGAGGCTGATTATGAAAATAAGTTAGAGTTGTTTCTTCGGTTGGTAAAGATAGTTTCATCACACCAATTGTCTATACCATGAAGAACTGTATTAAATTTCTCAAGTCTATTATATTTGTGGCCCAGAGAACGATATTCACATCATCGGCATAAGCTACAGGACGAATGTTTGATATTTGAGTAAGGCGGACGAGGAGGCCGTTTCTTGTATATGGGTAACGCGCTAATAATAGATGTCAATAAGTGTTTACCGATTTCCAATCCCCCCTCATTTCTCTTACAAGTTATATTTTCTAAAAATGTGTTATATTTGAATGGATTATATATATTCCACTCTATTTTATAATTATGTGATATATTAACACTGGAAAAAAACACTCCTTACCCTCGTTTTACTACCGATACGTTGTGCAACTCAATCTTATGCATAGGAACCACATTGTGTTCTCTCTATATTTCGTTGTTGAAGATATATACTTTGGAAATCCGAAAATGTTTCGTTGGTTTTCATAATTTCCCAATCTCATAAAATCACTCTATAAGTTTATTACTCTCCCTTGCAACAGTAAAACATATCTACAAGTCGATACTTCAGCTGACGGCGGATGGAACTCCCGTCAGGTCGTGAGGTCCGCCTGGGGCCTCCAGGAGTAGCGTCGTCGTTCAGTAGATATCCTCCAAGTACTCCGCGGGAAGTCTCCTGGCAATCTCCGTTGGATCCTGGATAGGAACTGGTACTTCCTCTACGGGCACCTCCGGCTGTTCTTCTATTCCTCCTGGCAGTTAGCAAAGGTACGCGGCATTCACTCTCGGAACAGGACTCTGGATCACTACTTTCTTCTCCATCTCTAGGCGTCTCCACAATGCGTCCTGAAGGCATCCAGATAGCAGGCATTTTGCTTTCATTGAAGAAATGTTTACGTTTGGAAAATAGGTCGTCATTATTCTTTTGATATGTTTTCTCTGCCACCTCAGGCTCAAGCGGCAATAAGGCTTTTTTCAAAATCTCCAATGGAATCAGAATCAGTATTCTCTTCATTGTTGATTTTGTCTTGATTTATCTTCAGGTGTCTTCCGGTGATGTCAAAGGTTTCAGCAGAGCTATCGGCAATATTTCCATAGACACCTTCTTCTCCTTGTATTCTTGAAGTCAAGCTCTTCTCGGGCGACAACACAGTCATCAATGTGGAGAGCTTGGAGCCATCCATCACGTCATCTCTTTCCAGTGAACAGGCTTCAGAATTCCCCTCACTGCTTACTGTGCCATCTCTAGTCGTCTCATCAATGCATCCTGAAAACATCCATAGAGCAGGTATTTGGTTTTTAATAAATAATTCTTGATGTTGGTTAGCGGGAATGCTATATTTCTCTACATATCTTATTTCTGCTACTTTTCGCTCGAGCGGAAGAAAGACTCCATCATAATCCCAGAAGTATTCCGGATCGTTGTTTTCTTCATTGAATTCTTCACATATCTTGAGATCTCTTCCGGCGATATCCAAACTTTCCGCTGAGTTACCAGCAATGTATCGGTGCTTAAATTCTTCTCCTGGCATTCTATAAGAAAGGTTCTCTTCAGTCGTCTGCACAGTCATCCGTGTGAGAATGGGCTCAACTCCCTCGTCTTCCTCCGAAACATGGTCTCCTCGCAAGTATTGAAATGCATCTTCATTGAAAAATATTGTTAAGTATTTCTTGAAGCGGTCAACTTCCATCAGATCATCTATCTTTTTATTTTTGTGATTACATTCTTCAGAAAGAGAATCCAACGTCTCCTCAGGCCAACTTGAATCAATTCCCTTTTCGTTGCTATCTTCATATAAGGCACTGAGGCGAAGGGTGGGAAAAAGATCCCTTTCCATCTTGTCAATCATGCCCATGAGTTGTTCTGCTTCCGAAGAAGCCAGTGACATTTCTTCCCATCGGTCTTGATCATTCGTATCTCCTGACTCCTCCCCGGCCGTTGCAGCAATCATCAGTGTTGAGGAATTAAACTCTTCCTCCACATCAGTTTTGAAGGTTTCTTCAGTAGGTAAATTCATAATAGGTGGTTGAATTTGTTGAAGATATTAATCTGTGATTTTAAATGTTTCTTTTTGACCAGTACTTTTGTTTTGTTTTTGCCTTTTCCTAAAATGTTTCTTTCTTCTTCTTAATTATTATTTGTTCTATATGTAAAGCTTTGTTTTTTGATACTTGAATAAACAAATTCAAGTTATTATATTTTTTGTGTGCTTTTAAAGTTAAAACACAACAGGTTATGGACCCAACCACGCATTCACTGCGAAATATAACAAAGCAACGGTAAGCCTAAAAAGAATTCTATTTTGTTTATTACGTTAAAATTTATATTAGTAATGGCTGGAATGGATAATATTAAAATGGGTATGAATATTCCCAAATTGGAAGGATTAATAAACTGGCCAGAATATAAGAAAAATATAAAATTGCTTTTAACAATAAACAAAGTAATAGGCGTTGTTGATGGAACATATAGAAAGCCAATAAAACAAGAAACAAATGAAGAAAAAGAGGCATATGTAAAATGGGAAAGTGAAGATGCAATATCCCAATTGTTATTTACAACAAGTGTGATGCCTGATGTAAGTCAACTAATCATTCCCTGCTCAAGTGCTAAAGATATGTGGGACAAATTGTTAAGTGTCTATGAGCAAAGCTCTGGTCAAAGATTAGACATGCTCTATAATCAATTCTTTAATTTTAAGAAGGATCCTACAGATGATATTTCAAAGCACATTTCAAAATTAGAAAGTTTATGGAATGATATGCAAAATGAACTTACTAAACAAGAAAATTTGAAATTGCCAGAATCCATGCTGATGTGCAGAATCATAAACACCTTGCCTGATGAATATTTTGATTTTAAAAGTGTTTGGGAATCAGTGTCTAAAGAAGAACGTTCTGTAGACAATCTCACACAAAGGCTTCGGTTACTCGAAATAAGAATTCAACAGCGAGATGAATGCAGCGCATCAAGTTCGACAGCACTAATGGCAAATGCATATGAAAATAAGCAAAATATGAAAGGAAAAGCTACCAAAAGTAATGAAAAATTTCAGAAAACAAGAGAAACAAGAGAATGTTACTTTTGTCATAAAAAGGACACTTGGCCAAAGATTGTAGGTATGCAAAACAGAAGAAACTAAAGGAAAAAGAAAAGGATGAAACTAAATTAAAACTTAATTCAAAATTAATTGAAAGTTTAATCAGTGAAAGATTCAATGAACAAGATGAAGACATTTGGATTGGTGACTCAGGAGCTACTAACCACATTACAAGAAATGCAAGTTTTTATACTTCTTATAAGGATTTTCCTACCCAACAGACTGTTAAAGTTGGAAGTAATGAAAAATTGATAGCTTATGGAAGTGGAACTATAACAATTGAAACTTGTGTAAAAGGTAAATGGCAAACTCACTACCTAACTGATGTATGGTATGTTCCCAATTTCAGTCGTAATGTGATGTAATTACAGTCCACATTGGATAAAGGGTTTGAAATGAAAATGGATAAAAAAGGTTGTAAACTTTTTAAGACAACAACTGGAGAAGTTATTGTAGAAGGGAAAAGACTACCAGGAGGCTTGTATGGTATGTTAATAACAAGTATCAAACCTGAAAATGCTGCAGAAGTCAATTTAGCCAAAACCCAAAATGTCAATATGCTACAACTATGGCATGAAAGATTTGGACATCAAAATAAAAGGCATGTTCAAAAATGGCTTAAAGAACAAGGAATAGATGCAGTCATGGACAATGAACCTTGCGAGGCATGCATTTATGGCAAACAACATAGACTGAGTTTTGGATCAAGAGAACAATATGCTTCTACTCAACCTGGAAACTTAATTCATGTAGATGTATGTGGCCCTATGCAGGAAGTTTCGAAAGGAGGGATGAGATACTTTGTGTGTTTCAAAGATGATTTTACAAAATACCGATCAGTGTATTTCCTAAAAGAAAAGTCACAAATCATTGAAAAGCTAGAACAATTTCTCTTGGAAACAAAGACTACTGGACATATAGTGAAAGAAATTCTCACAGATGGAGGAAAGGAGTTTGTAAATAAAGAAACCTCAAAAATTACAAACAAGTATGGTATTAATCATAGGATCACAATGCCATATACTCCACAACAGAATGGTTCAGCGGAAAGGGAAAACAGGACTTTAATAGAAGCAGCTCGTTCAATGATATATGCCAAAAATATGAGCCTAAAGCTTTGGGCAGAGGCAGTTAATACTGCTACATACGTTTTGAAAAGAACAGGACCAACACAAATTGAGGGAAAGACACCTTATGAACTATGGTTTGATAAAAAACCAGCAGTTGATCATCTTCGAATATTTGGAACTGAATGTTTTGTTCATGTGCCTGATGAAAAGAGAAGAAAGTTAGATGCCAAAAGCGAAAAAGGTATTTTAGTTGGCTATTGCAGTAACAAGGATGGGTATCGAATCTGGATGCCGAACTCAAACAAAGTTGTCACAAGTAGGGATGTAATATTCAAGGAAACTTTACCAACATTTAGCCTTGATATTGAAAAGAGAAATAAGGAACTTTCAAGTAACCAGATTGATGAACAAAATGATACTCAAGATATTGAGAAAATTGAAAGCAATGTTCAAACATCAGACGTATACAATCTAAGAGATCGATCAAATATATCAAAACCTCAAAGGTATATTGATGCTGAAATAAATATTGCAGAAGGTCTTGAACCCAAGACATACAAAGAAGCAATGGATTCTCCAAATGCACAATTTTGGAAATAAGCAATGAATGAAGAAATGAATTCTTTAACGGAAAATGATGTATACGAATGCACAACATTACCACCTGGCCAAAAACCAATTGATTGTAAATGGGTATTAAAGACCAAATTGAATTCTAAAGGAGAGATTACAAGATATAAGGCAAGACTGGTGGCAAAAGGGTTTGCACAAAAGAAGGGTATTGATTATGAAGAAACATTTAGTCCTGTGGCAAGACATGACACCATAAGAACTCTTTTAGCAATTGCTGCTAATGAAGACTTAAAATTGGTACAGTTTGACATAAAAACAGCCTTTCTCTATGGAGACTTACAAGATCAAATTTATATCAAACAACCTGAAGGATTCAACAATGGAACAGATCTTGTATGGAAATTGAAGAAAAGTCTCTATGGACTTAAACAGTCACCAAGATGCTGGAATCAGAAAATAGTCAACTTCATGAAAGAAAGATGTCTGAAGGAAAGTACAGCTGACCCCTGTTTATTCTTCAGAAAAACAAATGATAATCTACTCATTATTGCCATATATGTTGATGATGGAATCATTGCTGGTACAAATGAACAGGAAATCAAAGAATTTCTTGATTAACTAATGTTTTCATTTAAGATCACAAGTGAGCCATTAAATTACTTTTTGGGTATCGAGATAGAGCGGCAACCGGATGGGTCAATCTTTATAAATCAAAAGGCATATATAAAAAGAATTCTTGAGAAATTCAATATGTCTCAAGCGAATAAAGTGGGAACACCAACTGATAATTCTACTGTTCCTGGGGAAGCAGAGATTCTAGAAAATGTTCCCTTTCGTGAAGCGATTGGTAGTCTGATGCATCTGAGCTGCTTAACAAGACCCAATATCACTTTTGCACTGAATAAAGTTTCTCGAAAACTTGCAGCACCAACAATATATGACTGGGAAGCAGTTAAACGAATCTTCAAATATCTATTGGGTATGAGGGACATTTGAAATCTGATTAAGGGGAAGTGTTGAAGATATTAATCTGTGATTTTAAATGTTTCTTTTTGACCAGTACTTTTGTTTTGTTTTTGCCTTTTCCTAAAATGTTTCTTTCTTCTTCTTAATTATTATTTGTTCTATATGTAAAGCTTTGTTTTTTGATACTTGAATAAACAAATTCAAGTTATTATATTTTTTGTGTGCTTTTAAAGTTAAAACACAACAGAATTATTTATAGAGCAGCAATAAAATGATATATAAAATTTCGTTGATAAAAGGCAAGTAATAATCGTTAGCGCTCTTGAGCAAAATCAATAAATAAACTAACACGCGCGCGTTGGAGCGAGGACAAGAGCTACTCTCTCTATCTCCTAGATAATTAAAAATATTTTTACTTTCAAATTTCAAATAAAATTAATTATATATGGAAAACAATATTATATGAGTCACGTAAATGAGATCATGCAACTTCCATGCTTGAGAAATTCAAAAGACTCTGAATTAAAACTTCTACTTAGAAGCTTACAACTTGTCTTTGGCACTTAAACTAAGATTTTAAGAAAAAATTCAATGTGCTTGTTTCTGAACCACTTCGTATATCATTCGATTATTAAATGTAGAGAAATAGTTGGTACTCGTTCTGTAATCCCTCTTTCATCACCGCCTCAGGATTGTTAGAAAATTTCAATTTTAAAATAGTATTTGAAATATATATTGCCGATAAAAAATTAATAGAAAATCTTTTTTTTTTTGTGCTTTATGATTTGCGCCCCCCCCCCCCCCCCCCCCCCCCCCCCTATTACAGAGGAAATAAAAAAAAACTGAAACTTAGGGTAAAATATTTACAGATTTACATGTATCAAGCGGCAGAGCTCATAAAATATGTTTTAAAGAAAGTGGTTGGTGTAAGAGAGTTAAATCATTCATGTGTGTGCGCGCGAATTGTATAGTTAGCATTTATAAATGGATTGATACAAATGACTAACAATAGATATTTCTTCGACCTTTATTTTTGTAAATATTTCTCTTGGTAGATTTCGTTTTTTTAGTTCATATTTTATTGATTTATATCTTAGATAGTTTTCTATGGAAAGGGTATGCGAAAGAAGGTGTGAGCATTCGTGTGATATGGTTCGATATCCATGTACCACTGAGATAAGATAATGATTTAATTAAAGAAATTTCTGTAGAGAACGTATAGAAATTTATGGATATCATATTAGGCTAGCATAAGGGGCTCTCGTTCGTATGAGGGATTTATAGATTGCACTTTTATAGTCAAACCCCCAAGAATTTTTGTGAATTGAAAAAATATTTTTTTTTCCGCAGGATTGAGCTACGATATCCTCTATGTTACTTCAAAATTTGAGCTTGTTTATGTCTTCTTAGTTATCGGAGAAAGAGACTCCGAGTATATATATATCTTGATTTGATTGATAATTTTCAGGCTTACTCCTTTATGTTAAATCATGCTGATTATGGAAAAAAGTTGAACTTGTTTTTATTTTTGCGGTTAATAAAGATAATTTCATTTCATCACACCTATTGTCTATCACAAAAAGAACTGTTTAGATTATATTTCTCAAATCCACTATATAAGCGGCCCAGAGAACGATTTTTACATCATCGGCCTATGCCACATGAAGAATGTTTGAAATTTGAGTAAGGCGGACGAGGAGGCCGTTGAGGATGATGTTTCAAAATTACGGAGACAGTGCTCTTCCCTGTGGGCATCCTTTGTTTAGTTGTTTTGACACAAGATATCAACCGTATTCAAATTACGGTGTTGAAAGTATGATTCAATTAAAATTGTTTGATCGAATGGAGTGTTAAATTGATCAAGGGATTTAATCATACTTAGATGTGCCAGAAGTTGTCTAATGCCGCAGTAATATCTACTGAAAAAGTAGAGCAACTAGTTGTCTTTTGAAAATTTCTCCGATGCTTCTGGCTATTTATTTAAGAGCAGAGATCGTTGAATGGCCCTTCAAGAAACCGCGTTGACTTGTGTTTAGCAGGGTAGTTAAGTGACCTATCATTTTTCTGCAATCAATTTCTCGAAGATTAAAGCTAATTTTGGAAGAAGGCATATAGAACGATAGGCTTTATAACTCATGTTGTTTGGCTTGTTGGGTTTGGTGAAAATAAGTACCGCGGAGGGTTTTCAATAGACGAGGGAAGTGACCATTTGCATACATTTGTTGAAGTTCCCTAATGGAAGGAGTTTCAGTTGATTATATGACCATTTCATCATCCTATTCGATATATGAAATATTCCTAGTTTTTTTTTTTTTTGGGGGGGGGGGGGTTTAGCTGTGAGATCATTGTATCAAGATCATTTTCTGTAAAATGGTCTGTTTTATGTTCTCGTAATTAGAGATATAGTTTCGATTAAGTATGTTTTGCGCTGAATTGGAAACTTGAGTATCGTTCGGAAACAACTTATTAAAAAGTTAAAACATAGCTGTTGAACACGAAATGGAAGAATTATTAATAATTATTAGATTTAGAATGAGCGAAGACACATTTTCCGTGAAGCAAGACGCTAATATATAATAGCATTAAAAAAAGCAAAATACAACAGTTGGAGACTACATTGAGGAACTATCTAATATGACTCCCCTTCGGTGATCTTCATAAATTATAATAAAAATAATTTATGAAGATCACCGAAGGGGAGTCATATTAGATAGTTCCTCAATGTAGTCTCTCCAGCTGTTGTATTTTGCTTTTTTTTAATGCTATTATATATTAGCGTCTTGCTTCACGGAAAATGTCTTCGCTCATTCTAGGAATATTTCTCTAATATATAGATTGTTTCTCTGTAATATAGGTGAAGATTCCTTTTATAGTTTCAAGTTCATATTTCCACCATATGACAGAATATGAGAAGTTAGTCATATTGGTTTTAATTATGTTTAAGGTAGAAGTTTTGAATGGTAATATATGCTTGAGAGGTAAATTCATGCACTTAACCCGGCAACACGGTTGCGCAGTCTGAATCCAATACCTTTTCTTCGGCTACAGTGTCGTCACCGTCCTCTGGCACCGCGTCCTGTGGAAAGGCAAGACGCCATTTTCAGCATTAGACCTGGAGCTCGAGACTTACTTCAACTACCTTCTGGCCCACACTTCGGAAGAACAACATCTCCAATTGCAGGTAATCGCAGAGGAAGCCATCAGGGGATAATGCGTGGGTTCTCGGCGACTTCAGGAGTCTTTGAGCGATATCGGGTCAGAAGCTGTGGGAGCCTTCTCGGAGCTATTGAACTGGACCGCCTTCGTTGACATTATCACCATATGTTACCATGGGTTACCATCTACGGAAGCCGGGTGCCCGTCAAGGTTCTTCAGACGCGCCACACGCTTACTCGACCCTCAAATACAACTGCTCGAAGCTCTAAGCCATCCTTCTCCAAGTGATGGATCCCTTTCACCGTCTGCGCCATCTGTCTCTGCGCTTCTTCACTCAGCGCCAGTCGTTGAACGAGTATATATACCTTTTCGTGCATCATTTCTGAAGATCGGAGACATTCTTCCTGGAGATATATGGATAGAATGGGGAAACTAAAGTGGGTATTAATTAAAGACATCGAGTGCTTCTTCATTCTCTGGTTTCTGTGTTCCATGCTTGAGGTTGAGACGGTGGAAGCCAACTACACTTCCCTGCAAAAGCGTTATTGGGTTTTGCGAGTCCGATAACGTAGTTTAGGATCGATGAACGTCTTCGAAGTACAGAGTAGCCTAGTTGAGGGTAATAACATAAGGCGCTTCGTCTTCAGTACCTTCAGATATCGCCTCGACAGTTCTACATGCATCTCGGACGACATCGTTGGATTTCTGAAGGGAGCTACGGAGGAGGATCACGCTGGATAACACTGACCCGCTTTATGGAAATATATCTTATTGAGAGAGGTGGAAACTTCCATCCACCGCTTGCCAAAGAGGAAACGTCTGGTTGAAATAACGCGCCCTGCGAGTGCGTCAAGGGCTGGGAATACTTCATCGAAAAGGTCATACATCAAGTCGCATCGCCAAATCCAAGCTTCGCGAGGCTTTGCCGTTGTTAGAACTCATGGAATATTGTATGTATATATGTAAATATTACAACTATTTTTTCATATTTTTGGTTTTTTGTGTGTCTGACCCCTCAGCGAAGGGGAATCTATTTTTTGCTGTTTCTTCTCCTCTTTTCACACACCGGCCCCCCCCTTGCCGAGAGAATGTAGCCGCCCGCCCACCAGATGGACAGTCCAAAGTACCCACCGACCAATTGGAGGGGCGGGGGGGTCAAAAAGGTCAGGGCGCGGAGGCCAGAGTTAGTGTCACAGCTGTTCCGACAAGACAAGAAAAAATCCTCGCGGGGGCTTGCCCAAGATGAGCTCCGGGATCTTCGTCCATCTTCCATAAACGACCATACAAGCGGTCTGAGAAGGGACTGAGTGGCTGACATCTCAAAGAAAAGGTGAAGCCGAGACGAATCGTTGAGAGATTCGCATAGTGGTTGGAGTACGTCGAGAGCGGCGAATTGTGCTTCATCTGAAGATACCAGGAAGTTCGTCAGGACAGACGAATCGTGCTTCCAAGGCAGGGGGGCTCGGGCAAGCCGACCTAACAACTGAGAGGAACTGTTTTTGGTGAGCACTCTCTCACATGCTTTTATTTCCTAAAAATTGATATATTTTTTATGTTAATCTAGCATATTTTGTAGTATTTTTCTTTTTCTTATTTTTACTAAGTTTTTTTCTATTTTCGTCAATATCATCATTATATATTTTCTTTTGTTAAAAAACATTTTAGTTGCATGCAAATATTTTGGAATATACAAAAATAATAAGTTTTTTTTTCATATATTTTTTTATCCTTCATTTTATAGCTAACATTAAACAAAACTTTATATGTGTAACCTTTTGTTGTCTTCCTTTTTTCTTGCTTGAACACCCAAGGCAGCCCAAAACAATATCAAACTTTAGGTTAAAGTTTTTATTTTGTTAAAAAGGGGGTTTGTGGAGCGTTCAGAATTTTTATTTTCCTCCACGAGCTTTTTTAATTACCCCGTTCTTAACATTATATTTTTTGGCGTCCCCGGGTGGGCTGCATTGGCTGGTCAAATCGAGAAAAGGAAAAAAAAAAGAAAGGTTTCGAGAAAAATTATATAGTAAATAATGCAGAATATTGATATCTTAAAAAGGGCTAGAGCCCCCAAAAGAGCTATTTTTACTCAGCTGTCCACCGAGTTTTGGGCTGAAATAGAAAAGCCAGATTTCGATACAGAAAAATATAGAGCTAAATATAACCGAATTTGTGCTCTCTCTAAGGAAATAAGTGAAATTGATTCAAGGTATCATGGGCTCCTTCTGGAGGATGAAACCATAACGGAGGTCAAAATCGAAGAAGAATTCGAGGGTTGTGAAAACTATGTTCAAGGGATGTTTGACATAGAAAATAAATATTTGTCTCGGTGTGAAACCGCGAGGGTTAGGGTCGACGGCTCATTGGTGGAGTCCGCGGCGAATTCGGTTGTAAATACCGAATCTAAAAGAACTATTAGGTTGCCAAAAGTGGAGCTACCAAAATTTAAGGGCAACCTAGAGGATTGGCTCTCATGGTGGGGGCAATTTAGTAAAATCAATGACGATGAAACTCTGGGGGATGTAGATAAATTTCACTATCTGCTACAAGCGGTAGTCGAGGGATCCAGAGCTCATCGTCTTGTGTGCAGTTACCCCATAACTGAGGATAATTATCCCAAGGTAGTACAAGCCCTAAAAGATCGATTCGGAGATAAGAACCTTCTCATAGAACACTACATAAGGAGACTGTTGAAACTGGTTGTTTCTAATGCAAGGAAAGAAAACCTTCCTCTTGACGAGATCTACGATGATCTGACGGCTCACTTAAAGAACCTAGAATCACTGGGTGTTAACACGGAGATGGCAGGCGTGTTTCTCTACCCATTGGTTGAGTCGAGTCTTCCATTGGACATTATTCAGGTGTGGCAGAGGAATCCTGCTGTGGGCTATGGGATAAAAGAAGAAGGAGCGGAGAATGGAGATAAGAGCGATGCCAGCGGTAGACTTCAGGCTCTGATGGACTTCCTTCGGGATGAGGTGAAGGGTGCTGAGCGAATGGCATTTGCTAAGGAGAATTTTAAGGGTAATAGCTCAATGAGGGCTACAGGTTCTCAACTAAAGACTCCTCGGAAGACACCGCCCACTGTCTCCAATTTATTCGGCAGCGCATTTAAGAGAAAATGCATATTCTGCCAGAGGGATAATCACCTGAGTAGTAGATGTTTTGTTGCCTCGCGGCTTACACCTAGCGAGAGGGATCAAAGGATAAAGGAGGCTAAAGTCTGCTTTAAATGTCTAAAGGGTAACCATCTGTAAAGGGAATGCCGAGCAGACATAAAATGTAGAAATTGCGAAAAAGATCATCTAGATATCTTTTGCAATAAAATTGCTTTGAAGCAAGGAGGAAACAATAGTTTCAAAGGTGAAACATCTAAGGTTGTTAATGAAGGAAATGCAACATGCACGGGTGTTAATATGTCTGCGCGAACATGCGCCAATGACATCTTACTCATGACTTCCGTGGCGAAATTGAAAGGGGCTAAAGAGGCTAAAGAAGTAAAAGTGTTATTTGACACTGGAAGTCACTACTCCTATATAAAGAGATCAATTGTCGAAAAACTGGGTTTAAACAAAATAGGAGAGATAAGTTTGGAAAAATCTCTTTTCGGGGGAGGAAATATGAAGGAGGCGTTGCATGGGAAATATGTTTTGAAACTGGGAAGTCTAACCAATAAAATTGATGTAGACATAGTCGCCCTCGATCAACCAGAAATTTGTGCAAGGATACCGCCGATTCCAAGAGGACGTTTGTTATACAAATTAAAACGGAAAAAGATCTATATTCACCCGTCAAATTTTAGAAATTAGGAAATAGATATTTTAATAGGTAGTGACTATTTTGGACAATTACTGACCGGGAAGGTCGTCCATCTAGGAGAGGACCTAACTGCCGTAGAGACAAAATTAGGATGGACGCTTATGGGGCAATCTCCGGTGGTGGTAAGGAGGATAAGGTCCAAATTGCATTGAATATGTTGGTTGCAAGAAACAACTTGAAAGATCTTTGGGAGCTGGATATCTTGGGAATTCAAGATCCCATCGAAGTTGTCTCAAATAAGAAAAGGGAAACTGAACTAAAGGAACATTTTATAAAAAATATAAAGAGGGATGATAGATCAACGATATTCAGTCGCGCTACCGTGGAAATGCGAGAGAAATAATATACCCTCGAATTTAGAAATAGCGCAGAGGAGATTGGAAGCATGCACTAGTAAGTTAAGGAAGGAGAAAATGGTTATTGAATATTCTACTATTCTTCAAGAATGGGAGAGAGAGGGCCTAATTGAGAGGATAGAGGAGAATATGCCTCAAAAGAAGGGCCATTATTTACCCCATAGGCCGGTGCTCAAGGCTGAAAGTAGGACGACGCCTCTTCGTCCTGTTTTCGATGCCTCCTGCAGGTCGTATAATGGTCTCTCTCTGAATGACTATCTAGAAAAGGGACCTAACCTTTTGGAAAAAATACCTGAAATATTAATTAGGTTTAGAGAAAAGGGTATTGGTGTTCTAGCCGATATTCGAAAGGCATTTCAGATGATTACAGTGGCAGCTTCAAGACCAGGACTTTCTTCGCTTCCTTTGGTGGGATCAAACTGACCCTATGAAGCTAACCGTTTTTAGACATAAACGTGTGGTATTTGGGGCTTAACTGTAGTCCATTCATCTTGGGTGCAGTTATTGATCATCATCTGAATTCTGTACAAGGTCCGGCAGCTGAAATCGCAAAGACTATGGCGAGATCCTTTTATATGGATAATTTGGTAACATCCCTCTCCTCTCAGGAGGAGGTCCAACAATTCCAGAATACAGCTGTCAATATCATGGAAATGGCAAAAATGGACTTGCGTGAGTGGGAATTTAATTTACCAGTGAGTAATTCAAAGGAGGAAAAAAGGAACTACTACCAAGGTGTTGGGACTTGTGTGGGACAAAGTAGAAGATGTACTTAATTGTGATGTTTCTATTGAAAAGGATCTCCCCCGAAGACTAACCAAGAGGATTATCCTTTCTAAAATTCAGCAAGTTTTTGATCCTTTGGGAGTTTATAGTCCTATATTTTTGTCTCCTAAACTATTATTACAGAGGTCCTGGGAGTTGAAAATTGGATGGGATTCTCAATTACCCGAAGATATGGATCGGGAGTTTAGAACATGGTACTCCAAAATTGGTCTATTAAGTCAAATCAAAATTCCCAGGCATATTTGGTTTGATCAAACTAATAAGAATGAAATACACGTCTTCTGCGATGCCAGTAAATCAGCTTATGCAGCAGTGGCATATATGAGAAGTGAAGTGCAGGGGGGAGTACATTTGTCTCTGTTTTGGAGCAAATCTAGGCTTGCGCCAACCAAGAGGGTAACCATTCCTCGGTTAGAACTTTTGGCCTGCGTTTTAGGAGCTAGACTTGTTAAATCTATTTCGACTGCCTTAACAAATAGTTGCCCTGTTACTTTATGGACCGATTCCTCAACCGTTATGGCTTGGCTCAAGAGAAAAAATGAGTGGAATGTGTTTGTAAGAAACCGAGTACAGGAAATACGAGACACTGTCAATAATGAGAACTGGAAGTTTGTTTACGGAAAATTTAATCCAGCGGATTTGCCTTCTCGAGGGTGCTCTATCGTACAATTTGTCTCGACCAACTGGTGGGAGGGTCCTGAATGGCTCAAAGGGGAAAAGGAGAGTTGGCCTAGTTTTGAACCGACTATTGATGAGGAAGAGATCATCAAAGAAAAAAGAAACACCTTACAGGCCCACATTACTCTCATTGTCGAGGCAAATCGATGGTTCCTAGATAGAAGATCCAAGTATAGCCTAAACATTAGGATTATGGCTTGGGTTTTAAGATTCTTGGACAATGCGAGAAGAATACCCACTGAAAGGGGAAATTTGAAAGTAATAGAGTTAGAAAGGGCCGAAAGGAAGCTGTTGAAATTGGTTCAACAAGAGACTTTCCCAGGAAAACAGGCTCCGAAAAATGGATTAAAGACTATTAAATCCGTCGAAGGTCTGTGGTGCGTTGAGACGAAACTGCTACATGGACAAGATTCAGAAGTGTTTAAACGACCTATTTTACTACCTCGTAATCATCCTTTCGTGGAACAGATGGTTCGTGAAATACACCAACAAAATGGGCATGGAGGGGGCCCAATTCATTCTTTCACAATTGAGAGAGAAATTCTGGATCATTGGTGGTCGCAGATTGATTAAACAAATAATTGGAAAATGTGTGATATGTAGGAGGCATAATCAGAAACCTATTCAGACTTCTGGCGCGGCTTTGCCGACTAATAGAATAGGGTTAGGCAAACCCTTCGAGGTGACAGGTGTGGATCTGTTGGGACCGCTATATCTTAAAGGTGGCAGCAAGGTTTGGGTGGCCTTGTTTACTTGCGCTGTTTACAGAGCTGTCCACCTAGAGATTGTGAGAACATTAGAGGCAAACACTTTTTTGTTAGCTCTAAAAAGATTCATTTGTCGGCGTGGACGTCCCGGAAAAATATATAGTGATAACGGACAAATTTCTCAAAAACAAACGAATTACTTAAACGCTTGGATTGGGGGGAGATTGAAAGGGAATCGAGTGTAAAAAGAATCCAATGGATTTTTATCCCTTCCTCAGCGTCTTGGTGGGGAGGGTTTTGGGAGAGATTAGTAAGGGTTGTTAAGAGTTTATTGGTTCGTATGCTCGGATTTAGTAAATTGAATTATGTACAACTTGAGACTGCTTTATGTGAGGTAGAGAGTATTATCAATAATAGAGCTCTTTCATATATATCGGAAGATGACCAAGACCTCATTCCCTTGACCCCTCAAATGTTTCTGCAGACTAACGCAAACAATGAGTTTTCCGGAGCTAGAGAAAATAAGAGTGAATTCTTTCACCAGAAAATACAAGATTTTGAGTAAACTAAATGAGGAACTTAAACAGAGATTCCGCAAGGAATATTTGGGGGTACTGATACAACGGGCCGAAAATAAAAGGGAACTATGCATAAAAGAAGGGGATTTAGTCCTTATAGGCCAGGACAACACTAAAAGAATTCTCTGGCCTGTTGGAAAAATAATAAAACTTTACTTGGGGAAAGATGGGGTGAACAGGGTTGCCAGAGTCAAGACATCAACAGGCGAATGGCTACGCCCTGTACAGAGACTGTTTCCCCTTGAGATTTCCTCTGAGGAAACTCCTGAGAAGGCCTATGGGGATAAAAAACCTCTAACGATCAAAACAAGATTCGGACGTGAAGTCCGCAAACCAATAAGGTTTGCTCCTGATGTTTTGAATCAGTGACAAAAGAAAGGGAGAGCACATTTCCTTGTTTTTTTTTTGTGTTTTCACACAAAGAAAAGGTGGGGGTATGTTAGAACTCAGGAATATTGTATGTATATATGTAAATATTACAACTATTTTTTCATATTTTTGGTTTTTTGTGTGTCTGACCCCTCAGCGAAGGGAATCTATTTTTTGCTGTTCTTCTCCTCTTTTCACACACCGGCCCCCCCCTTGCCCGAGAGAATGTAGCCGCCCGCCCACCAGATGGACAGTCCAAAGTACCCACCGACCAATTGGAGGGGCGGGGGGGGTCAAAAAGGTCAGGGGCGCGGAGGCCAGAGTTAGTGTCACAGCTGTTCCGACAAGACAAGAAAAAATCCTCGCGGGGGCTTGCCCAAGATGAGCTCCGGGATCTTCGTCCATCTTCCATAAACGACCATACAAGCGGTCTGAGAAGGGACTGAGTGGCTGACATCTCAAAGAAAAGGTGAAGCCGAAACGAATCGTTGAGAGATTCGCATAGTGGTTGGAGTACGTCGAGAGCGGCGAATTGTGCTTCATCTGAAGATACCAGAAAGTTCGTCAAGACAGACGAATCGTGCTTCCAAGGCAGGGGGGCTCGGGCAAGCCGACCTAACAACTGAGAGGAACTGTTTTTGGTGAGCACTCTCTCACATGCTTTTATTTCCTAAAAATTGATATATTTTTTATGTTAAATCTAGCATATTTTGTAGTATTTTTCTTTTTTTTATTTTTACTAAGTTTTTTTTTTCTATTTTCGTCAATATCATCATTATATATTTTCTTTTGTTAAAAAACATTTTAGTTGCATGCAAAAAATTTTGGAATATACAAAAATAATGAGTTTTTTTTTTCATATATTTTTTTATCCTTCATTTTATAGCTAACAAAACTTTATATGTGTAACCTTTTGTTGTCTCCTTTTTTCTTGCTTGAACACCCAAGGCAGCCCAAAACAATATCAAACTTTAGGTTAAAGTTTTTATTTTGTTAAAAAGGGGGTTTGTGGAGCGTTCAGAATTTTTATTTTCCTCCACGAGCTTTTTTAATTACCCCGTTCTTAACAGCCGTAATCCTCGAGAAGAAAAATCGCTTCCCTAGGCCCCATAGCCTACAGTTATTTGGTCAAAAACGCTTACTGACCTTTAGTCTTACCTTCAATGGATTGCCGAATCGTCAACGGCATTATTCTGGGCAGTCTGAGTCGTCACCTCCCAGCCATCTTGTCGGAATGCCGGACCTACGCCGTTCCGGGGAGATATCCTTCCTGGAATATAGCGTGTATATATGACAAGATGTCCCTAACCTTCGTAAAGAATACTCCTCTAGTATCATCTTCATCGACCCCCCAGTCCGCCTTTGACAATTGTTATCGAGAGTTCTTGGTCTCACCGCTGCGCTCCATCGCTCTGCCTCCGACCTTCGTGGAATGGCTCCTGCTGCTATACGATGCTGCTCTATGCAAAAATCAAGTTTGATTAAAATCGATCGTTTAGAATGAGCAGAGAGCTTCGGCAGGGTTGTTCCTCCAGTGCAGCCCCCTTCTCCAAATTCCCTGGTCCCTTCCCTGCGCCACATGGAGATAGTTCTGGGAAAATTGAATGTACTTATTCTCGTTACCCAGCAAATCGGGTGATTAGCTGTTGTAGTAAAATTGTATATATATTAGAGGAAGTGAGAGAAACTTTGAAAGGTCATAAAAGTAGAAAAGGGGATTAAAAATATTCGTAACGCCGATAAGCAACGTAAGGTTTGGAAGAATTGCAGGCTTTTAATTGAACCAGGATCTCGAGCGTCAATTAATAAGACTTAGGCATACTTACTATAGACCCTCTGCTAGCTCTAGATTCGAGGAAATACAGCATCTATTAAACTAATTTTCGAAGTACAAAAGAATACGACCTATTTAAATTCATAGGGGAATAAATATTCATTGTAAATATAAAATGATTGAATAAAAATTCGTAAATATAACATACATTTCTTTTTTGTCAGAATTCCCTCAATTAGGCCAGGTTCATACCGACTTAATGTGCTAGACTTATTGTAACAATTGGAACAATGATTTAAATATAGAACAAATGAAACTATACCAAAAAGAGAAGGCAGCTTTATTTTCCGAATAGACTCAGTATCTTTTTGCGTTCATTTTAACGAAAGAAATGGGAATTATATTTCGATATCAATTTCTTACCAACAAATCAGGTGGAAAATATACGACTAATATTTCTATAAATAAAAATGAAAACCCGTTTCAGCTTATTTCATTTTGAAATATATCATTCAGCAACGTTCTATTTTCACGCGATCACAAGATGACCTTTTCTCTTAATTTTATCACTTCATCTGGTATATTTTACACACTGATTAAATTTGTTTTAACTAATTTAAAGTGCTCAGTCATTTCGGCTTCAAGTATTTTAATCATTGATTAATCAAAAAGCATCTCTAGGGCACTTTGTTTGGTGCTGATGTCAGTCTACACCACACCGTGAAGGGGCTAACATCCCTAAACGTTTGAAACTATTTTAAAGGCGTAAGATTCTTTTTGAAATTAAACAATTTCTACTGCCCTTACTGCAATGGAAAAATTAAAGGGAGGGACTGGCTCATCAGTGGTGAACCCTCCCAGCGGTTTCGCCAGTTTAATCTACCATACCGCTGTTATATTGCATTTTTGGAACTTTCCTTTTTTAGTGATACTGTTGATAGACTCTGATAGACAATGTTCTGGGGTTCTACACATGCATGATGTGACTGAATAGCACAACACGTATAAGGTTTCTTGCTAACCTTGGTGCAAGGTAGCAAATGGAGGATAAACTAGTAGAAGAATAGAACCCAGAATAGCAAAACATGTAAAGGACATAATATACAAAGACAATAGATCATTAATTTATCAACTTACCTGAAACACTGGGCATATATTCAATCTAAAACACATGGAGAATAGCCCATTACTACAACATTAAACAAAGGAAGCAACAAGTGTTTCTGGAAGCACTCATATCATCAGGAGAAATAGAAAAATCGAGATTCAAAATTTCCTGAACACTATTCCATAATTCACAACAACATAATTTTTATTTCATTATGGGGCTCTTAGTATATAGTTATACAATTGACCTGTGATTGAATATCAATATCTTAAAGGCACTTAAATATATTGATGGCGTAAAAAATATTTTCAAAATTATCTATATATTGTGTATATATATATATTTACATTATAATATACGATTTATTTAATATTTAGATTTAATATAGTCTGTATATAATGCATTCTCACGCGTGCACAGGTTAATTTTCAATTTATTTTATCCTTTAAACAAATTAATTATTCCTTATGATATTTTTGCTAGCATCCCGTTGAAGAGAAGATTTGCTTTGTATTGTTTTCCTCCCTTCAAAAAATGTAAAGCTACGTTTTGATTATAACAAATAAATGTGCACAGTCTGCACTATTTTGGCAATGATGAGAAATTTACAATGATGATGATTCTGATTATAATACACAAATAATTAAAGTATATACTATGTACAATGACTATGTTCATGCCGCCTCAACCGCCGCTGCAGAGCTTGATGGAAGATCGCCGGCGGGTCTCCAGCGATACCACGTATTTCGCGATCTACGAATAGTAGATCGCATGCTTCGCCACTGAGCAGGGTGTGATGGCGTGGTCCTCGAGGCCAACCGCGAAGATCCAGGACTGCAGGTCGGGAGGCCGCCGGTTGATGTGAGAACGCCTCTCGGAAGAGAGGGTGGACGGCGATTCAGGACCAATAGGGATGGGCCAGCGACAGGTTGCTGGAGTGGTAGGCATGCAGACGGTTTGGCTCGACGCCGGAGTGCTCTGGATGAGGCAGGGCGTGCAGGGCCAACCGTAGAGAGACGTCCGCTGCATGGTCCCCCGAAGAAGTAGCGACGGATGAATGAAAATGACAGGCTGGTGGGTGGCACGTCGACGACAGGCGCCCTGCACCGGAGATTATAAGTGGCGTGGAGAACGTCTGTGCCGGGGCAGCCACTGGTGCAGGGTGGTTTAATGCCGCAGGTGGCGATGCAGCTGCAGTGGTGTTAGGAGCAGGCGCTGTGATGTTTACACTGATCCTCTGGCTCGAGGGTTGGGGATGCTTGCCTCCCTGATGATCCGGGGGCAATTCGTTCTCTTGTGGCCCTTTCTGTAGCACTTGGAGCAGCGGAAGCCGTACTCCAAGTAGGCCAGCTCAGAGCCGCCCTTGGCAGTCGCAACAATCTTCTTTGGAAGATCTGTGATTTTTTACCTGTCGCTTCATGAGAATGAACGCCGTCTTTTTCAAGTCCTGCCAGGTGTAGCCGCCCGAAAAATTCACGGCAGGAGCGATGGAGACCACCTAACAGTAAGGCCTTAGGGTCCTGAATATGCCAGCGTCCTCAATGATGTATGGAAGCCCGCAAATGGTTATCTTTTCTGCCTTCTTTTGGTAAGGTAAGGCTTTGCGGAGGGCTTCCTTGGCCATAAGTCCGTCTTCTACGATCGTTTCCGCCATTTCAGGCCGCTCAAGGCCAACAAGGACCTGTCCGGAAGCTTTTCCCAGCTGCACAACGCAGCTTTTCCCCAGCTTATTCTTCAGAGCTTTATGTAATCCACTGGAGTGAACTCCGGGGAGTATTCCAGATATATTATCTGGTCAAAGGTTCCGGCAGCTGCTTTGCTCCGGCACTGATCCAGAATTTGCCTGGATACCTAGATTTGCTTAATGATGTTCCTGGAAGGCGCGATGCCTGGCGCGGTGCAGTACTGTCCCGAGGGGTTTTAGTCTGGCGAGATGAACCAGGTAGAGGCTGGCGCACCCTTGCCGGAGGAGGGGAACGCTTCCTCTTTTTACTTTGTTCAAAGTTGTCTGATTCGTTTTCAACGATGTCGGCCCAATTCCGGCTTGTTTGAGATAAAATTTCACATCCGCCGCTTGTCAAGGGCGATTTTGCATATTTTAAATTAGTTTCAGAATTTGATACACTATTTTCTGAAACGATTTCCTCCGATATTTCAGCGTTCCTTGAAGATACATTGACGGCAACAGCACCATCCTCTTTCCCATCGTATTGGCCATCCGCCAATACCGAATACTTTGTATACTTTCATACACTTGTCTGCCATGCCCGAAGAACGTGGCCGCACGGCCGAGAGAGAGAAAATTAACATATTTTTATTGACATCTTATCAATATAGGAAAGTGAACAGTCCGCACTAATTATGAGAAATTAACAATAATCAAAACAATGATAAAAACGAAAAAATGATATAAAAAATATTCCATGTTCAATGACATTATACATGCCACCTCAGCCACTGCTGCAGAGCTTGGTGGAAGATCGCCAGCGGGTCTTCAGCGATACCACGTATTTCGCGATCTACGAAGAAAACGTGGATCGCATGCTTCGCCGCTGAGGAGATGGTGATGGTATGGTCCTCGTTGCCCACCGCGAAGATCCAAGACTGCAGGTCCGGCGGCCGCCCGATGATGGAGAACACCTCCCGGATGAGAGGACGGATGGCGCAGCAGGACCCGAAGCGGGGGGTCAGCGACAGGTCGCTGGAGCCGCAGGCGATGCAGACGGGCTGGCTCGACGCCGGGTGCTCTGTATTGGGTAGGGCAAAGAGATATTCTCCGCATGGCCCCAGAAGAAACAGCGACGAAAAGAAGAAGCGTCTATGCTGGTGGAGGGTACGTCGGCGACAGGCCCCCAACGCCGGAGATACCGCGGATGGGAACATCGGCCAGGCGGGGGCGCTCCAACATGCGACGCGCAGTGCGTGTCCTGATGCTCAGGAACGGCGTGGCCGTCCCACGCAGCACCACGGCTTCCTCCAAGCTCTTCTCCTGATACGCGCTCCTCGCGTTTTCTGCCACCAGACGCCGGCAGAAGGTACCAAGGGCGGCAAAATCGTCGCAGGTGCTTCTCGTCAGCCTGGTGGTGAGAGACGGAGCAGGGCCCGCCAGATCTCGGACACGTACTCCTCTCCACCTTGAATGAGCCCGAAGCGATGGCGTCGCCAGGAACCTGCAGGCACCGACGAGAGGTAGGTTCAGAAGGGTAGGAGTAGGCACCACGCGGTGATTCAGGCCCAGGATGGAGGAGGCCTGCTCCCACAGCTCCAGTAGACGGCGACGATGTGGCGGTAGCCAAGCCCCCGGAGACATGGGAGCCATCCAGACTCCACTCTCCACCACCATCTTCCCGGATCTGCGTAAGTCTGACAATCCGGCACGATGGTAAGCAGGTGAGGGCGCAGACGACCGTGAAGGATGCCGCTGACAATTCTGTATTCCGATGTTGGCAACACTATGGGCCGGTATGCGCTTAGACCCAAACAACTGCGCGCCTTGGGGACGAGACAGATTAGGCTTCTCCTCAATGAATGAGGCAGAGCCCCACGGAACCTGGATTCCTCAAGAACTCGATGAATAGTTCCTGCGAATAAGTCATCAAAGCCCTTTACCAACTCGCAGGGCAGGCTTTCCCAGCCAGTTACTTTGCCTTGTGGCAGGCGGCGGATTGCAGCCTCAACCTCGTCTAAGGAGATGCTTTCTCGTAAAGTGGGCTCCAAATCCTCCAGCAATATCCTCTTTGTCGCTCATTCTAAAAATACAGCGACCTTCTCAGGGAGAAAAGTTGAGCTAGCGAACCGTTCGCTGAAGGTTTCAAAGACCAGGCGTCTCAATGGCTCTCCCCCGATGTGGTTCCTCTGATCATTGAAGACTGTCGTCGGTTCCAAGCCATGATGTCTGACACGTCGGGCGCGCCCAAGCTCGGGGAGTGAAGGATAGTCGGCCTCCACGGACTCGGCCTCAAGCTGAGAGCATAAGAACCGGCTGGCTCTAGTGACGTAGTCGTCTTCAACGCGGGCAGTGGAGAGACACTTGATGTCGTCAACAAGATTCCTCTTCATTTTGCCTCAATTTCTCCGCAGTCCTCCAGGGGTTATGTCTTCGATGTACCGCGAAGTATCCTTGAGGAGAGCCGCAACTCTCTCAACGACTGGCGCCGAACGAAGAAGCGCAGAAACGGGAGTTTCTCGAATCTCAGGAGAATCCCCCACATGGAGAAGGATGGCACGGTGGTCTGAGGCTCGGTATTTGAGGGTCCAGTAACGGTTAATGCGTTCGAAAAGCCTTGATGATAATAGGACTTTATCCAAACTGGCAGCATCAACCCGGCTTCCGTAGTTGGCAACCCTCGTAGGCAGGTGCGCGGCGCAAAACAAGATGGCGGTTTCAACGAGGTTGGTCCGGTCTAGAAGTTCCGCGAGGGCTTCGGCTGAACCAGATACAATGTCACTCGGAGACTCCTCGAAGATGTTTAGGTCCCCGACGATCCACGCATCTTCTTTGGTTGCTTCATTTGCGATTACTTGCAGTTGAAGACGCCGTTCTTCAGGAGTATGAGACAAATGGCAATTGATGACACGGTTTTCGAGACCCCGGAGGCCGAATGGCAATTTTGCCTGGCCATAGGACGCGGTGCCAAAAGACGGTGACACCCGGCGAGACCGGATGCCCTGGGAGTCGACGCTGGCGCGAAGACAGCCCTGTAGCCGAGGCAGAGGTCCCGAACATCGTCCAGGGCCAGGATGTTCGTCCTCCTGGACAAAGCAACGTCAATTGCGTGCTGCTTTAAGAAGCAGCACATTTCCATACTCTTTTGACGAACGGCAATGCCGCGCACGTTGAGGCACGCTACGCGGAAGATCATAGCGTGCTCTTGTTTGTTGACACCCGAAGGTTGGGTGAGCCGCATGTAGAGTGTGCATGACTTATCCTCTACAAGGGGGATTAACCGGCTGAAGAGTTGATTCTGACTCTCCATCTGCTCATCCGATCGGTCTTCAAGCTATTTTAACTTTTGAGAAGGAGAGATTATGCTTTGGATAATGTCATCCCGCTTCAAACCTAGGTCTTCAGTGTTCTTGATCAAATTGATGGAGGACCGTTCTCAAAATGCGATTTTTTAGAGGGCTCCTCCTCCTTTTTGTTCAAAGGAAGTTGTTTAATCTTGGAGCCATTTGGCAATTTCAGGATGGGAAGCGTAGTCGTGGGCTGAATTTCTTTTTCAGTGGTTGACCGGTCAGTCACTGGTGTAGTCGCGGCTGCGATGGATGATATCTGTTGGGCGGGTGAAGATATCGCGGAGGTGAAAAGTTTCTGCAAAGTCTCTGGAAAGTCTCTGCTGAGGTCTCCTAGGGTTTAAAAGAAAAAAACGGTTGCAGATGAAGTTGCGGCAGGTTTCGTAGAGGGCGTTGACTAGGTGGATGGTGAGAGCAGTGCTGGATCCTGCCGGGAGGTGGCCTAAGGGATGGAACGATCCTCTATGTCCCTTCTGGGGGCAGCTGGCCCGCCGAAGACCTTAGCGGTGGCACTTGCTGCATCTGACACCGTAAGTGATGTAAGCCGGCGTCGTTTCTCCCTTGAATTTGATGTCCAACTTTCCAGAGAGCTGATGGATTTTGAGTTCTTCAATCATGAAGACAAACACTTCTCTGTTATCGTTGGTCCAAGTGTAACCTTCTGATGAGACCACTTCATGTGACAAAGAGGCCACTCTGCAATAAGGACGCAGGGCTGCGACGATGTCCTCGTCCTTTACTGCGATTGTGATAATTTCAATCACCACCTTTTCTGACCTCTTCTCTTATGGGGAAACTTTTAGGAGGTGGTTCCCGATGTTGAGACCCTTTCTAACTAGTCTTTCTACCATTTCAACACTTGCTAGTCCAACCAGACTTGGCCGGATATTTTCATGAGTTGAAATACAGAACCTTTTCCCAACATCTCCTCCAAGGCATCTAATTTCTTGATAAATCGATAAAAGCAAACCACGTACGTGTTTCGGGCTGCTGTCCCTCGTCAGCGTGGTGCATGCTGTACCTCAACGACCAAAAAAGGCCTTCTACAGGAGAAACATAAAATAATTATATTTTTAACCTACCTATTAAATATGATGGTCTGGCTTATTCCGTGTTCTACTCGAGTGAATGATCATTTTTGATTGAAAAATATGTAAATTAGTCCAGTACTTGGTTAATTGGAATTTTCCTTTGATGGAAATGTGACAAACCTCTTTCCGACTTAACTCTATATCCAGTTAAAATTTCAACCAGATTGATTGAATATTGAGAAAACGTATAAGTGGAAAAAATAAATAAATATACATATTGTAGCGTAGAAATGAAGTTTGGGAATATCTTAAGATGTAAAAGTATATATTGATGGCGTCAGTACCCTAGTCGACAATTATCAACAAAACTATCTACAGCTAGAGGATATTGAACAAGCAAGCAAAGTAATATATTTATGATGATTTTACAAATACAGAGTAATATATGAAAAAACAATAGAAAAAAAATATATATAAAGGTCAGGTGTTGATATTAAAAATAAAAAAGGCATATCCTGACCAGGAGCACATGTGCTTTTCAGAAGGCAGAGCGCCATCTGGTGGAACAGAATACAACTATTAATTTATTTAGCCTGTTGCCTGATATTTGGCCAACTAGTCCCTATTTGGTCCCTAGTACCTTTGCTTCCTTTTTCTTGCGGCGTGAAGAGCGGCTTTGTCGTCGTATCGTCTATAGGGACATCGTCATCTTCAAGGGAAGTCTTGGCTTTAGCACGGCGGTGGAATCCTGGAGTCAGTCTCCGAAAATGTAGATCACAGCACCCATGGCTTCAAGGTCTTCTCAGAGGTCTTCAGTTTGTCTTCCCTAACTTACCCAGCATCTCCACCAAAATGCCACGTGGAAAATTAGGGAAGACAAAAACTTCAGGAGGAGACAACAATTTATTTCGGGGATGGACAAAACTAAGAACGGTAAACAAAAGATAAGCCAAGAAGGAAATTTACAGAGTAGCAAAATATAAACATAAAAATGACCACTCTGTTAATAAAAATAATAAAATTAATAAATACAGTCGAACTTGGATAATTCGAACCCCAAGGGACCATAAAAAAATTCGAATTATCCAAAAATTCGAATTAAAGATGTTTTGAATAAAAAGGCTTAAAACAATAAAAATCTCACAATTTCGATCAATTCCTTTATTAAGAATAACATTAGTTGCTGTAAATTTACATTTTTACCGTATATTTAGATTATGTGCAATAATTGTATGTATATACTATATACATATTAAAAAATTTCAAAACTGATGTATTAATGTACAAAAAAAAAAGGCAGATTGCTGGTTAAAAAAATGTACAGATTATTCTGCTTCGTTGGAACTCTGAAATTTAATTTTTGCCAAAGAAGTCAGAAATCTTAGCCTGTTTTCTAGAATTAAGTCTTTCAGTAAGGACAAAGGATTCTAACATATTCAACGAGTGGAAAATAGAGGGACTTACGTCATTTTTACTTTCAAAAAAGCGTCTAAGTTGCATGATATAGTTCGTTGCTTCGGCCGCACTTGGAACGTTCATTTCCCCGGCAACTGATGACTCGTCTTCATCACCCGATGCCTCGTCGCCGTCTTGTTTTTTCAATGTTGTGGTTGAGCACTTCAGCGATGATATCTGCGTCGGTTATCTCACCACATACTGCAACATCGTCATCCACGTTTAAGAAATCGTCATACGAGATGGTAGGATTAGAAATGACGTCCTCCCAGCCGTCAACTGAAGGCATCGTTTCCGCTATAATATCATCTGCATTTTCTTCATCCTCCTACTTTTTTACGAAACCAGCTTTTTTAAAACAGTGTTTGATCGTTTCGGACGTTACTTGGTCCCAAGCTTTCTTACACAATCGAGAGGCTTGAAGAACGTCTAGTTTGATTTTAAGGGCTTCGGAATCTCCTGTCAATATGTTCTCAACTAGAAACCGTCTGTAAAAATGCTTAAGATTTTTGATGACTCCCTTGTCCATGGGCTGGATAACCGAAGTCATGTTGGCAGGAAAAAAAATTACTTCCACATTTTCCATTGGAGGGATTGAGTTGTGTGCAGTACAGTTATCGATAAATAAAATAACTTTTCGTTTTTCTTTTGTGAACTTTTTGTCCAAGTTCAACAGCCACTTCTCAAAAAGATAACTAGTCATCCAAGCTCTTGCGCTGTTTGCATAGTCCACTGGCTTCGTTTTGACGTTCTTGAAACAACGTGGATTGGCTGCCTTGCCTATCATCAATAGAGGAAGCTTTTCAGATCCATCCATATTTGCACCAACCAGGAGAGTGACTCTCTCTTTGCTTAGTTTCCCCCGTGACATGCGTTTTGTCAGGGGTGCATTTAAAAAAAAAGACCCGTTTCATCAACATTGAAGACGTCTCTAGCGTCTTTATCCTGGATCAATTCCCGTAAATTATTTTTCCATTGTTCGGCTACTTGTAGATTAACGGCCCCACTTTCTCCACAAATGGTTTTGAACGAAATTTTGTTGCGTTCTTTGTAGCCATCTAGCCACCCAGAACTCGCCTTAAAATCGGTTTTCCCCATTTCAGTAGCAAATTGTTCAGCTTTGCTTCTTATAAGGTGACCACTCACGGGAATCTTCTTATCTCTTGCTTGCTTGAACCATTTTAAAACACATTTGTCCAAATCAGGATTTCTCGGCTCCCTCAACCTTTTTCGGCCTTTATCACACTCACTTTCACTCCTGAGAATTTTTTCTTTATTTTTTAAGTACGTCGACAATGTGTTTCGAGGAATCCCAAAGTCCTTAGCAATATCGGATTTTTTTTTCATCCCCATCTCTACTTCTTTAATCGCCGCTATTTTTTCAGCCAACGTCAAAGTTTTGTATGTTCGAAGCGCCGACATATTCGCTCCTTTTAGCTTTCTTGATAAATAAGGAGTCTCAAAAATCCAATAAAAATAAATTTATTATATATAGTACTTCTCTTGCGGCAAGATATTGCCACGTGGAAATTAGGAAAGACAAACTTCGGCGTGACACAGCAATTTATTTAAGGCAAGGACAAACTATAATTGATAAAATAAAAGATAAGCAATGAGGGAAGTTTACAGAGTAGCAAAATATAAACATAAAAATTGATAACTCTGTTAAGAAAATAATTAATAATAATAAAATAACAAATTCGTTGTTACAATATTACAACGTCATTTCGCAAAATTTCACGCCTTGAACCGGCATCAGGTCCTTATTTTAACTCGTAAAAGTTCGAATTATCCAAGACATAATTCGAATTAACCACGATTTTTTAACATTATTTATATAGGAAATTCTAGGGACCAAGATAAATATTCGAATTAAAGAGGTTTTCGAATTAAAGAAGTTCGAATTATCCAAGTTCTACTGTACTTTGTTACAGTATTGTGGGCGGTGAAAATATTTTGGGTTGTAGTAGGTTCGTCCTTGTTTGTTGCACTCTATAGACTCATTTGCCCTAGCTTCCTGATATTGCCGACGACGTTCTCTGCAATATCGTACCACGTGTCCAGGCCTATTACAGAGAAAGCATATAGGAATATTGTCAGGGGTTCGAAATTCATCCGTTTTCCTCGAGGTGTATGGTTTGAATTCTCTTTTGGCATCTTGAACTTCGTGCCAGGGTTTATAGCCTCTTGTTGGGCAATTTGGGCGCTTGATTATTGGCGCCAATGTATTCTCCGCTCTCTGGTAAACCTCATTTTCCAGCTGCTCGGAGTACGTGAGTAGGCTTTTGCATGAAAGGGCCTTGCCAACTTCCTCTTTTACGATTTTCCGGATAAGGCTTTCAAAATCTAGATCACTGTCTCCCGAGATTGGAGCCACATTGGCAAGTCTTTCAAAAGAAGGAACTCCAATTCTTTTTTTCTTCAGGTCTTCTATCCTTCGGCACTGTCTGCTGAATTCGTTTACCGTTGCCATCTCAACGGGAAGGAGTGCTTGGAAGATGTCCTCTGCAACACCTTTCATCAGATGAGCCAATTTTCCGACTTCTCCCATTGCTGGATTGACCTGTCGACATAGGATAAGGATGTCCTGGATGTAATACTCAGACGGTTCACCAACCCTTTGTGCTCGCATTTTTAGCTTTGATTCAGCCTTTCGCACAAAATGCTCTTGATCACCAAATATCTTTAGGAATTCCTCCTTAAACCTTGGCCAAAAATTTAGGCTTTCTTCTACGTTTTCGAACCAACATTTGGCCGTCCCTCCTAAATAGAAGATGACATTAGCCAGGCAAAGAGATTCGTCCCAACCATTGTGCCTAGCAACGCGATCATAGTCCCTTAACCATTGATAAGGACACTCCGAGTCTTTGCCTTCAAAGGCAGACGGATTTCTTGGTTGTTGAAGACAGGTGAATGATGTCCTAGTCGACTGGGATCCCTCCAGTTCGCTTTTCACTGACATTTCAGTTTTCTGATCCAATTCGGTTGGCGATAAGTCTCGAAGTCTCCGGCTTCTTCTCCTTGATAAGTCCACCTTTTAGAGGTAAATGGGATGTTACAGCGTCTCCACCAGTTTGTAACGAAGATAAAGAGCGGGAGATTCCAGAGAAATTAAGTCAGTTTATTTGCTGTTACAACTCTAACCGCGCTGCACGGAAGTGAGTGCCAGCGCCCAGAGAAAGAAATGATCTTAACTATGTCAAACAAAATTAATGATATATGCAAAAGTGAGTTTTGCATAAAACAGAATAAAAAAACAATGTATAACTATTATTTACAAATAACTTTTACAATATAATGAGTCTGAGATAGATAAAATCCATCTTCTGCCCTTTTTATTTCAATTCCAATAAATGGTTCGCTATCTTCATTTTCTGTTAGAGTAATATATTTTTATATTTCTGAGCTAGGTTATCATTAATTTTCTTACTGTTTCCAACAATGATGAGATCATCTACATATAGACCCAGTATCGCATAATATTCTCCTCTCTGGAGTTTATAGACGCATGGATCACATTTGGTTCTAATCATTCCCAACTGGTATAAAATTTCATTGATCCTTTTGTTCCAACATTTATTTATTGTGGTAGACCATACAGGGTATTTTTCCAATTTGCACACTTTGTTTTCTTCAACTTTTTGAATAAAACTATCTGGTTCTCTCATGCATACTGTATCTTCTAAATACCATAGAGATAAACTGTCTTCAGATCATAAGTCTTTATGATTAAATTCTGTTGCGTTGCAAGAGCTACTATTGTTTGCAAGCTTTCCTTTTTGAGTACAGGTGAGAAAGATTCCTTATGGTCCACACCATAGCATTGAAGCATTCAACAGCAACCAGTCTGAACTTTCTTTTATATATGCCATCATTGGAATGGTTTTCTTCGTACTGTAGACCCATTTACAGTTATAACTCTCATACCATTTTCCTTTGGTACTAGTGTCCATACTTTATGTTTCTCTAACTCACCGAGCTTTTCTTATATTGCTTTGAACCATTCGCCTCTTTCTCCAATATCCATCTCTACTTTAAAATTCTCCTGGAATATAATGATCTATTTCCATAATTAAGATTCGCCTCATTCCTATCTTTTATTCTTTGTGAGTGTCGAACTCCTTCTTCGATCATTTTCCTTTCATGTTCTTCAAGTCTTGCTTTTTGCCGTTTTTTGAGACGCTTTTTGTATCTCATTTTTTTCTTCCTCTTCCTACGATTTACTCTATCGGTTCTGTTTGCGTGAGTCATTTTCACTGTCACCACCTAATTTTACTGAAATATCCTCCTGAGACTTTATTTCACTCTCTGTGACAGGATTGTCTTCTTTCAAGATAAGAAAGTCTTCAGCAACTATTTATCCACAATTTCCTTTATAGATCAAATTATATATATATATATCACAATTAATATTTTCCAGAAGATCATTTTCATAAATGATCCCTCTCTTCACTAAATTTTACCGATCTGACTTCATGAATTCTCTTTGTCATTATAGCGTATATTCTGTAGGCTTTTCTTTTATTGGAATAACCGATAAATATTCACTTTCTACCCTTTGGTGAAAACTTGTTTCTTCTTGTTTTGCCTTCAAGCCAATAGGTCAAACATTCAAATATTCGAATGTATTTGACCGATGGTTTCCTGCCATTCTATCTCTGCATAGGTGTATGGTGCTTGATAGACCTGTGGGGAGTAAAATTCTTAATATATACAGCTGTATGGTAATGGGTAATTTGAGCCAATCAGTAAGGTTCTCGCTGTATCTATAAAAGCCCTATTCACTCTCTCTGCCACTCTATTACTTTGTGGCGAGTATGTGGTGGTAAGTTGGTGATGGATCCTATTTCTTTTGAAAAATTCTCCAAATCTAGGATTACAAAATTCAGTTCCATTGTCGGTTCTTATATATTTTATTCTAAGACTTTATTCGTTTTCGGGTCTTGCTTTAAATTCCTCAAATATTTATGTATAATCCATTTTATGCATAAAGATAGAAATTTTCCTAAAATAAATGTTATAAATGAAAGAAATAAAATAAGGTAAACCTTTTAAGGTAATAATTATTTTAAGTGAATTTCTAAATTGTTATTTCCAAATTTGAAGCACAGAATAATTCTTGAATAATCTTTAAAAAATAAAATGGTGTGAATGCATTATCGCTTGTTTTGCTTAACAACAGCACCCTTCACTGTTTCGCTCTATTAACATTATTAAATAATTTTATATATATATATATAAAAATAAAATGTTTAAACATCATAAGATTGCTTCTAGATTTATCTCAAATAAATCTTCAGTCGAAAAAGCTGCCTTTGAAAAGGTAATTATAATCTATATCTGCCAATATATAGGCAGGTCGCAGTCTATCAATGGAAACTTTTTCGTTTCTGCCCTTAACACATAACGCCATTTTTGCTTTGTGTTAATTTATGCCTAATTGGCCTTGTCTTTATTGTTTGCGGAAGAGCATTGCTCGATGCAAATATTTGAATGTAATTCTACTGTTCTAAAAGCTTGTGTCCATAGTTTTTGTTGCAAATATGTTGCCTATAATTTTGTGTGACATTTTCATTTAAAATTTGAAAACAATAAGGAATATTTTAAAATATTAAATGAAAATGTTACACAAAATTATAGGCAACATATTTGCAACAAATCCCCCCTTAATTTTGGGGAATATTTTCCATTAATTTAATTAAATTAAAGTTTAACCCTATGGATGCCAAAGATGAATAACCCTTAGGTGCCAAGGCTGGGAGACACCGTTGACTTTGGCCGTATCTGAAACTAAGCCTCCCATTGGTCCTGACGTCAGTGTGACGCCCGATGTAAACATAGGCTGTGATTGGTTCGTTGCGCGCGTCACCAACCTCACCTCAGGGAATTCTCTGATTGGCTGGATGGATCCAACTCGGCGATATATATATTTTTTTAAATTAAAAATTAATATGTAATTTGTAAATACCTTTGATTACCTTAATATTTATTATGGACTTTTTATTCCTTTTTAATTTGTATTATATCTCCATTATTATTAAAAAAAAAAAATTATATTGGTGATTTAGCGTAAACGTAAACAATGAAATAAGGACAATCCAGTTACGATACAATGGTGCTCGATAATTTAGCAACGTATTATTATTCTTTTTTTACAAATAATTTAGCAACGTATTAATATTCTTTTTTTACAAATAATAAATAAATTTTTACAAATAATTCTATTTTTACAATTATAATTAGCAACGTGTTTTTTATTTTTAGCAACGTGTTTTTATTTTTACTTATAAAAAACTAAGATTACAAATTATAATTAGCAAAATATATTCTATATTTTGATTCACTAATAATAATGCAGACAATGCATAAAAATGCACTAAATATGCTTACTAAATGCTTACGTATGCATAAAAATGCACTAAATATGCTTACTAAATGCTTACGTAAGCTTAAGCATACAAAAATATTCTTTTATATTTGTCAATATTCTTTTATACCAATATATTTTGATTCACTAATAATAATGCAGACAATGCATAAGATTAGCAACGTGTTTTTATTTTTACTTAATAAAAAACTAAGATTACAAATTATACAATAAAACCCCGCTATAACGAACCCTGGATATAACGAACCTTCCCTTATAACGAACCCACGCCGATTCCCAATTCCATTCCATTGAAAATACCATCGTTATAACGAACTTTGCGATTTTTAGTATAACGAACTACCCCTATAACGAACCTATTTCGGGTCCCAAAATGATAAAATCTATTAAAAATACTATGCTTATAACGAACTTAGAATTGTAATAAAAAAAAAAATTAAAAAACAAAATTTTGAGCATGTTTAAAGCTCGCGGATCGCGATTTCAAAACAATAAATTTAGCGGCATTGTTTGTTTGATTTTTGCACTTTATTTTTGCTGTATGTTGTATAAATTTTTACACATTATACTTTTTATTAATTAGAATATCTTTGCATCCATTAAATTTGAAATATAAAAAATGCAAATGGCTTCCAAAATGAAGAAAACAAAGGCATTTTAAAAACAAAAGCATTATTTCTTAAAAAAAAAAGGCCATTTTCAGAACTTTTCAAAGTGAAACAACATAGGCAAAATGTTAAGAACATCTATATATATAATTGCCTTATTCTGTCTGAAGCTCACGGATAGAATGCGCGCCCATTGGCTGCCGGCGAACACGTGTCCTCCCTGCCCCCCTCTAGACAACCCTGTTATCAGCTGTGTGATACATACACCTGTCTATAGCGGCCATTCTAGACAACCCTGTTATCAGCAGTGTGTTACATCCACCTGTCTATACAGACCACCCTGTCTATAGCGGACACTTTAGGCAACCCTGTAATCAGCAGTGTGTTACATCCACCTGTCTATACAGACCACCCTGTATATAGCGGCCATTCTAGAAAACCCTGTTATCAGCTGTGTGATACATACACCTGTCTATAGCGGCCACTCTAGACAACCCTGTTATCAGCTGTGTGATACATCCACCTGTCTATACAGACCACCCTGACTATAGCGGTCACCTTAGGCAACCCTGTTATCATTAGTGTGTTACATTCACCTGTCTTTACAGACCACCCTGTCTATAGCGGTCACCTTAGGCAACCCTGTTATCAGCAGTGTGATACATACACCTGTCTATACAGACCACCCTGTCTATAGCGGCCACTCTAGACAACCCTGTTATCGGCTGTGTGATACATACACCTGTCTATACAGACCACCCTGTCTATAGCGGCCACTCTAGACAACCCTGTTATCGGCTGTGTGATACATACACCTGTCTATACAGACCACCCTGTCTATAGCGACCACCCAAGACAACGTTTTTAAAATATATTCGCACTCGGGTAAAACCCGGGCGTTGCCCGGGCCATTCGTCTAGTATTAAAATAAGAGAATATAACTTTTCTATTATAAAAGATAAAATATAAAGTTATTAAAAATTGTTACAAAGAGGAATCAACTTCAACTTTTGCCGCGATCGCGATCGTACGTTTTAGGGCTAAAAAAAAAAAAGTCCAAATAAACGGTTCCGTGATGAAACAAAAATTATTTTTATGCCATTAACTATGGTGATTTTAAAGTCAGCAATGTTTTGCATGGCAGGTTAAAAAAAAAAACAACGAAATCTAGACCTAGAAGAATATGGGGAAACATGAAATGGAAGAAAAACACTAACTTTATTTGAATGGTGCAATGCTTGGAAGAATGCTTTGAAACAACAAGGTATTAGAGCCATTTTTTCAAGTAAAAATTTTCTTATATAATGTGATAATGATGTTTTAAAATCATTTCATATCTTTGAATATATATTTAATAAAACTTTGCCTAGGATTTGTCTTGATTTTTAACTTAGACATAGAAGTACATGTATGTTAATCATAAGAAGAACCTATTATCTAATGATTTCTATTATTATTCAGTATTAATATAAGGAAATTAGTCAATTAAGGGAATTAAAATAAAGTGACCACTATTAAGAGGCAGCCTCTACTTGTGTGTATGGCTGTTTTTTAATTATACAGTCTAAAATTTTTGAAAAGTAAAAAAAAAATAGCCAAACCGTGGCTATAGTGAACCGTGGCTATAGTGAACCAAAAGCTCTGTCCCATTGGGGTTCACTATAGAGGGGTTTTACTGTATTTAGCAACGTGTTTTATTTTTACTTAATAAAAAACTAAGATTACAAATGCTTATGTAAGCTTAAGCATACAAAAATATTCTTTAATACAAATAATAATGCATACGTAATGCATACACAAATATATGCATACAATTATATGAACATAATCGTTAAAAAAAATAGCAGATAAATATAAATGACAGATATATATATATATATATATACATTAAAAAAAAAATTATTATAATCGTTAAAAAAATAGCAGATACATATAAATGACAGATACATTTTAAAAAAATAATTTATTATTCAGTGGGCCGTTTTTTCGTTTATTCTTTTCAACTGAAAAAAAAAAAAGGTTATTCGAAGAGTTAATATAGACAAAATAACTACTCACCTAACTAGCCAGGGTAAATCTTTCTTATATCCTTGAAAAATTGTTTAATCAGCAGTTGTTGGCTGTTTCTATTTGTTCTGGGGTCCACATAATGCTTCCTTCTCCACCAATATTCTGAAAGATAAAATGCAAGGGAATCTTTTACTTTCCTTTTCCCCACGTGTAATTTTTTTGCTGCGCCCCAGGTGGCCTCAATATTATTTGTATGTGCTCCCGTTTCCGGGTCTTTGAAATGTAATTTGTGGTTAACCACAAGGTGGTCGAAACCTTCTTGATCGAGCCTGTAGTAGGATCGAAACCCATCCGAAATAATGGTGGTTTCAGGCACAACATATTTTTTTATAACCGCAATGAGAGTACGGGCCCTACGGTCGGCGACCACCTGGAAAAAAAATCTTTTGTTTCCACGTCTACACCGCCAAAAACCCAATATCCTTCGGTAGTTTTGGCACAGTGATTTTTAGTTTTTTTATTGTGGCCAAACAGGCCCTCGTCTATTTGCACCTGTTTGCCTTTACCACCAATTTTCGGAGGGTCAGCCAGATATAGAAGGTAGCAAACCTCCCTGCAGAAGTTTACCCAGTGAGTTACCGCGTCATCCGATACCCCAGACTGCTCTGCAATGGTCTTTATATCAGACTTTACCACCCACATTGCAGTCATTGTTATAATTTGGTGGAGTTTTAAGGTCGATTTATCAAACCAAGTTCCGCTTCGCAAACTTGTTCTAATACTATGCACACCAATTTTTTTAGATGTGCTTCTACATCGCCATACTACACGATCTGTGTTTCTATAGGGTTTCAGTTCCATATTTCTTCCACAATGCGGGCATGTCCTTTCACCTGCGAAGACACACGTTCAGAATATAAACTTTTGTCACTATTATTGAATATATATATGTTATAATAAGGACAATCCAGTTACGATACAATGGTGCTCGATAATTTAGCAACGTATTATTATTCTTTTTTTACAAATAATAAATAAATTTTTACAAATAATTCTATTTTTACAATTATAATTAGCAACGTGTTTTTTATTTTTAGCAACGTGTTTTTATTTTTACTTATAAAAAAACTAAGATTACAAATTATAATTAGCAAATAAATTTTTACAAATAATTCTATTTTTACAATTATAATTAGCAACGTGTTTTTTATTTTTAGCAACGTGTTTTTATTTTTACTTATAAAAAACTAAGATTACAAATTATAATTAGCAAATGCTAAATGCTTACGTAAGCTTAAGCATACAAAAATATATTCTATATTTTGATTCACTAATAATAATGCAGACAATGCATAAAAATGCACTAAATATGCTTACTAAATGCTTACGAATGCATAAAAAATGCACTAAATATGCTTACAAAAGCTTACGTAGGCTAAATATAAAGATAAAATAGATTTTAATTTAAATTTAAACATAAATGATTAAGCAAAAGATGCTTTATGAGGTCAGCACAACTATGCGACCACAATGAAACTAAGGAGAAAATTAATTTAGCAAAGAAGTAATAGATAGTATTAAGTTTGTATGTATTTTTTATTTTTAATTGTGTGTATGTATGTATTTGTTAATATTTGTATGCAATATTAATTGTTTCTAATGTATATATTTAATAGCCTACGTAAGCTTTTGTAATCTTAAATATATATTTTTAAATTATATATTATTTTAAATATATTTTGAATGCTTTAGCTTATATATTTGATTTATATTATATTGTAATCTTAAATATATTTGTATGTATTTTTTATTTTTAATTGTGTGTATGTATGTATTATTTAATATTTGTATGCAATATTAATTGTTTCTAATGTATATATTTAATAGCCTACGTAAGCTTTTGTAATCTTAAATATATATTTTTAAATTATATATTATTTTAAATATATTTTGCATTTGTGTAAAAATTATTTGTAAAAATTTATTAATTATTTGTAAAAAAAGAATAATAATACGTTGCTAAATTATCGAGCACCATTGTATCGTAACTGGATTGTCCTTATTTCATTGTTTACGTTTACGCTAAATCACCAATATAATTTTTTTTTTAAATAATAATGGAGATATAATACAAATTAAAAAGGAATAAAAAGTCCATAATAAATATTAAGGTAATCAAAGGTATTTACAAATTACATATTAATTTTTAATTAAAAAAATATATATATCGCCGAGTTGGATCCATCCAGCCAATCAGAGAATTCCCTGAGGTGAGGTTGGTGACGCGCGCAACGAACCAATCACAGCCTATGTTTACATCGGGCGTCACACTGACGTCAGGACCAATGGGAGGCTTAGTTTCAGATACGGCCAAAGTCAGCATACATACAAAATTATTAACAAAAAATGAACATAAAAAAAAACATTAATTAAAAAAAATCTATGAACATATTTACATTTCTTTATGCTCATTCCAGCAGCCAGGACATACACCTTTATCACAGGAAATGCATTGGTATCTGGTACGCTTCTTTCTCCCTAATTTTGGGGTGCAAACAACGCATTGTCTTTCTTTCTTTTCAGGAAGCCTCTCCAGACTATGTGTAGATGACATGGGTCTTTTGATGTACTTTATTTCTTTTCTTTTGGCATAATCTTTGGTGAGTTCTGTTATCAAAACTTTCTGAAAGTCATATCTATCCAGAGGCTTGTTAGTATTTTGCCTATAAATGATATAAGCATTCAAAAGAGTCCGATGAATCATGCTTATAAAGACTTTTCTCCACCACTTGAGAGATTTTCTTTCATCTTGATACATGTTCATCATTTGATCACATAAATCTACGCCTCCCTTTCCAGAATTGTAGTGTTTTACTATTTCTGGCAAATTCTTTTCCTTGCCTGACGAGGTTTTTTCAAGTTGTGTACTAGCCCCAGCATATGTTGAAAGCAAGAGGACAGGTGAAGTTTGAGACTTCTTTTCACGCCAACTGAGGAGCAATACAGGCTCCTTGTATCTGTAGATCCTCTCTCCAACTCCAATTCTTTTGACTTTGATTCCTTCTGGTAAATATTTACGGTTTCTTCTCAGTGTACCTGTAAGATGGGTGTGTCTCTTGTATAATTCATTTGCCACATTTCTACAGAAGTGTAAAAAATATCGCATATCAGGTGATATCCTTTGAATCCACGGTGATGTAAAGGAGCTAGAAACTATTTTTGATTCGTCATCGCTACTAATATCATCCTCTGAGCCAGAAATATCTTCTTCAAGTTCATAACTAATGGTAGATTCGTCAGAAAAATACTCACAAGGGTCATGGGAGCTTGTAGATGGAAGCGCAGTTTCCATCTTAGCGAGCGAACATGCAAGCCAAAACTGAAACTGAAAGTAAAAATATAAAAACAACTAAGAGATAAACAAACGGCGGTGAAAAATGATCATCAAAGAGTCCTATTTCATCTATGACTAACGCAATGGCCGGCAACCTTCTAAAAATAAACAGGAGGGGGATGAGAGGGAGGGACGATTATATCGTACCGTGGCAATTTTGAAAAATTTCTAGGGACGATTATATCGTCCCGTGGCACCCTTAGGGTTAAAGTTCAAACATCGTCGGTCTGGTGACCGACAGATCGTGACGTCACCGTCACCTCATGGTTGCCTCCCATAATTCAACGCGCCTTCAACATGGCCGCTTCGTTTACAAATAGAATGATTACAAAGTTTGGAATTTTATGATACACAGTTGGGAAATAAAGTTTAAAACACACATATTAAATATATCCAAAATGATCATATTTATATAATCGAAATTATGTTTAATAAAATCAAAATATGTAATTAGTAATATATATAAATATATTCAAATAAGTAAACAATACCTTTTTAAAATTGTTTATACAACATTAATCATTTTTAAAGTATTTCTGAGTTTATCTTTGGATACAGCTTTTGTAAGAAAGTCAGATAAATTATCAGATGAAGGTGTGTGTAATAGAGTATAATTATTAGCAATCAGATTTTCATGTAAAAAATTAACAGTTCTAATTAAATGATTACTTTTAAGAGAAATAACTCCAGTTTGGCAAAGGGTAATTGCTGATTGGTTATCACAATTAATTTGTATATTAAAATTAACATTTTTATTATATACTATTGCAAAAAGTTCCTCAATTAAATATTTCAAATATACACATCTTTTGTAGCAAGTCAATAAAGCATTCATTTCTGAATCACAGGTTGATAAAGCAGTATTGTCTTGTGACTTTGACATCCATGATATGAGACATGAGCCAAAATGAGTAGTAATGCCAGTAATAGATTTTTCTTTATTTTTTCCATCCCTCCAACTAGCATCACAAAATGCTTTAATAAATGTACCATATTCACTTGTATAACATAAGCCTAAACTTTTAGTTCCTTTTAGATATCTGATAATTCTTTTTAAGGAAGACATATGAATTTCTCTGGGGTCATTTGAATATTTTGATAAAAGTGTTAAAGGTAAAGTTATATCTGGCCTAGTTCTTACACTCAAATACATTAATGAACCCAAAATTTCCTGATATTTTTTAATGTCACATTTAGGTGAATTTTCAAATAGTGTTTAAATCAAGTGGTGTTAAAGCATGTTTACACTCCTGCATATTGAATTTTAATAAAATTTCATTAACAAATCTCTCTTGATTGATGAAAATTATTATTATTTTTATCCCTAAATATATCCATGCCAAGGAAATGGATGTCTCCAATATTTTCCTTAAAAGTAAATTTATTTTTTATTTTAGAGATTGCATTAGACAATATTTTCTCATCTGAATAAATTGCAATTATGTCATCTACATAGATTCCAAGAATTAAGAGTGAATTGTTATTTTGGTAACAAAATACACATTTATCAGCAGAAAATATTTTAAAGCCATTATTTAAAAGATATTGGGTAAAAGTGTTATACCATATTTTACCTGATTGCTTCAGGCCATATATAGCTTGGTTTAATTTACAAACTAAGCTATTATCACTTACTTCAAATCCTTCAGGTTGTTTCATGTAGATGGTCTCTTCAAGGTTCCCATAGAGGTATGCAGTAACAATGTCAAAACATTTGATGTCATATTGCATGAAAGCTGCAAATGCTAGTATGACTAAGTGAGTCATTCTTGATGACTGGTGAGAAGATTTCTTCATAGTCTTGGCCATAGCTCTGTTGGTAGCCTGTTGCAACTAGTCTAGCTTTGTATTTTCTATCTTGTGTTGTTGCATCTTTCTTGATGGTGTAAATCCATTTACTTTTGATCACTTTAGAGCCTTTGGGAAGAGGTTGAAGTGTCCAAACTTTATGTTCCCTTAGAGAGTCAAGCTACTTTTCCATAGCTCCTATCCACTTTTCAGAATCAGGTAAATTCATAGCTTCTTTGTAGCAGTTGGGTATGGAATATCCTTGATGAGATGTCTTTAAAACAGTATCACCAGTTTGGTAACTTGAATCAGGTGAGTCATTATCCAATTCTTCAACATCACTTAAGGAAGGTTCATAATAGAATCCAGGTCCAGGATGATGAGGTCTCAGATCATAATGGTGTTGTTGAGTTGGTGATGAAGCATTTTCTTGTAAGATTGCTTCTGTTATAGATGGATGGTAATTTTGCTCAGAATCTTCATCTCCCAAGTTAATTAGGGTATAATTTTGGGTCACCTTATCTTTTTCTTGATTTAAAAGTTCTGATCCTTTTCTTGTTTCAAAGAATTTTACATCTCTGGTTTCAGTAATAGAGAAATCTTGGGGGTTACAAATTCTATAGGCTTTTCTATTGTTGGAGTATCACACAAAAATTGCAGTTTTGGTGATTTTTTCAAAATTTGATCTTTTGTGTTTGGGGGTCCACATTTCTGCTAAACAACCAAAGATTTTCAAATGCCCAATTGTTGGCTTTCTTCTTGTAAAAAGCTCTTCTGGAGTGCACCTTTTGTTATGTCTTGATGGGGTTCTATTTTCAATGTATGTGAATGCATCCATGGCTTCAGCCCAAAATATTGTTGGCAGTTCTGCTTCTATCAAGAGTGCTCTGGTGCCTTCTATAAGAGATCTGTTTGCTCTCTCTGATCTTCCATTTTGTTCTGGAGAATAGAAAGTTGTTTTCTGGTGTTCAATACCCTTGGTTGTAAAGTATGATTCTAGATTAGAATTGACAAATTCCAGGCCATTATCACTTCTTATTGATTTTACTTTTCTTTCTAAAGAATTTTCAATTCTTTCTATGAAATTCTTGATGGCATCTGGAGTGTCAGATTTAGATTTAAGAAAGTTTGTAAATATTTTTCTTGAATAATCATCCACTATTGTTAGAATGTATTTTGCTTTGCCAATTGAGATTGATTGTATAGGGCCAATGAGATCAACATGTAGGAGATCAAGAGATTGGGATGATTGATCAAATTTGACTTCTTTAAAAGGTTTTCTGGAGAATTTTGCTTGAGTGCATGTTACACAATTCAGATCTTTTCTTGTATTGCAGTTAAATTTGTGTACTAGTGCATTGTTTTGCATCATTTTCATGTATTCTTCGTTGATGTGACCAAGTCTTTTATGCCATATATCCCATGATGTGTCACTGATTTTTAAAGTTTTTGGGGTTGGTGGGAGATATGTATCAGTACCTTCATTGATTATGTAGAAGTCTTCAATCTTTGATGCTGTTAATAAAGTGTCTCCTTCTTCATTCTGAATGTGTCCACCCTTATTGTCAAAAAGAATCTGTTTTTTGTCTTGAATGAGCTTGCTTACAGATATTAAATTGTCACTTAATTTTGGTACATAGAGTACATCTCTTTCAGAATGATAGATTCTTCATCACTGTTCTTTATTTCTACATCTCCAATTGATTCTGATGTGATGTAGCTATCATCAGCCAAGGTAATTTTCTTATTCATGGCTTGGATATTCTTCAGATGGTCAAGGTGAAAAGTCATGTGACTGGAAGCTCCACTGTCAAGAATCCATTGTTGTTCCAGATTGTCTTGCTGCTTCACAAGTTTAGCAAAGTCATTTCTATTTTCATCTTTGGCAAATGTAGCCTTTGAATTTTTATTGGGTGTATTTGCTTTGTAGCCACTTGATCCTTGTGATGCAAATGTTTGCTTTACATTTGTATATATATAAAATATTTACAACTCTGGGGCTAAAATTTAAATATATACACACAAATATCAATAATAATAGACTATATACATGATTCATAATAAGTATAAGAAAATAATTTTAAATCGATTTGAACTGTAAATATAACGGAGGGATGTCAATTTTTCTATTAATACTATTGGTATCTTTCATTGAGGTCCAACTTTCTAAAAATAGTCTTGAGTGTTTATCCTGAATGTTGTTGTATATAATATCTGTATTTTCAAAATTTGGTATATGGTCCTGTTTGAGTGCGTGATCTACTAGAAGTGATAATGGGCTATGATTTTTAAAAGCTGTTTTGTGTTGATTTACTCTTTCTTCAAGAGTTTTACCTGTTTCTCCTATGTAGGTTGCTGGGCATGATTTGCATGGAATGCGATATACTATATTTGATTTAAATTCATGATTGCTATTATGTTTAGTGTTGGGATGGCGTAGAATTTCTTTCAGATTTGCTGTGGTTTTGCATTGGGTTTTGATATTGTAATTTTGTATTTACTATTTATGTTTGTGTAATGAATATTAGGGTTTGATAGATTGAAATCATGATCTGTATTTTTGATGTGTTGTACTATTAGAGATTTGGGGTCATTGTTTTTAATGTTCCTTCTATGTTCGTCCATTCTGTCTTTTATATGTCTACCTGTTTCACCAACATAAACATTATTGCATTGGTTGCATTATATGGAATATATGGCTTTGCTATTGTATAGTTTCGATATTGTAAAACTGTTTCTGGTAATGGGGGTTCTTATTATGGTTGCTATATTAGGGTTGCTTTCATAATATGTTCTTATACCATGTTTGCTTAAGATTCTGGCTATATGGGTACTACTATGGGAATAGGGAATTATACATATTGATTTATAAACATGATTATTTCGTATAAGGGAGGGATTATAGAAATGTCTTAATATGAAGTTCTTGGGATAACCATTAGAAGTGAGTTTATTGATCAAAAGTTGGGTTTCTATGGCTTTTGAGGATTGGGTGGAACAATGTGTGAATATTCGTTTGGAAAGGGTTTTTACAGTATTGGGTTTGTGACTTAGGGGACAATAAGAAGAAAAATGTATATAATTTGGAGTGTAGTTTGGCTTGTGATATGTTTCTGTTGTGTATTGATTTTGTGTTTTTAATATGAGTACATCTAGGAATGGTAAGGTCTTATTATTTTCAGTTTCTATAGTGAAATCAATGTCATTATGTATAGACTTTAGTTGGGTAAAAACGGAATCTATTTTGTTAGAATTGGAAATACAAAAGATATCATCTATGTATATTTGCCAGATGATAATGTCTGTGGGAAATAGGTTGGTTATCGTTTTATCTATTTTTCTCATTACAATTTCTGCCAAAGGTGAAGAGAGGGGGCTTCCCATGGGGGAGCCCTTGGTTTGTTTATAAAAATTGCTATTGAAGGAAAATATATTGTATTGTAAACTAAGCTTAATTAATGAAATAATTTTAGAAGAGGTATCTGAAGGAATGTTATTTAATGCTAAAAATTCTATTGTGTTATCTATTATTAGATGGTGTGGTAAGCTTGGGTACATATTAACAACGTCAAAAGATATCATGGTGCTATTAGGAGAGGGAGGGAGGCTGTGTATATTTTCTATAAATTTTGGAATGGATGTGATGGATGTTGTGGTGGGGTTGTCTTTTAAAATGGGAATAAGAAAGCTTGCTAGGAATTTAGCTAAGGGGGCTATAGGAGACATATGATATGCTATAATAGGTCGAATAGGGATACCTTGTTTATGGGTCTTGGGTTGGCCGTAAAAATAAGCGACACTTTTTATATTTTCTAGGAACGATTTTAAGTTTTCTGTAGTAATAGTATTACTTCTGCATAAATTCCTAAGATCTTTTGTATATAGGGCATATGATTGATATTTTTCATTGGTGGATATAGGTTTGAATACTTCGGAGTTGTTTATGGTTTCATTCATTTTTGATATATAATCTTGAATGTTCATAATAACTGTTTGGGATCCTTTATCTGCTTTTATTATTACTATTTCTTTTCTGCTTTCTAGTGAATTGGCTATATATTGGTTTTTGGATTTAAAGATAGACGAGCTTGAAGATTCTACTAAGGAGGAAGTGACTAAGCTTCTGATTTCGGATTTTTCATTATTTGTTAGGTTAGATATTGCTGATTCAACTCCTGCAATGATTTTATAGTTATCTGTTTTCGTAGGGAATATATGTTTGGTCCCTTTTGATAAATAATTAATTTCATCGAATGAGAGATGATAGCTTGATAAGTTGAGAATATTAACCTGGGTTTCTGGAGGTATGAGTTGGATGTTGTATTTCTTAGACCAGAATTGAAGTTTCTTTTGGTGTTTGTTCTCTATGGTGGAGTTTAAGGTTTTGATGTCCTCAGTAATGCTGATGATCAATTGTAGCATTTCAGATGGGGGGATTCTTTGAGATACTATATTAGATCTTTTATGGTTTTTGAAATGAGTCTTATGTTTGAGTAACATCCTTTTGTTCTGGATCTAAGGAGTTTCATTTGGGTATATTTGAAGTTGATATATTTATTCCGATAGATGGCGCAAGCCATCAGCAACTTTCAGTTGCACGATAAGGAGATGCCTTTTTCTTAATATATATATATACAGTAAAACCCCGCTATAACGAACCCTGGATATAACGAACCTTCCCTTATAACGAACCCACGCCGATTCCCAATTCCATTCCATTGAAAATACCATCGTTATAACGAACTTTGCGATTTTTAGAATAACGAACTACCCCTATAACGAACCTATTTCGGGTCCCAAAATGATAAAATCTATTAAAAATACTATGCTTATAACGAACTTAGAATTGTAATTAAAAAAAAAATTAAAAAACAAAATTTTGAGCATGTTTAAAGCTCGCGGATCGCGATTTCAAAACAATAAATTTAGCGGCATTGTTTGTTTGATTTTTGCACTTTATTTTTGCTGTATGTTGTATAAATTTTTACACATTATACTTTTTATTAATTAGAATATCTTTGCATCCATTAAATTTGAAATATAAAAAATGCAAATGGCTTCCAAAATGAAGAAAACAAAGGCATTTTAAAAACAAAAGCATTATTTCTTAAAAAAAAAAAGGCCATTTTCAGAACTTTTCAAAGTGAAACAACATAGGCAAAATGTTAAGAACATATTAAAATAAGAGAATATAACTTTTCTATTATAAAAGATAAAATATAAAGTTATTAAAAATTGTTACAAAGAGGAATCAACTTCAACTTTTGCCGCGATCGCGATCGTACGTTTTAGGGCTAAAAAAAAAAAGTCCAAATAAACGGTTCCGTGATGAAACAAAAATTATTTTTATGCCATTAACTATGGTGATTTTAAAGTCAGCAATGTTTTGCATGGCAGGTTAAAAAAAAACAACGAAATCTAGACCTAGAAGAATATGGGGAAACATGAAATGGAAGAAAAACACTAACTTTATTTGAATGGTGCAATGCTTGGAAGAATGCTTTGAAACAACAAGGTATTAGAGCCATTTTTTCAAGTAAAAATTTTCTTATATAATGTGATAATGATGTTTTAAAATCATTTCATATCTTTGAATATATATTTAATAAAACTTTGCCTAGGATTTGTCTTGATTTTTAACTTAGACATAGAGGTACATGTATGTTAATCATAAGAAGAACCTATTATCTAATGATTTCTATTATTATTCAGTATTAATATAAGGAAATTAGTCAATTAAGGGAATTAAAATAAAGTGACCACTATTAAGAGGCAGCCTCTACTTGTGTGTATGGCTGTTTTTTAATTATACAGTCTAAAATTTTTGAAAAGTAAAAAAAAATAGCCAAACCGTGGCTATAGTGAACCGTGGCTATAGTGAACCAAAAGCTCTGTCCCATTGGGGTTCACTATAGAGGGGTTTTACTGTATATATATATATAGCAATTGTATATGTTGTACCTTATGGAAATAGGGAAGCTCTTCCATTCTAAAGTGTTGAAACTGTGGTGCAGGCAAAGGTTTGGCTGAGGGAGAAAGCCCAGAAGGAAGAATGGGCCAAGGCAGCCAACACCAAGGACAGGACAGCGAAGAAGGGATTGATTGGTGTCAACTACCTGCCACGCCAATCTGTCGGTGTCATGGTAGAGGTAGCAGCACTTCGACCTATCTAGTTCAAGATGGCCTCAGCAACAATGTTGGTGTGTTCCACAGCTCAAGTGTGAGACAGACATAGTGGCCAAGACCATGGTGTTACAGACTCTGGCCGCCAGCATCGCCGCATTGGCCAGCCGAATGGTGTTACAGTCATATACTAGGCCGAACAAGGCCCTCAGGAAGGTTGGTCTCCTTTAAATGTGGTACACTAACAGTAAAAACAGTCAGCAACTTCTACACACCATGATTATCGTGGCCTGTGCCATGTGTACTAGGGATAATTAAAAACAAAAATAAAATAAAAATCCACAAGTTTCTGTTGTATATTCTAGATGTTTCTTATATATTTTTTAAATTATTCCGTACATGTAGTACAGGCCATGATAATCATGGTGTGTATTTAGCAATTGCTTTACCACAAGTACACCACATGTAGACATGTAGAAGGCAGTTTGACTTTTGCACTTACAAGTGCATCAGAGCCACATTTGGTTACTTGCACTCACTGATGGGGTTGGACTTTTGTAAGAATCGGGGGCCATTTAACCATTTTTTTTTCTTTAGAAAAAGTGCCTAATGCTCAGTATTCAATCCTCCAAGGTCATGACTGTTGGGCAGTTTATACCATTCCTCCACCAACCCCGCTATACTCTCAAACTATTGGAACAAGCTATGGCTATACATTAACTAATTTTTTTAAATTTAATTCTCGAAGGTTCAGTGACTAGCTGCTACTCTCATTAGTGAATAATTATTCACGAACCCATATATATACTTATATATATATTACACAATATTCTAAAATACATGTAAAGTGTCACGTATTGAGAGCTAATGTAAATCACGTAAATAATAACTTAAAACCTCTCAACCTATTCTTATTCCACATGTTGCTAAGTGATGTTCCTTTGTGTTACTTGCATTTACAGTTTGGGTTTGGACTTTTGGAATAATTCAGAGGTTGAATATTTTTTTCTCTTAGTCAATGCAGCGGGATTCAATCCTGGATTATGGGTATTGAAAATGGACAGTTTATACCATTCCAGAGGCTGGGAGGATAACAGTAATGTTGCGGCAGATCCAACTGCAACCTGTGGAGCTGCTTGAACGAAAAATATGGAAAAATGGAGCCACCATAGCTGAAACCATCGCCTTGGAATTGGGAAAGCTGGGGGTGAACGCCAAGCTGAACCGGGCCGTGGCGTTCCTGGGCAGTTCTGACCTAAAGGTCGTAGCTTGTACCCATCCCACAGTGGGCATGCCCTTTCTCCCTAATGTATACCTCGGTATGGAACAACACGTTGTGCCACTCTAAGTATTCTGTCTACAAGGTAATACAAGAAAATAAGACCTAATCCAAATAATGTAATAGTGTGTGACGTTTCGGCAACAGCATTGTCATCATCATCAGACAAAAGAATAAACTTTTTTTTCTCTTATTCTTTTGTCTGATGATGGTGACAATGCTGTTGCCGAAACACACTAATAAATTATATGGATTAGGTCTTATTTTCTTGTACATATTATAATCTATAATCCAAATTGTGATTTATCACTATCTACAAGGTAATAAGACCAAATATAAGGTTGTCCCAAAAGTTCATGTTTTTCTTATTACTTGGCGAATAATATGATTACAGCGAATACATAATACAATTACCTTATGAAAATTCGAAACTATTATAGACGCGTATGATTCTTTTTTAAAAAATAAATAACAACGTTATAAAAACAATGGTTGCCTGTAAAGTCGGTTTTACGGGCGAAGATTTTACGTGACAACGGTAGAATATTTATTGATATGAACAATAGGAACAAGGAATTGAATGAAAATAAGAATTGCACAAATTTTAACTATAGAAATATATTTTGTTTACTAAAACATTGTACATGTAAACTTAAACTTAACTAATTCCTATTTGAGTGATTTTGTTGAGGATAGGACGATGATAGGAGAAATATGAAATGAAAGGAAGTGTTTCTGCTGTAATGTGTCTTGCGAAAGTCAAGTCGATAGTTGTTCCTTTTAACGTAGTTGACTTAGAAACGTTTGATACGCAATCAAGATTATACGTATTTTTCATGAAATTAAGAAACGAGTTGTCAGGCTTTACGTTTTTGTTAAAATCACCACACAGAAGAATCGGTATACTAGAATCAATTTGCACGAACGGTGGCACGTACTGGCTGTTGTGAATGTACGGACCGAGTCCTTGCCATAGTAACATTCCAATATCCTGCATACTAGCTCCTGGATGAATATATACAGCACCGAGTATAAACTTGAAGCTAGTATTAGCGGCGAAGCAAGTAACTTCAGTCATGCACATGTCACCCTTGGTTTTAATGACACGAGTTACGTCTGTAATCGCAACTTGGAACACTTCCGCCGTAGATGTCGATGATAATTTACGATAGATCGCCACTCCACCAGCCGCGTTGGTATCTGAGTTAGGTCGATTATTTTCCCTGGATACGCACTCATAACCCTTGATTGGAGTTGGTTCACAAGTGTCGCGCATCCACGTTTCAGTCAATACTAAATAGTCTGATCGTGGTATCACTGTATCTTCTGTTTCAATGTCCGCGGCATGGGCACTTAAACTTTGACAGTTGATGTTCGTTACAATAAGTTGTCCAGCGTCGGTTGCGTCGTCACAGAATTTTACGGCTTGTTTGGTAATTGTGTCTAGAGTGTGTCCACGAAGTCGTAAGTATTCATTGCGAATATCTCGAGTAGTCTGTGAGTCGTTTCCATCTCGGCCATGTTTGAAAACCAATGGAGAGTCCTTTTCTGTTATGATGTACAATCCGTCGATACTTGTGACGCGGCTCATGGCTACATATACCAATTGCTGTGGTTGGTTTGAGGAGTACTTGTAAACAATTGTAGTAAACGTCCCACCCTGGGCCTTGTGGATCGTAATTGCACAAGCAGGCACGCAAGGAAATTGTTTTCGCTTGCACTTCACTGTTTTTGTCAACGAAATGTTTACCACTTTCTTGTGCACTGGCACCCAATCGACGGATAAGGTGTTTGGTTTGCTGTGCACATGTGGTCGACATTTGATTTTTGCTTTGGTACCCGTATTTTTGTCTTCAAACTGGAACCGTGTGAACTTGTATTATGACGCTTTCTTGTTTTTCCAACGCCAAGAACGTTCGAGAAAGACAAAGACAGAGACAAGCATGCGCCGATTCAATGCGCCTAATTCTCTAGCGCTGCGCGTGCAGCTGCGCACGCAGCACTCTCGTTCGGTGACTCATCGTAACGTTACCGGGCGTTACACTTTTTCATAAGTGACTCCCAGCCGCAACCTAATTTAAGACGTTGTCACGTCAATAAAATAATTTCTACTGCCTTTAAAATTTTTCCACTGCAATAAAGGCAGTAGAAATTGTTTTATTAAAAAAAAAAAAAAAAAGAATCATATGCGTCTCTATAATAGTTTCGAATTTTCTTAACAGATGGCGCACTAATGCATCATAATACAATTACAGTGGTACCTCGACATACGAGCGCCCCAACATACGAGTTTTTCGAGATACGAGCCGACGAGCAAGTGATTTTTTGCTTTTAGTTACGAGCGAAATTCGAGATACGAGTTCAGTTCAGTTCGGTAGTGTTGAAGATATTAATCTGTGATTTTAAATGTTTCTTTTTGACCAGTACTTTTGTTTTGTTTTTGCTTTTCCTAAAATGTTTCTTTCTTCTTCTTCATTATTATTTGTTCTATATGCAAAGCTTTGTTTTTTGAGACTTGAATAAACAAATTCAAGTTTATTATATTTTTGTCTGCTTTTAAAGTTAAAACACAACAGGTAGTAACACGCAGTCGCGCCATCACGATCAGTTAGCAGCGTGCTTCCGCTGTGATAAGTTGTGTTTTGTGTTCGCGTTTTGTGTTGCGTTTACATTTACAGTTTTAGTTCATTTATTTTTATAACCATGGATCGGAAGAAAGTTAATAAAAAGTCAAGTGCTAAGAAAAAGATGATGGGTATTGAATTAAAACGTGAAATTATAGAAAAACATGAGCAAGGTGTTCGAGTTGTTGACTTGTCGAGGCAGTATGGCCGTAGTACGTCCATGATATGTTCTGTGCTTAAGCGGAAGGAGTCGATAAAGAGTGTAACGCCGGCTAAGGGCCTTACGATAATTTCCAAGCTGCGAACCTCCCTTCATGAAAATATGGAGAAACTGCTGATGGTGTGGGTGACAGAAAATCAGCTCCAAGGAGATACCTTGACGCAGACCATCATTTGTGAGAAGGCAAGAGCGATCTACGGAGATTTGCTGAAGCAAACCCCGCAGACTTCCATCGACGAGGACATTTTGGAGGTTGGAACGGATTAATGGTAGTTCAATTGTTTTGTATGGGGAAATTTGCTTCGAGATACGAGTAATTCAAGATACGAGCAAGGTTGCGGAACGAATTAAACTCGTATGTCGAGGTACCACTGTACTTCATACATAATACAAAGACATTATACATAACGGCGAATAATATTATGGAGAATAATATTGGTATCTCAATTGTTTGCAAGTGTTTACAAACTTTTGGGACAACCTTGTACAAATATATTAATAGCATGTGAGATGTAACAGTGTTGTTATTGAAACGTCTCACACTGTTAATTTACTTGAATTTGATCTTATTACCTTGTAGTTTTAATCTATAATCCAAATTTTTACCTTATCATGCCTTTTATCCACATCATTTTTCATGATCATTGTTGGCAATGTGTATATTTCAAGATGTATATCATCAAATATTATCTTCATAATGCAATAATTGAAAATATTCTATGAGACGACTTAGCTCATCAACCCTCTCATTTAATAATTTCTATCATTGCAGTAAGGCTTACTGGAGTGTATACAGGAAAGTCACTAGATGAGATAGGAGTGATGGTCAGATCAAATTGGAGAATATTTGTCACCATAGTGTCACCAAAATTTGAACTGTGATGGACACTAACAACAACAACAGGGCTTGTAGAGATAATATTTGATAATACATATTGTCTTGTAGAAAATGAGGAAAAGCACACTTCAGGATGACACGGCATTTAAGTCAAGAACAAATTAATATTTGAAGTACAGTAGAACTACCTCCCTGTAAAGGACACTTAATTACAGAGCCAAAGTGTCCTTTAGGGAGAGGTGTCCTCTTACCAGAGAGTTGCTATATAGTAAAAATGGTAATTTTGCAAATGAAAACTGTCCTTTATAGAGAAGTGTTCTCTAGCGTGGGTGTCCTCTCATGGAGGTTCTATTGTATATGATCCGGTGAAGTCTAACTACTTAATTTTTCCCTGTGTTGTTGTCATTGAATTTATTTTATAGAAAAACTACTAGACTAAGACAATTGAATAGGTTTGCACAAGTCTTATGTTCAATGGATTGTAGGTTGATTTATTTTGTACTATGTATTATTTCTCATTCTTGCTAAAATCAGCGCACAAAGGTATCTGGTAGGTAGAGTCAAATTAGGGAAAAAAGGCCCAGAATATGCTAGATGGAGTAACAGTATCAAAGCCCACTGAAAATAGCCCCCTCTCTTTCAACCAGTTATAGAATTAGAGGCTGTGATAGAAGTTAGCAACTTTGATATCAACTAAAGGGGCCATCTTGACAGTTGGGTGGGATATCCAGTGATGGTGTGACCTGTGTAAGCACCAGGAATAGAACTAGGCCAACAGAACAAACTTTTTTTGCTTATCCCTAGTACATGTGGTACAGGTCATGATAATCATGGTGGTTAGAAGTAGGCAACTGCTTTTACTGTAAGTGCACCACATGTCTACACATGTGAAAAGCAGTTCGACTTTTGCACTTACTAATATGCCAGAGCCCTGTTTGGTTACCTGCACTCGCTGGTGGGGTTAGACTTTTGCAAGAATCAGAGGCCATTGGAGCATTATTTTTCAAATCAGAAAAAAGTTCCTAATGTGGGAATCGAACCCGAGTTGTAGTGGTCGAAAACCAACAGTTTAGACCACCCTTCCACCGACCCCCTAGAACTAACTTAGACATCAACTAAAGACTACCTTGAGACAGTTGTATTCTCACTAATCCTCCAATGGTATGTCAGGTCAACACGGAGCCCTACTAGCCTACCGTAACGCCAAACCCAAGATGGCATTGCAGCTCTGCCGGCTCATTGCGGAATTAAACCCCGAGAGCATGGTAGATTTTGCCTCCTACGGCATTCCCTATCTGCCCTCCAAGATGCAGATAGAGCAGGTCCCGAGGCTTAAGGAGGAGCGTGTGGTGATGAAGAATCTTGTGGTGCCCTTGGATTTAACAGAGGTTCATGATTTCGAGGTGGATAAAATAAGACACTCCTATGATGAGGATGAATGGCCCCTGGCTCGGGAACTCTTGGGGGACCCCAGCGAATATAATTATGAAACTTTGGGGGGCCTACTTGATTTTATCGAAATGGAGGACTTCACTCGCATCACCTGTGCAGAAGAGGACTAGTTCAATAAATCAATTAGTCTCAGGTGTGTGTCTATCCAATTGTCTTTATTGTGAGCTTAAAGATGCTTTTATACTTGCTGATCAAAGCTGTAAGAGGATATAAGCCAGTCTTAAGAGTATCATTTTAAGTTAATCATTTGACCTTAAATGTCTATTCAGTAGAACCTCCATGAGAGGACACGCATGCTAGCGGAAACCTCTCTGCAAAAGACAATTTTAATTTTCAAAATTATCATTTTTACTAATTAGCAACTCTCTGATAAGAGGACGCCTTTCTCTAAAGGACACTTTGGCCCTGCAATTAGGTGTTCTCTACAGGGATGTTCTACTGTATCTGGCCTTATATGTTTATTGTTGTTCAGCTCTCTTCAAATGTGAATTGTTCAGTCTTTAATTGTAGACTGGAAGATAATTAAGTTAGATAAACTACTGGGAGATTTCAACATTGATGAGTCATACCTTCCCATTAGCCTTCATCCTTTTAATATAATAAATAAGATAATTATTTTGTGTTTTACATCAAAGAGGTACAATACTCCTCTTTGATATATTGTGCCCGTAGAAGGGTGATCTAGTAGACCTTATGAACCTTCTGTATCCCAGCCAGGTCGCCCTAGTGGCTCTCAGCCTGGAACATCCACTGGGTCCCAACCTGGACGACCAAGTAGATTCTATGGTCACTCGGGACAGCCTCAGTGGTTCAAAGAGGTACAATACTCCTCTTTGATTTATTAGGCCTGTAGAAGGGTGATCTAGTAGACCTTATGAACCTTTTGGATCCCAGCAAGGTCGCCCTAGTGGCCCTCAGCCTGGAAGACCAAGTGGACCCTATGGCCCTTCAGGACAACCTCAAGGTCCTCGTGGCTCTAGCGGCCCTCAGCCTGGAAGACCAAGTGGACCTTATGGCCCTTCAGGACAACCTCAAGGTCCTCATGGCCCTCAGACTGGAAGACCAAGTGAACCCTATGGCCCTTCAGGACAACCTCAAGGTCCTCGTGGCCCTAGCGGCCCTCAGCCTGGAAGACATAAATTTAATGTTTATTTTCACTGTAATCATTTTAAATCAATTTTTACCATTTTTATATCAATTCAATTCAAATTTTAAATCTTTCACACCCTCATTTTTACCAATTTTTACTTTATTTTAAGCAACTTTTAATTTAAATTTATTACTTTCAATTTTACATTTAAAAAAAATAATTATTTTTTAATTACTCGAATCATAATTCCAAACTTATTTGTGTATTTTTCTTAATATATTATTTTTATACCAAAACACCAATTTTTTTAATCAAATACTCCAAACTTTGCAGAAATCATTGTTATGTTCAATATTTGATGTAAACGCCCCATTCAATTTATAAGTCACTATCACGCCATTGCCCTTTTACAAGGATTATTTTCGCACTACCATAATCAACGATTTAAAAAATATATTCAAATTTTAATAAACATAGGTGAAACGAATTTTTTTTATATTTCAAAAATCGAAAGATACAATATCTTCAAAATCACAACTAGAAAAGTAACTGTCCTTCCCCAAAACAAGTTTAAAATCCAACATAGTTTCTCTCCCTCGTCCTTTTATTTTACATGCATAATTATTAATCATCCACACATCTCTCTCAACAAACTTCAACACACTCCCCCATCACTTTCTACAATTGGCCACCATCTATCAGCGCGCGACTTAGCAACAAATCAAACTCGAGCCACACAAGCTCCATATCGTCGCCACTAAACGTGCCACATCCACTAACAGCCAAAATATCTCGATGTGTTTTGTACAACCACCACCCATGACTGGTAAATTTGTTATTCATGCTGAAACAAGTTAGATGCTGTACCAAAAACAAAGACTTCACGTGACACCTTTCTATTCAATTCACTCACTCGAGTCACACAGCGCATCACAAAATGTGTGAGCAGGGGCGTTATCGTGGTGCAAAAGCCAATTTTTGTTCTTCCACAAATCCGTGCGTTTCTGGCAGATTGCTTTGCGCAAATTGCGCATAACTTGCAGGTAATATTCCTTATTGACCGTTCTACCCTGTGGCAAGAACTCATGATGCACCACGCCCCTGCAATCGAAGAAAACTGTCAGCAAAACTTTCACATTCGACCGAACTTGGCGCGCTTTTTTCGGTCTTGGTTCGTGCGGCAGCTTCCATTGAGATGATTGAGCTTTGGTTTCCACGTCATAACCATAAACCCACGCTTCGTCACCAGTTATGACCCTCTGGAGCAAATTTGGGTCGTCGTGGACAGAGTCCAACATCTTATTAGCAATGTTCATGCGATGCTGTCTTTGGTCGCAATTGAGCAATTTTGGTACGAATTTCGCGGCGACCCGTCTCATGCCCAAATCATTGATAAAAATCGAATGGCACGAGCCAATCGATATGTTTAGGTCCTCAGCAACTTCTCTAACGGTGATTCGACGATTGGCCAATATCATTTTCTCCACTTCATTAATTTTTTCGTCTTTTGTTGAAGTGCTCGGGCGTCCGGCACGCTCTTCGTCGTTCACCTCTTCTCGGCCTTCTGAGAACATTTTGTACCACCGATAAACGTTGCTTCGGTCCAAGGTAGCTTCTCCGTATGCCCCAGTCAACATTCGGAATGCATCCGCGCACTTAATTTCGTTTTTCACACAAAATTTGATACAGGTTCTTTGATCCATTTTTTTAATAGGTAAAAATCGAAGACGATCCAAAACACCTGCAAGCAAAGCAGCTGTCAACAATTAAGTGAACATTCAAAATGGCCGAGTTTGTCGGCATAAGTGAGAGACATGAGTACCAACATAAAGCAACAAAAAGATCGAAATTCGAATATACGTAACCCGCGAAAATTCAAAATTCGCGATACTTTTTGAACACACCTCTTATATCTCAGTGAATTCAATCATTTGACTCCAGATATCTTCGAAACGCAACTATTCCCAATTATACCACCTCAAACTTCCCAGCCATTACTACATTTAAATCCAGATTTATTTAACATCGATCGTTTTAAAACAAACCTCAAGTAGCGACCAGAAAATATCCCGTTAAATTCAAAAACCTATTCTATCTACATACTCTACAACAACCCATTTGGATCTGTATTACTTACTTACTTACTCTCTTTCACACAATATAATCTTTGAACCCACCAGATCCAGACTAGAAGAGAAAGAATTTAACGCACGTGCGCTGTAGACAACCCCCATATCTTCCCCTTCAAAAATAATAAACATCGCACCCCGGTCGTAAAAATGGACTTAATCACCGCTAGTTGACTGACATACCAAAGGGATATGAACTAGTTACACACCACATTTGTAACCTCTTTTTAGAAGAAATACTAAACCTTCATCTACTCATTGTAATAATCTTTAACAATATTATATTTTTTTGTATAAAATATTTCATTTTTATTTTTCACCTTTCAATTATATAATCACAAGATTTTAATCCAACATTATTTTTAAAAAAAAAATCAATTTTACTTTTATTTTTCTTATATTTTTTAGTATTACAAAATATTTATTGTTTTGTCAAAAATCACTTTAATTCTTCATTTTTATTACTTTTATATATTGTATGTTTGATTTTGTCCACTTAAATTTTATTCAACCACAATGATATTTCTATATTTTTTATTCCTATTATATTTGTTTTTATACCTTTATATAATATGACCATGTTTATCTTCAACTATCGGGCATACAACAATCGTTTCTCTAACCACTTCAGTGTACTTTACACTACTATCATTCTCAACCATTGCTTCACATCAACGTAGAAAAACGACAGTACTGCTTGACAATTTTTTTTTTGATTTCGTAATTTTAACAAACTCTTTGAACACAGTTCCCCAGATTTACAAATCCCAACTTCTGGCCTGAACACTTTTCAAAAGTTTATTTCAATCATCCGCAGAGCACAATCACCGACGCATGCACAAACCGTTCACAGATCACATTTTTTTAGCTATAGCGGACCACAATCAACCTTTGATTTTAAGTCAAGTCAGATCACCTACTGTCGCTACAACAATTCTACTTAACGCATGACTCCAGCTCACCCCTTTCACAATCATATTAATGAACTTTAACAACTTTTCAACCCAATAACTCTACAATTGTGACAAAGCACTGTAACCTTATACAGGATCACAGGTGAAACATTGCCTAGGAAGACGACCAAGTCTATATCCTCGCTTTGCACCTGGATCTAAATATTTGGTTGCATGTGTAATACTCACAATTGCTTATTCTTTAACTCCTAACCCTTTCCAACGCCCGCCAACAATCTCTTAGAACATCATTTTATTTTTACATCATAATTTTTTATCAAACAAAGTTTTATCTAAATTTCTCTTTTATAATGGATATCATAACTTTTAAATTAGACATAAGTTTTATTTTTATAATTTTCAGATATATCCAAACAAAACATCTTGTTATAGCCCTTTTTAACCCTCACAGTTTAAATTAATTAAAATAAATTTTAATTACTTACCTGTGTTAGAGAGGCTTTACCCGCTTAAACCCGGATAAACCCTTTCACTCCCGGGGCCCATCTATGGTAATATAAACCAACAACCCTATATTGTATACTACCTATAACAAGATTGTCATGTTGTATATAGAAACACATCTATAAATAATTATACGCATGATTGACATGTGCCATTGCATCACCATATGTAATGTACTTTGTACAAACTGAGGATAAATAAATGAAACTATGTAATAGATTAAGAGCTGAGCTAAGCAAGAGATCGAGAGAGAAATAGAAATCAACCTTAAAAAAGAATTTGGCAGCCCGTTGCCATCGAGGTCAAAGGGTGCAGATTGCAGCAGACGTTCAAAGTCCAAATTCTCACATGTCTCCACCCCCCCCCCCCCCCCCCCTCCTCGGGAATGGTGTAAAAAAACCTCGGTTTTAGCCGAACTTAGATAGTCACTCCACCGTCGGCGTGAGCCCTTGTTGGTTATAGCCAGGACCACCTCATCGACCATGGAAAACAGTAAGAAATCTTCTGTCTCCATCTTGCTCTTAGCTCGACTCCTATCTGTTCATGGAACTTTCCTACTACAGCTGTGTCTCTTCGTTTTGTGTGTGTGGACATTCCCAAGCTTTCCACTCTGCCTCGACCACGACTGCTTGTACTCTGTGAGAACTTTTAAAGGTCTTCCAAGGTGCAGAGAGGTACTGGAAAACTCTCCACGCCCTGACTGTCCCTTTCGGTTACTACAGGTTTGACCCTCGGTTCCCACATATATATACCTATTTTTTATTCTTCTAACATAAAGTTTGAATATTTATTTAGAGTTATATTAATGTATTAGATCATTCTGCTTTTATATCCTACACTAAAGGGTGGTATCCTAGAAATGGTATTCAAGCAAACTTTGGACATTAACTTTAAAGACAGTAGAATTACTTTAGTGTGGCATATAAAATTAAAAGCTCCTATACAACATTAGATCTCTAAAAAAGAGGTCGAGAGGGTGCTCCATTGATGAGCCAACCCCTTACAATTTTTTTTAAATTGCGGTGGTGACAGTGATGTTTATTTAATAGTTAAAAGAAACATTCGCGTCTTTTTTTCATGCATTATATATAGATGACCCGCCATTGTTTTTAATTGATAATGGTATATGGTTAACCTGTGAGAATAAAATGTAATTATTAGAATACTACATGCGCTCTGCTACTTCATGCTAGAGTCTATAATACTACTTCAACTCAATCAACACTAAATCTACAATAGTATACTTACCTTTCTCGGCGCAAAAGAACTCAACCAAAAGAGAAAGAAACTGTATTTAGAGTTTGAATATTTCTAAAACCAAATTCTTTCCCTATTGGTCGAATTCAATCTTGATGTAGAGAGTCTTTTATATAGAAATCTATCTATCGTTTATATTATAAAAATAAATTTTGAAGCTACATTGAAACAAAAATATCTTTTCAATTTTGTCAACTCTCAATTAATTTGACATTGATTCTGTCAGTAAATCATAAATAGTATATAAAATGTATTTTCTTTAATTTATCAAAAATCTGTTAAAATATCAGAATGCCTTTGTCTTTAGATTGATTTATAATATATATATATATTATATATTTTTTAAAAAGTTGAGTGAGAGTTTGTGCTTAATATTTTGGATCATGTTGAGGATTATTGTAATGGTGATGCAGTCGTGGTTGAATAATAGTCTTGATAAAAATATAATGTCTTGATTAGTGATTTCTTTATTGAGCTGAGGAATGAATTCATATTAAAAATATAATTTTGTACAAGTACTGCCTGGCTTAAGGCGTAAGAATAAATAAAACAAAATATTATTCACATAATTACAAAGTTTTGGGTCGGCCAGCGGGGAAGAGAAAATATCTTTATTTTACGGGGCTGCTAACCAAAATGAATGATTTTTGAGCCCCGATGGACGCATAAAGCGGAATATATACAAAGCATAGTTGGAGGGGCCTGGGGATGGGTGGCCAGGGGTCATCGCCAGGTGAGGCCAGGAGAGCCGGGATGTAGAGGAGGACCGGGGGGGGGGGGGAGCAGGGTGGTGATCCGCGGAGTTCAGGGGGTGGCAGAGACGGGTTCAAAGGTGTTGAGCCCAGGGGTGACCGTGGAGAGCAGACAGACCGCAATGATTAAAGTATATGATTTTTAAGCACAAAAGGTGTAGCAGGCAGACAAGCCGCAATGCACAATGTCAAAGTGTCAAGGTGCTGCACGCAACCAAGGCTGTTCAAAAAGGTTAGATTCCCCAGGCAGCGGGGAAGAACAACAATGAGTTTTTATAGGGAAAGCGTGACCTCTGGAGGTCGATTTAAACAGAGTATTTGAATCTAATAATATAATTTTAAAATAAAATAATATTTTTATATAACATATATATATATATATATGTGTTATATCAAAGTTTTATTTAAAAATTATATTTCATCGATTCAAATACTCTGTTAAAACGATCACCAGAGGTCCTGCTTCCCCTATAAAACTCGTTGTTATTCTTCCCCGTCGGTCGGCTCAAAACATTGTACATAATTAAAATAAGCTTTTCATTTTTTTATTCTTACGCCCTAAGCCAGGCAGTACTTTATTCAAATTATGTTCTTATATATTACTTTAGCTCAAATGAAACAATCTCTGATCAAAACTATTTTGTTATTATACTTTCAAGATTTTAGCCACGACTGCATCACCAATACCATTTAGCACTAAAAAGAACCAACAAATAACTCCATAGCATAATCCCCAAGATGATCATAAATACAAGCAGAAAACCAAATCATCTCTTTCTTTATATAAGATATATATATGAGAAAGCAGTAGAAAAAAAAAAGATAAGTGGGTCAGGTGTTGATTTTAAAAATAAAAAAGGCATCTCCTGACCACGAGCACATGTGCTTTTTAGTTGGCAGAGCGCCATCTAGTGGAGCAAAAATAAACTAAACGTTTATTTAACTTGCTCCGTGATATTTGGCCAACCCAATTTCTTGATTTATCAAGAAAAGCCATCCACTAACGCGTTTCGCGCTGTTGGCGCTCGTCAGCGTGAAGAAGGCTGTAACCACCGCGAGCAAGCTAAATAAACGATTAGTTTATTTTTGCTCCACTAGATGGCGCTCTGCCATCTAAAAAGCATATGTGCTCGTGGTCAGGAGATGCCTCTTTTATTTTTAATATCAACATCTGACCCACTTATCTTTTTTTTTCTATTGTTCTCTCATGTGTTAAGCGTCTTTACGCAAATTTGGCCTTAAATACCCATTTTCTGATTTCTCGGGGAGCCATTGGGACCAAAAATCTTTTTTGGTCGCAGTGGTTACAGCCTTCTCCAGGATGACGAGAGCCAACAGTGCGAAACGCGTTCGTGGATGTCTTTTCTTGATAAATCAATAAATTGGGTTGGCCAAATATCACGGAGCAAGCTAAATAAACGTTTAGTTTATTTTTGCTCCACTAGATGGCGCTCTGCCATCTAAAAAGCACATGTGCTCGTGTTCAGGAGATGCCTTCTTTATTTATATATATATATATATACCTATTTTTTAATCTTCTAACATGACGTTTGAATATTTATTTAGAGTTATAATACTGTATTAAATCATTCTGCTACTCTATACTACACTAAAGGGTGGAATCATAGAAATAATATTTAAGAAAACAAATGACATTAGCTTTGAAAACAGTAGAATTACTTTAGTGTAGCATATAAAAGTATAATGATCCTATACAGTATCAGAGCTTAAAATGATGTCGGGAGGGTTCAGCATTGATGAGTAAGCCCTTACAATGTGTTTTTAATTGCGGTGGTGACAGTGATGTTTACTTAATTGTTAAAAGAAGCATAAGCGTCTTGTCTTCATGCATTATATATAGATGACCCGTCATTGTTTTTAATTGACAATGGTATATGGTTAACTTATGAACATAAAATGTAATTATTAATAGGTAATCCCCATAATATTATGTTCAAATCAATAAGTTTGAGGGATAAGTCTCTTTTAAATACATTTATTTCAAGCTTTCGGGCTCAACCGCCCTTCGACAGGAAAAATTATATTAGCTACTAAAGTTTTCAGATCTAATAAATAAATAAAATTAGATCCGAAAACTTTAGTAGCTATAATATAATTTTTCCTGTCGAAGGGCGGTTGAGCCCGAAAGCTTGAAATAAATGTATTTAAAAGAGACTTATCCCTCAAACTTATTGATTTGAACATAAAATGTAATTATTAGATTACTACATGCGCTCTGCTACTACATGCTAGTGTCTATAATACAACTTTAATTCAATCAACACTAAATCTACAATAGTATACTTACCTTTCACGGCGCAAAATAACTCAACCAAAAGAGAAAGAAACGATATTAGAGTTCGAATATTTCTAAAACCAATTTCTTTCTCTATTGCTCGAATCCAAACTTGCTGTAGAGAGTCTTTTATATAGATATCTATCTATCGTTTATATTCTAAAAATAAATTTTGTCGCTAAAATAACACAAAAAATATTTTTAATTTCGTCAACTCTTAATTCATTTGACATTGATTTTGTCAGTAAATCAATCAATAGTAAAATGATATTTTTTAATTTACAAAAATCAGTTAATATATCAAAATGCCTTTGTCTATAGATTTTTATAATATATATACCTAATTTTTATTCTTCTAACATAAAGTTTGAATTAATATTTAGAGTTCTTAGATCATTCTTCTTTTATATGCTACACTAAAGGGTGGAATCCTATAAATGGTATTCAAGCAGACTATGAACATCAGCATCTAGGACAGTAAAATTATTTAGTGTAGTATATAAAAGTGGAATGATTCTATAGAGTATTAGAGCTCTAAAGAAGAGGTAGGGAGGGTTCACCATTGATGAGCCAAGCCCTCACAATGTTTTTCCATTGCAGTGGTGACAGTAAGGTTTATTTAATTGTTAAAAGAAACATTCGCGCCGTATGACTTCATGCATTATATATATAGGGCCCATCATAGTTTTTAATTGACAATGGTATATGGTTAACTTGGGAGAATAAAATGTAATTATTAGATTACTACATGCGCTCTGCTAATTCATGCTAGAGTCTATAATACTACTTTAATTCAATCAACACTAAATCTACAATAGTATACTTACCTTTCTCGGCGCAAAAGAACTCAACCAAAAGAGAAAGAAACGATATTAGAGTTCGAATATTTCTAAAACCACTTTCTTTTCCTATTGGTCGAATCCATACTTGGTGTAGAGAGTCTTTTATAAAGAAAACTATCTATCGTTTATATTATAAAAATACATTTTGAAGCTACACTTAAACAAAAATATCTTTTCAATTTTGTCAACTTTCAATTCATTTGACATTGATTTTGTCTGTAAATCAATCAATAGTAAAATGAATATTCTTTAATTTACAAAAATCAGTTAATATAACAACATGCCTTTGTCTATAGATTGATTTTAAAATATATATATATATACCTATTTTTTATTCTTCTAACATAAAGTTTGAATTTAAACAAGGTAAAATCCTCTGGAGTAACTTGGTAAAGATAGAACATTCAAAGACAAAGAGGATAAGTTTCTTTTTATGAACATGCGTTCGAGCTTTCGGGCACAATGTCGCCCCTCTACAGGAATAAAACTACACAGAGAATCAAGATACGTCTATATATATACAGGTGATTAGCATAAACAAGAAAACTATTATTTTTTAGAGAGATAAAATTTAAGTTTTATGTATGATATACAAATCAGGTAATAGGAGAAATGTGATTATGCTAATAATGGTTTAATCTACTAGTTAAAGAATCTATAGCTGTGAACAGCTTATGTAAATATTTCATTATAAAGTTCCGGAATCTCTATGTGCCTATTGATGCTATTATATTTTAGAGATAGCAGCGCCTCGACAACCAATCTTTTATATTTATGCTGAATGTTAGAAAAATGCGAACGGGGTTCTATTGTATTAAAAGTATGTCCTGTGTTTGAAATGTGTTGGGCTATGAGGGATCTAGGGTCATTATTTCTGATATTTCGGATATGTTCATCAATTCTGTCTTTTATGTGTCTACCAGTTTCTCCTATGTATAGGCTAGAGCAATTATTACATTTTAATGAGTAGACTGCATTATTGAAGTGTATGGGTTTTAGGGGGAAACTGTTTTTGGTGATAGGGTTTCTAAGTAATGTGCCTAAATTAGGAGTATTGGAGTAGAAGGTGCGGATACCAAAGTTTTTTAGATAATTGGATATGTTGAGGCTCTGAGGGGAAAAAGGAATAGTGCAAATAGATTTATAACTATGATTAACGGCTGTTTGTAAAGGGTTATGAAAGTGTCTCAAAATAAAGTTTTTTGGGTAGCCCAATGATAATAAATGTGATAATATGGTGTTTGTTTCCTGCTGTTTTGATATTTCTGTGGTACAATGAGTGAATATGCGTTTAGTTAATGTTTTGACTATATTAATTTTATGGCTAAGTGGGCAGTACGAAGAAAAATGTATGTATGATGGAAAAAATGACGGTTTGTAATAAACGCTTGTGGTGTATCTATTATCTATTTTTGTGATAAGTATATCTAAGAAAGCTAAAGTATTATTGGTCTCTATTTCAACTGTAAAACGTATATCTTGGTATAGATTGTTTAATGTGGAGAAAATGTTATCAAGTGAACTGGTTTTGACTATTGCAAAGATGTCATCAATATATCTGTGCCATGATAAAATATCTATGTGGTATTGTTCGTTTGAATATTTATTTAGAGTTCTAATAATGTATTAGATCTTTCTGCTTTTATATCCTACACTAAAGGGTGGTATCCTAGAAATGGTATTCAAGCAAACTATGGACATTAGCTTTAAAGACAGCAGAATTACTTTAGTGTAGCATATAAAAATAGAATTAATCTATACAGCATTAGAGCCCTAAAAAAAGGTCGGTAGGGTTCAGCATTGATGAGCCAAGCCCTCACAATGTTTTTCCATTGCAGTGGTGACAGTAAGGTTTATTTAATTGTTAAAAGAAACATTCGCGCTGTATGACTTCATGCATTATATATAGATGGTCCATCATTGTTTTTAATTGCCACTGGTATATGGTAAGCTTGGGAGAATTAAATGTAATTATTAGATTACTACATGCGCTCTGCTACTTCATGCTAGTGTCTATAATACTACTTTAATTAAATCAACACTAAATCTACAATAGTATACTTACCTTTCTCGTTATCATTGAAGACTGTCGTCGGTTCCAAGCCATGATGTCTGACACGTCGGGCGCGCCCAAGCTCGGGGAGTGAAGGATAGTCGGCCTCCACGGACTCGGCCTCAAGCTGAGAGCATAAGAACCGGCTGGCTCTAGTGACGTAGTCGTCTTCAACGCGGGGCAGTGGAGAGACACTTGATGTCGTCAACAAGATTCCTCTTCATTTTGCCTCAATTTCTCCGCAGTCCTCCAGGGGTTATGTCTTCGATGTACCGCGAAGTATCCTTGAGGAGAGCCGCAACTCTCTCAACGACTGGCGCCGAACGAAGAAGCGCAGAAACGGGAGTTTCTCGAATCTCAGGAGAATCCCCCACATGGAGAAGGATGGCACGGTGGTCTGAGGCTCGGTATTTGAGGGTCCAGTAACGGTTAATGCGTTCGAAAAGCCTTGATGATAATAGGACTTTATCCAAACTGGCAGCTTCAACCCGGCTTCCGTAGTTGGCAACCCTCGTAGGCAGGTGCGCGGCGCAAACAAGATGGCGGTTTCAACGAGGTTGGTCCGGTCTAGAAGTTCCGCGAGGGCTTCGGCTGAACCAGATACAATGTCACTCGGAGACTCCTCGAAGATGTTTAGGTCCCCGACGATCCACGCATCTTCTTTGGTTGCTTCATTTGCGATTACTTGCAGCTGAAGACGCCGTTCTTCAGGAGTATGAGACAAATGGCAATTGATGACACGGTTTTCGAGACCCCGGAGGCCGAATGGCAATTTTGCCTGGCCATAGGACGCGGTGCCAAAAGACGGTGACACCCGGCGAGACCGGATGCCCTGGGAGTCGACGCTGGCGCGAAGACAGCCCTGTAGCCGAGGCAGAGGTCCCGAACATCGTCCAGGGCCAGGAAGTTCGTCTCCTGGACAAAGCAACGTCAATTGCGTGCTGCTTTAAGAAGCAGCACATTTCCATACTCTTTTGACGAACGGCAATGCCGCGCACGTTGAGGCACGCTACGCGGAAGATCATAGCGTGCTCTTGTTTGTTGACACCCGAAGGTTGGTGAGCCGCATGTAGAGTGTGCATGACTTATCCTCTACAAGGGGGATTAACCGGCTGAAGAGTTGATTCTGACTCTCCATCTGCTCATCCGATCGGTCTTCAAGCTATTTTAACTTTTGAGAAGGAGAGATTATGCTTTGGATAATGTCATCCCGCTTCAAACCTAGGTCTTCAGTGTTCTTGATCAAATTGATGGAGGAACGTTCTCAAAATGCGATTTTTTAGAGGGCTCCTCCTCCTTTTTGTTCAAAGGAAGTTGTTTAATCTTGGAGCCATTTGGCAATTTCAGGATGGGAAGCGTAGTCGTGGGCTGAATTTATTTTTCAGTGGTTGACCGGTCAGTCACTGGTGTAGTCGCGGCTGCGATGGATGATATCTGTTGGGCGGGTGAAGATATCGCGGAGGTGAAAAGTTTCTGCAAAGTCTCTGGAAAGTCTCTGCTGAGGTCTCCTAGGGTTTAAAAGAAAAAAACGGTTGCAGATGAAGTTGCGGCAGGTTTCGAAGAGGGCGTTGACTAGGTGGATGGTGAGAGCAGTGCTGGATCCTGCCGGGAGGTGGCCTAAGGGATGGAACGATCCTCTATGTCCCTTCTGGGGCAGCTGGCCCGCCGAAGACCTTAGCGGTGGCACTTGCTGCATCTGACACCGTAAGTGATGTAAGCCGGCGTCGTTTCTCCCTTGAATTTGATGTCCAACTTTCCAGAGAGCTGATGGATTTTGAGTTCTTCAATCATGAAGACAAACACTTCTCTGTTATCGTTGGTCCAAGTGTAACCTTCTGATGAGACCACTTCATGTGACAGAGAGGCCACTCTGCAATAAGGACGCAGGGCTGCGACGATGTCCTCGTCCTTTACTGCGATTGTGATAATTTCAATCACCACCTTTTCTGACCTCTTCTCTTATGGGGAAACTTTTAGGAGGTGGTTCCCGATGTTGAGACCCTTTCTAACTAGTCTTTCTACCATTTCAACACTTGCTAGTCCAACCAGACTTGGCCGGATATTTTCATGAGTTGAAATACAGAACCTTTTCCCAACATCTCCTCCAAGGCATCTAATTTCTTGATAAATCGATAAAAGCAAACCACGTACGTGTTTCGGGCTGCTGTCCCTCGTCAGCGTGGTGCATGCTGTACCTCAACGACCAAAAAAGGCCTTCTACAGGAGAAACATAATATAATTATATTTTTAACCTACCTATTAAATATGATGGTCTGGCTTATTCCGTGTTCTACTCGAGTGAATGATCATTTTTGATTGAAAAATATGTAAATTAGTCCAGTACTTGGTTAATTGGAATTTTCCTTTGATGGAAATGTGACAAACCTCTTTCCGACTTAACTCTATATCCAGTTAAAATTTCAGCCAGATTGATTGAATATTGAGAAAACGTATAAGTGGAAAAAATAAATAAATATACATATTGTAGCGTAGAAATGAAGTTTGGGAATATCTTAAGATGTAAAAGTATATATTGATGGCGTCAGTACCCTAGTCGACAATTATCAACAAAACTATCTACAGCTAGAGGATATTGAACAAGCAAGCAAAGTAATATATTTATGATGATTTTACAAATACAGAGTAATATATGAAAAAACAATAGAAAAAAATATATAAAGGTCAGGTGTTGATATTAAAAATAAAAAAGGCATATCCTGACCAGGAGCACATGTGCTTTTCAGAAGGCAGAGCGCCATCTGGTGGAACAGAATACAACTATTAATTTATTTAGCCTGTTGCCTGATATTTGGCCAACTAGTCCCTATTTGGTCCCTAGTACCTTTGCTTCCTTTTTCTTGCGGCGTGAAGAGCGGCTTTGTCGTCGTATCGTCTATAGGGACATCGTCATCTTCAAGGGAAGTCTTGGCTTTAGCACGGCGGTGGAATCCTGGAGTCAGTCTCCGAAAATGTAGATCACAGCACCCATGGCTTCAAGGTCTTCTCAGCGGTCTTCAGTTTGTCTTCCCTAACTTACCCAGCATCTCCACCAAAATGCCACGTGGAAAATTAGGGAAGACAAAAACTTCAGGAGGAGACAACAATTTATTTCAGGGATGGACAAAACTAAGAACGGTAAACAAAAGATAAGCCAAGAAGGAAATTTACAGAGTAGCAAAATATAAACATAAAAATGACCACTCTGTTAATAAAAATAATAAAATTAATAAATACTTTGTTACAGTATTGTGGGCGGTGAAAATATTTTGGGTTGTAGTAGGTTCGTCCTTGTTTGTTGCACTCTATAGACTCATTTGCCCTAGCTTCCTGATATTGCCGACGACGTTCTCTGCAATATCGTACCACGTATCCAGGCCTATTACAGTGAAAGCATATAGGAATATTGTCAGGGGTTCGAAATTCATCCGTTTTCCTCGAGGTGTATGGTTTGAATTCTCTTTTGGCATCTTGAACTTCGTGCCAGGGTTTATAGCCTCTTGTTGGGCAATTTGGGCGCTTGATTATTGGCGCCAATGTATTCTCCGCTCTCTGGTAAACCTCATTTTCCAGCTGTTCGGAGTACGTGAGTGGGCTTTTGCATGAAAGGGCCTTGCCAACTTCCTCTTTTACGATTTTCCGGATAAGGCTTTCAAAATCTAGATCACTGTCTCCCGAGATTGGAGCCACATTGGCAAGTCTTTCAAAAGAAGGAACTCCAATTATTTTTTCTTCAGGTCTTCTATCCTTCGGCACTGTCTGCTGAATTCGTTTACCGTTGCCATCTCAACGGGAAAGAGTGCTTGGAAGATGTCCTCTGCAACACCTTTCATCAGATGAGCCAATTTTCCGACTTCTCCCATTGCTGGATTGACCTGTCGACATAGGATAAGGATGTCCTGGATGTAATACTCAGACGGTTCGCCAACCCTTTGTGCTCGCATTTTTAGCTTTGATTCAGCCTTTCGCACAAAATGCTCATGATTACCAAATATCTTTAGGAATTCCTCCTTAAACCTTGGCCAAAAATTTAGGCTTTCTTCTACGTTTTCGAACCAACATTTCGCCGTCCCTCCTAAATAGAAGATGACATTAGCCAGGCAAAGAGATTCGTCCCAACCATTGTGCCTAGCAACGCGATCATAGTCCCTTAACCATTGATAAGGACACTCCGAGTCTTTGCCTTCAAAGGCAGACGGATTTCTTGGTTGTTGAAGACAGGTGAATGATGTCCTAGTCGACTGGGATCCCTCCAGTTCGCTTTTCACTGACATTTCAGTTTTCTGATCCAATTCGGTTGGCGATAAGTCTCGAAGTCTCCGGCTTCTTCTCCTTGATAAGTCCACCTTTTAGAGGTAAATGGGATGTTACAGCGTCTCCACCAGTTTGTAACGAAGATAAAGAGCGGGAGATTCCAGAGAAATTAAGTCAGTTTATTTGCTGTTACAACTCTAACCGCGCTGCACGGAAGTGAGTGCCAGCGCCCAGAGAAAGAAATGATCTTAACTATGTCAAACAAAAATAATGATATATGCAAAAGTGAGTTTTGCATAAAACAGAATAAAAAAACAATGTATAACTATTATTTACAAATAACTTTTACAATATAATGAGTCTGAGATAGATAAAATCCATCTTCTGCCCTTTTTATTTCAATTCCAATAAATGGTTCGCTATCTTCATTTTCTTTTAGAGTAATATATTTTTATATTTCTGAGCTAGGTTATCATTAATTTTCTTACTGTTTCCAACATTGATGAGATCATCTACATATAGACCCAGTATCGCATAATATTCTCCTCTCTGGAGTTTATAGACGCATGGATCACATTTGGTTCTAATCATTCCCAACTGGTATAAAATTTCATTGATCCTTTTGTTCCAACATTTATTTATTGTGGTAGACCATACAGGGTATTTTTCCAATTTGCACACTTTGTTTTATTCAAATTTTTGAATAAAACTATCTGGTTCTCTCATGCATACTGTATCTTCTAAATATCATAGAGATAAAACTGTCTTCAGATCATAAGTCTTTATGATTAAATTCTGTTGCGTTGCAAGAGCTACTATTGTTTGCAAGCTTTCCTTTTTGAGTACAGGTGAGAAAGATTCCTTATGGTCCACACCATATCATTGAAGCATTCAACAGCAACCAGTCTGAACTTTCTTTTATATATGCCATCATTGGAATGGTTTTCTTCGTACTGTAGACCCATTTACAGTTATAACTCTCATACCATTTTCCTTTGGTACTAGTGTCCATACTTTATGTTTCTCTAACTCACCGAGCTTTTCTTATATTGCTTTGAACCATTCGCCTCTTTCTCCAATATCCATCTCTACTTTAAAATTCTCCGGGAATATAATGATCTATTTCCATAATTAAGATTCGCCTCATTCCTATCTTTTATTCTTTGTGAGTGTCGAACTCCTTCTTCGATCATTTTCCTTTCATGTTCTTCAAGTCTTGCTTTTTGCCGTTTTTTGAGACGCTTTTTGTATCTCATTTTTTTCTTCCTCTTCCTACGATTTACTCTATCGGTTCTGTTTGCGTGAGTCATTTTCACTGTCACCACCTAATTTTACTGAAATATCCTCCTGAGACTTTATTTCACTCTCTGTGACAGGATTGTCTTCTTTCAAGATAAGAAAGTCTTCAGCAACTATTTATCCACAATTTCCTTTATAGATCAAATTTTATATATATATATATATATATATATATATATATCACAATTAATATTTTCCAGAAGATCATTTTCATAAATGATTCCTCTCTTCACTAAATTTTACCGATCTGACTTCATGAATTCTCTTTGTCATTATAGCGTATATTCTGTAGGCTTTTCTTTTATTGGAATAACCGATAAATATTCACTTTCTACCCTTTGGTGAAAACTTGTTTCTTCTTGTTTTGCCTTCAAGCCAATAGGTCAAACATTCAAATATTCGAATATATTTGACCGATGGTTTCCTGCCATTCTATCTCTGCATAGGTGTATGGTGCTTGATAGACCTGTGGGGAGTAAAATTCTTAATATATACAGCTGTATGGTAATGGGTAATTTGAGCCAATCAGTAAGGTTCTCGCTGTATCTATAAAAGCCCTATTCACTCTCTCTGCCACTCTTCGATGGCCGTTGGTCGTATTAGTCAATTGCTGTGTCATTCTGAAGTTTGAAACCTGAAGTTAGTCTCAAAAATTCTGCTTATTCATTTAACTTTTTAGAAATTAAAAAAAATATATATATATATAATTTTTTTTTTACAACGACTGACTACCATAACAACCACGAAGAGACAAGATACAAGATGGTCTTCACTCGCCGGCAGACGCGGGCCATGTCAGCTGACGACCCATTCCCACCTTTGGAGCCCTCCACAAGTCCTGGGACCGTGGCCGAAGAGGTCTCCGCTCCTATTAATAGGACTGCCCAAGGTAAGATCCCCCAGGCTCCTACTTCCATTCCTTCCTGTACCCATTCTGGATCCTCTGACTGCTGGGAAGAGATAGATTCTCTTTTCAACAAAAATCTTCATGAGGTAGCGGATATCGCTGCCTCTAACCATCCTGCTACCACCCGCACTGGGTTATCTGACTCAGTGAAAGACGATGTAAGGCGTATTTTTAACGCTTTACAAACTGAAGTGTTAAGAATCTTCAAAAAAAATGTAAAAATAGTTGAAAATGAGGTCATCCAACTTAGGAAAAGGTTGGCCAAGCCTCCCTCTCCTCCTAACCCCGTTAAAATGATCCCCCAACCTGATACTTCTGCTATCCAAATTAGGTCCAACCAACCCACAACTGTACACCCTAGAGTGCCAGCGCGTTCAACCTACGCGCAGACGTTAAAGAACAGTGTAAACCATGTAAAAATTGGCTCAGACACCTTATCTTTCGAGGCCATCAGAGCCAAAATTGCCAAGACTCCACAGTTGAAGAGTTGTGATGTGACGGCGGTAACTGGGAAGGACAAAAAACTTGTCCTTCACTTTCCCAATTCTGCAGAATCAAAGCGGTTTGTGGATGGATTTAAGACCGCCAAATTGTGTGACGGACTTAAAGTCCTACCAAACCCGACATTCAGGCCCAGGTTGGCAATTTTCGGCATCCCTGTCGAAAAATCTGAATCTGATCTGGTGTCTGATCTGATGGAAAACCCTGTGATAGCCCCGCAGTTAATTAATAACAGCGGCGGCTTGAAGCTGGTTAAATTGATTAGGAAGGAAGGTTTGCCTTCCACCGCTATCATTGAGGTCAATAAGGGTATCGAGGAAGCTCTCCTTGCACGCGGCCGCGTCACTGTTGACTTCCTGTCCCTCAGGCTCGCCCAGGCGAAACGCGTCTTCCCATGTGGTATCTGCGGTAGCCTCTCTCACAGGACGCACACTGATGGTAAAAAGTGCACCAATGCGCCCAAGTGCGCCAATTGTGCAGGTGCACATCTTACCACTGCCTGTGAAAATAAAAGCGCGCTTAAGTGTCACAGGTGCGGTGACAAGCACAATGCCAACTCCATGATGTGTAAGCACATGCGAGATGCCCAGGATCAGTTCAATAAGTCGATAGTCAAATGATTGTTTTCAAGTGCCTACAAATCAATATAAGACGCTCTCAGCCTTGTTTGTATTCAGTATTGAATGATTGTCGTGAGGAGAACATAGATTTACTACTTTTACAAGAGCTCCCAGCCGCGCGCGGCAAAATCCCATCGCTGCCAATCCCATCTAACAGAGTTTGCTATGGCCCTATTACAAACTCTAGGTTGGGAGCTATGGTCATTGTAGTAAATCCTAGCCTTAAATTTGTCCATTTGTCTCATTTGTCCAGTGTTAATGTCGTGTTTGTCATGTGTGAATTGAGTGGTAAAAGTATTCTTCTTTGTAATGTTTACCTTCCGCCATCATGTGATCCCTCCCCTCTTCTCGATAAGATAAATTTTAGCCTTAATTCTCTGAACTATGACGAGGTCATTTTTTGCGGCGATCTAAATGTTGAATCTTTTAGGTGGTCGGATAAACCTCTGCTCCTCAGGCATCACTCACCTAAGAGAGATCTAGTTGAAAACTTTATTGATGCCAACTATTTGCATGTGCTCAACACTCACGGCGCGGTGACGTGGGAGGAGGGCAACCGCTCTTCTTCCATCGACGTCACTTGCTGTAGTGCTGGCCTTGTAAATAGCGTTACCGATTGGCATCCTGAGTACCAGGAGTTGTCTGACCATAAACGCCTCGTCTTTAACCTCAATTTTGCTCCCTCTTCACAGGACAACACCAGATTTAAATTAAACAAATTTAGCCAAATATACTTCAGCTTTGGTCGCGCTGACTGGGATAGAGTTTTTGAACATTTCAGCCAAAAAATAGAAAATATTAATCTTTTTTTAGAAAATGTGCGTGACTCATCCTCCCTCGACGATGTAATTAATTTACTCGGCGAAGAGATTTTTCACACATGTCTAAACACCATTCCATCCCGTCCCAGAAGTGATAAATACCTCAAGTCCATCTCTTGGTGGAAATCTGATTTGAATCCTCTCAAAAGAGCCACTCAAAAAGAAACAGCGGGCCTTTATAAAGGCACGCGGTGTCGTTAAGGGTGTGCTGGAGGTCTTTTACAAAAGACTGAAGGCAAGATATCGCCGTGCGAGGAGACTGGCTAAGAAAGAAGCATGGAGGGCAGCCTGCTCGCGTTGCGAAATCAGCCCTTGGGGTGGAATCTACAGTTTCATCAAGGGAAATTTTAAGCGCAAACCCCTCTCAGCTCTCCCAGTTGGTAGCGGCTTCACTGAAGGTCCGCGGGACACATTAAATCACGTATTAGATTACTATTTCGGCCGCGTCCCGCCCGATACCATGTTAGAACACAAAGATTTAAGCAAAGTCATCGCATCGTCATCTGATAACGACCCTTTGTTTACAGATAACGAGTTGTTGTTGACAGCGGATAAGGTAAACTTATCTTCTTCTCCTGGTAGTGATGGCATGCCACCTCTTCTTATCGTAAAACTAGTTAAACATTTTCGGACGTTTTTTCTAAGTATTTTCAACATGTGTTTAACCACTGGCCACTTTCCATCTACATGGAAGCTGGGGGACGTCGTTCTCGTCCCCAAGCGAAGTGGGGAGGACTTTCTCGCATCACACCGTCCAATCACGATGCTGCCTGGTTTGGGCAAGATCCTTGAGCGTCTAATTCTTGCTAGGCTGTCGTGGATGGCCGATAGGATGTGTAAAGCGCCTCCAAACCAGTTCGGATTTAAGCCTTGTAGATCTACTACAGCCGCACTCTTAAATCTAAAATCTACTATAACCCGGACGATTAAAAATAGGAAATCTTGTCTTCTTCTTTCTTTTGATGTTAAAGGCGCTTTTGACAACGTGCTCCACTCCAGTATCTTGAGAGCGTTGCACAAAAGCGTCTGTCCCAGAAACATTTATCACCTGATAAACTCGTGTTGCGTTCCCGGTTTGGATAGTTGAAAAGGGAGGATACACGATGTGACTTATTAAAGTTTCCTTACTTAAGTATATATATATATAGCAATTTAGGCCAACAACCCCATGTACATAACCCGCAGCAAGACCTTAATGTTGTATAATAGCAGCACAGCTGTCAGTGATGCACTATCGGCATATGTCTTTACATCATTACATGTAATGCAATTTGTGCAAACAGGATAAATAAAATAAATAAAAAAAGAAAAGGGGGGAAAAACTCTGTAATTGATTAAGAGTTGAGCTAAAGCAAGGATCGAGCATATAATATTGTCAGAACAATGGTCTAAAGATGGAAACAGCCGCGACACTATTATACAATTTCATCAGACAACCCATGAAATCGTTATTAAATTGGGCAATCTATAAAACACTGAAACACAGACACTCGCGGCAATGTATGTGGCCGGTAATTTATGGGAGACTTGATTATTAGTAACATTCCCTTCAAATAGGTAAGAAACATACAACATTTCATTTAAACAGTGGGAGTAGCACCATAAGGCAAATTATGTATGAAATAGGTAACAGAGGAAACAAGAAATTTTCTCTAGATATTTATTTAAATATCTTAAAATTTGGGAACATGTCTATACTGACGAGATATGCTATTTACATAGTAAAATTTAGATAGAGGTGACCTGAAGTTACTTTATAGCCCTTTAGGGCCCATGCGAAATCTAGGTTGGCTACTACACAAGAGGGGGGGGGGGGGGAAGGCGCTAAGTCATAATGACAAATGGCTTACCTTTTCTCGAAAGTGCCGGCAAAGGTCTGGTCTCCCGTCTGAAGACTGTCCTTTCACTGAGCGACTCCGATCGAATCTTGCCTTTTGGCAAAGAACCTCCTTTTATTCATGTCTCTCTCCATTTTCATTCGCCGAAAGAAACACCAATCAAAATGGCCAACTGCTCCAGTATCAATTTCATAGACGCCCCAGGCCTCATCAAAATAGAACATATAGTATTACCAAAACAAAAATCTAAAGAGAGAAACAGCCACGGCACTAGTTTAAGATTTCAGACTCCAGGCCTCTTCCATCAAAATAGAACATATAGTATTACCAAAACAAAAAAATCTAAAGAGAGCAACAGCTACGGCGATAGTGTAAAATTTCAGACCCCAGGCCCCCCCTTCCACATGGATTGAAATACCATCCTCCCTTTTTCTCGGGACGGTATATATATATCGCCCCCCCTCCGTCTTGGCTAAAATCGACACAGGCCCCTTTTCACTTGAACTGTAATATAACGCCTTCCTTTCTCGGGAAGGATATTTTATAAGGTTCAGTCTTTAGAGATCTTCCTTCTCCATTTTCCCTTTTTTTTTTTTTTTTCTGGTCACCTTTACCTTAATTTTTGGTGAGGGGAATATATGTACATATGAAACAACAGTTTCCAGCTCGGATGTCTCTGGATGTCTTCTTCTTTACCAGGCATCAGCTTTCGGCATGGAAGTCTGGTGTCACCAAGTGTCTAAGTTTCTGGGCAAAAAAAATGGTCTGTAAGTCTATGTGGGAGGGAAGCCATGTATCCATTTGATTTGATTATACATACGCCTTCTGTTGGGGTATGGTTACAAAAAACGTGCCCCAACACTCGTTTCTATGTAACCGTGTTGTGAGACTATCTATGAATGGTTGTACTGTGTCGAGACGAATTTCCAAAGGATGTCCCCAGGGTTCAGTTCTCGGCCCATTCCTTTGGAATATTGTCTTTGATGAACTCCTCACGCTGGACTACAGGAATAATGTTTTCCCGCAAGCCTACGCGGATGATCTGGTCGTGGTGGTCTCGGGATGCCGACCTAGTCAACTTCCCGCGGCCCAACACACCATAGATATGATCGCTAGGTGGTGCAGTTTGCATAAACTGGAACTCAGCGTGGGGAAGTGCCAGGCCATGGTTCTCCTCATACCACACGGGAGACTGCCTGAACCGCGCCGGGATCTGGTTATCCACGGACGGCCAATCCAACGGTGCGACTCAATTAAGGTGCTGGGAGTGAGATTTGATCAACGTCTATCTTTCTACCAGCACGTAGTTGAAGTCTGCGCCAAGGTCCGCGGCATGTTGCCGCGTTTGACCGCAGCCGCTAATCTCAACTTTGGTTTTGGTTACCGCGACTTGAGAACTCTGTATCTGCAAGTGGTTGTTCCGGCCATTGCCTATGCCTCGGCGGTTTGGTTTCCTAATCTTTCTCAACGCTCCTTGAATGTTCTACTGAGTGCTCAAAGGCCTTTCCTAGTGAGAGCTTGTAGAGCTTTCAGATCAACCAGCAACGCTGCTCTAATCTCCCTCTCCAGAGTCCTTCCTCTCGATCTGGAAATCTTGGCTAAAACTGAGCTATACCTTAAAAAGTATGGATTGGTTGATGCTGAAATTCCACTCGAGCCTCCTCCCTTTCCACATCCTCTCCCCTACCCCCCCTATTACTCCGCTCCCAGTAATATTCCTGCTCTTTTCTTCCACGTGGCATACTATACAGATGGTTCCAAAACCAGAGATGGAGTTGGCGCCGGCGTGTACAGGTTCTCTTGTCTCGATTGTGCACCTGAAATACGTGAATCTCATGTTCTGTCCCCTCATTGTTCTGTCTTTCAGGCGGAAGCCCTTGGATTGGTTAAGGCTCTTGAAAACGCAACCACTTTACCTAATCATCTAACCTTAGGATTCTTCCTGGACAACCTCTCAGTCGTGAAGTCAGTTCTGAACTCTAAGACTGGTAATTACCTTATCGACAGAGCTCTGCTACTGATTTCGCGATTGAATCGCAACGGGAACAGATGCACCATACAATGGATCAAGGGCCACAGTGGGAACGTGGGTAATGACATTGCGGACACACTCGCAAAGCGGGGTGCTGAGTCTGCTGACCCAAGCTGTTACAAACTCGCTCCTTTGTCGTTTGTAAAATCGGCAATCTACGGCCGGGCGCGTGAAGCATGGGAAAGCAGATTCCTCTCTCTAGCTCCTTCTATCCACACCCGCTTTGGCCTTACTCCAATGAGTCTTTTAGACAAAAGGAATGCGTACATCGTCCCTAGCGAGCACATTGTGGTAGGCCTGCTAACGGGACACACGTAGACGGACAGTTTCGCCCACAGGATAGGCGTCATTGACGATCCTTCCTGCCCTTACTGCGACGCCGACAGGGAAGAAACTCTGTCTCACATCGTGCTTGAGTGCAGCAGCCTTGATGCCCTTAGATTCCCCCTTCTTTCCACCTGTGCAGAAGAATTAGGGTACACTCCGCGGTCACTCAAAGACTTTATTTTCAACAGGAGCACTTGGCGAGCCTGCCTGGAGTTCCTAAAGGCCTCTGATAGACTTAAGCCACGCGTCCGCGCGGAGGATTCCGATCACCTAAGTGACTCGGACTCCTCACCTCATGGTTAACACCGGTCATTGGCGGCTGCTCGTAGACGTAACTTTGGCCTGTGCCGCTGTTTAAGATCGGTTTCGCGACCTGCCCTGCGTATGTGATCGCCCCTGACGCTGTCTCTGTAACCCAAGGACAGAGGGCAAATGGTTTGGCGATTCGACGGCGCGGGCTGCTCGAGAAATCGACTTACGCAGCGACCCATTTGAACGCGCTATGCAATCCATGGTGTACTTTTCTGGTTGGTCGTCTTAGCACTGGTACCCTCACCAGTATTCTTATCCAAAACTTTATTATATTCATTTTTACAAAAAAAAAAAAAATAATAATAAATAATAAATAAATAAATAAATAAATAAATAAATAATAATAATAATCTATCTTTTCCCATCAGTTGCTGAATCATTCTCGCTTTATCTAATATTCTTATTTAAACAACAGCTGTCTTTCTTTTATTTTCCCTGGCCTGGGGAATCTAACCTTTTTGAACAGCCTTGGTTGCGTGCAGCACCTTGATACTTTACATCGTGCTTTGCGGCTTGTCTGCCTGCTACAAACCTGCTACGCCTGCTTCAACACCATTGAACCCGTCTCTGCCACCCCCTGAACTCCGCGAATCACCACCCTGCCCCCCCCCCTGGCGATGATCCCTGGCCACCCATCCCCAGGCCCCTCCAACTATGCTTTGTATATATTCCGCTTTATGCGTCCATCGGGGCTCAAAAATCATTCATTTTGGTTAGCAGCCCCGTAAAATAAAGATATTTTCTCTCTGCCACTCTATTACTTTGTGGCGAGTATGTGGTGGTAAGTTGGTGACGGATCCTATTTCTTTTGAAAAATTCTCCAAATCTAGGATTACAAAATTCAGTTCCATTGTCGGTTCTTATATATTTTATTCTAAGACTTTATTCGTTTTCGGGTCTTGCTTTAAATTCCTCAAATATTTATGTATAATCCATTTTATGCATAAAGATAGAAATTTTCCTAAAATAAATGTTATAAATGAAAGAAATAAAATAAGGTAAACCTTTTAAGGTAATAATTATTTTAAGTGAATTTCTAAATTGTTATTTACAAATTTGAAGCACAGAATAATTCTTGAATAATCTTTAAAAAATAAAATGGTGTGAATGCATTATCGCATGTTTTGCTAAACTACAACAACCTTCACTGTTTCTCTCTATTAATAATTTTTAAATAATTTCATAAAAATAAAATGTTTAAAAATCTTACTGGATTTATCTCAAATAAATCTTCAGTCGAAAAGGCTGCCTTTGAAAAGGTAATTATAATCTACTAGTGGATGTACCCGGCTTCGCCCAGGTTTTTCTCGAGGGAATGTTTGTAGTCTAGTAATAAGAAAATATACTACACCTAAAAACTATCAGAGAAAAGAGAAACCACGGAAGGTGAACAGAAAAATGCTTACAATGGATGTTATGTTTACGATATCAAGTTAAGTAAAAACAAAGATAAAATTTGCATATGTTGGTCACTATAAATTTGTATATTTGTTAGGCGAAATTAGAACATGATAAAACAATTGGGTATTTAAAAACAAATGTAGAAATAAAAGTTGAAGTATAATAAGATGTAATCTTGATTAATAATTAAAACTAATCTTTAACATTGTGTGTGAATATGTGAGAAAGATGTAATATCGTTGTTGTTTTCTTGGCCGACTGTTTTACATATGGTGTTATCTTAAAATTGCTTGTTTTGAATATTTTTTAGATTGAGATTATTAGCTAGTATGTAAAAAAATTAACTCTGTTGAAATTTAATTTTGTATTTATATATAAATAAAATTAACTCTGTTGATTTTTTTTTTGTATTTAATCGATAACAGCGAAGTTACGCATGTTAATGTTAGGAAATATATTTTGATGTTAAGCAAAACCTGCTCCATCTCGTTTTACATAAATGTTGAAATTTTGGTTGAAATTGATGCATTGTAACGAAAGTTTTTAGTGATGTCCACTTATGAAATTTCCATTTTATTAATATAGATATCTGCCAATATATAGGCAGGTCGCAGTCTATCAATGGAAACTTTTTCGTTTCTGCCCTTAACACATAACGCCATTATTGCTTTGTGTTAATTTATGCATAACTGGCCTTGTCTTTATTGTTTGCGGAAGAGCATTGCTCGATGCAAAAATTTGAATGTAATTCTACTGTTCTAAAAGCTTGTGTCCATAGTTTTTGTTGCAAATATGTTGCCTATAATTTTGTGTAACATTTTCATTTAAAATTTAAAAACAATAAGGAATATTTTAAAATATTAAATTAAAATGTTCCACAAAATTATAGGCAACATACATATTTACAACAAATGATTTATATGATAAACAACCAAAGATTTTCAAATGCCCAATTGTTGGCTTTCTTCTTGTAAAAAGCTCTTCTGGAGTGCACCTTTTGTTATGTCTTGATGGGGTTCTATTTTCAATGTATGTGAATGCATCCATGGCTTCAGCCCAAAATATTGTTGGCAGTTCTGCTTCTATCAAGAGTGCTCTGGTGCCTTCTATAAGAGATCTGTTTGCTCTCTCTGATCTTCCATTTTGTTCTGGAGAATAGAAAGTTGTTTTCTGGTGTTCAATACCCTTGGTTGTAAAGTATGATTCTAGATTAGAATTGACAAATTCCAGGCCATTATCACTTCTTATTGATTTTACTTTTCTTTCTAAAGAATTTTCAATTCTTTCTATGAAATTCTTGATGGCATCTGGAGTGTCAGATTTAGATTTAAGAAAGTTTGTAAATATTTTTCTTGAATAATCATCCACTATTGTTAGAATGTATTTTGCTTTGCCAATTGAGATTGATTGTATAGGGCCAATGAGATCAACATGTAGGAGATCAAGAGATTGGGATGATTGATCAAATTTGACTTCTTTAAAAGGTTTTCTGGAGAATTTTGCTTGAGTGCATGTTACACAATTCAGATCTTTTCTTGTATTGCAGTTAAATTTGTGTACTAGTGCATTGTTTTGCATCATTTTCATGTATTCTTCGTTGATGTGACCAAGTCTTTTATGCCATATATCCCATGATGTGTCACTGATTTTTAAAGTTTTTGGGGTTGGTGGGAGATATGTATCAGTACCTTCATTGATTATGTAGAAGTCTTCAATCTTTGATGCTGTTAATAAAGTGTCTCCTTCTTCATTCTGAATGTGTCCACCCTTATTGTCAAAAAGAATCTGTTTTTTTGTCTTGAATGAGCTTGCTTACAGATATTAAATTGTCACTTAATTTTGGTACATAGAGTACATCTTTCAGAATGATAGATTCTTCATCACTGTTCTTTATTTCTACATCTCCAATTGATTCTGATGTGATGTAGCTATCATCAGCCAAGGTAATTTTCTTATTCATGGCTTGGATATTCTTCAGATGGTCAAGGTGAAAAGTCATGTGACTGGAAGCTCCACTGTCAAGAATCCATTGTTGTTCCAGAATGTCTTGCTGCTTCACAAGTTTAGCAAAGTCATTTCTATTTTCATCTTTGGCAAATGTAGCCTTTGAATTTTTATTGGGTGTATTTGCTTTGTAGCCACTTGATCCTTGTGATGCAAATGTTTGCTTTACATTTGTATATATATAAAATATTTACAACTCTGGGGCTAAAATTTAAATATATACACACAAATATCAATAATAATAGACTATATACATGATTCATAATAAGTATAAGAAAATAATTTTAAATCGATTTGAACTGTAAATATAACGGAGGGATGTCAATTTTTCTATTAATACTATTGGTATCTTTCATTGAGGTCCAACTTTCTAAAAATAGTCTTGAGTGTTTATCCTGAATGTTGTTGTATATAATATCTGTATTTTCAAAATTTGGTATATGGTCCTGTTTGAGTGCGTGATCTACTAGAAGTGATAATGAGCTATGATTTTTAAAAGCTGTTTTGTGTTGATTTACTCTTTCTTCAAGAGTTTTACCTGTTTCTCCTATGTAGGTTGCTGGACATGATTTGCATGGAATGCGATATACTATATTTGATTTAAATTCATGATTGCTATTATGTTTAGTGTTGGGATGGCGTAGAATTTCTTTCAGATTTGCTGTGGTTTTGCATCGGGTTTTGATATTGTAATTTTGTATTTACTATTTATGTTTGTGTAATGAATATTAGGGTTTGATAGATTGAAATCATGATCTGTATTTTTGATGTGTTGTACTATTAGAGATTTGGGGTCATTGTTTTTAATGTTCCTTCTATGTTCGTCCATTCTGTCTTTTATATGTCTACCTGTTTCACCAACATAAACATTATTGCATTGGTTGCATTATATGGAATATATGGCTTTGCTATTGTATAGTTTTGATATTGTAAAACTGTTTCTGGTAATGGGGGTTCTTATTATGGTTGCTATATTAGGGTTGCTTTCATAATATGTTCTTATACCATGTTTGCTTAAGATTCTGGCTATATGGGTACTACTATGGGAATAGGGAATTATACATATTGATTTATAAACATGATTATTTCGTATAAGGGAGGGATTATAGAAATGTCTTAATATGAAGTTCTTGGGATAACCATTAGAAGTGAGTTTATTGATCAAAAGTTGGGTTTCTATGGCTTTTGAGGATTGGGTGGAACAATGTGTGAATATTCGTTTGGAAAGGGTTTTTACAGTATTGGGTTTGTGACTTAGGGGACAATAAGAAGAAAAATGTATATAATTTGGAGTGTAGTTTGGCTTGTGATATGTTTCTGTTGTGTATTGATTTTGTGTTTTTAATATGAGTACATCTAGGAATGGTAAGGTCTTATTATTTTCAGTTTCTATAGTGAAATCAATGTCATTATGTATAGACTTTAGTTGGGTAAAAACGGAATCTATTTTGTTAGAATTGGAAATACAAAAGATATCATCTATGTATATTACCAGATGATAATGTCTGTGGGAAATAGGTTGGTTATCGTTTTATCTATTTTTCTCATTACAATTTCTGCCAAAGGTGAAGAGAGGGGGCTTCCCATGGGGGAGCCCTTGGTTTGTTTATAAAAATTGCCATTGAAGGAAAATATATTGTATTGTAAACTAAGCTTAATTAATGAAATAATTTTAGAAGAGGTATCTGAAGGAATGTTATTTAATGCTAAAAATTCTATTGTGTTATCTATTATTAGATGGTGTGGTAAGCTTGGGTACATATTAACAACGTCAAAAGATATCATGGTGCTATTAGGAGAGGGAGGGAGGCTGTGTATATTTTCTATAAATTTTGGTATGGATGTGATGGATGTTGTGGTGGGGTTGTCTTTTAAAATGGGAATAAGAAAGCTTGCTAGGAATTTAGCTAAGGGGGCTATAGGAGACATATGATATGCTATAATAGGTTGAATAGGGATACCTTGTTTATGGGTCTTGGGTTGGCCGTAAATATAAGCGACACTTTTTATATTTTCTAGGAACGATATCAAGTTTTCTGTAGTAATAGTATTACTTCTGCATAAATTCCTAAGATCTTTTGTATATAGGGCATATGATTGAGATTTTTCATTGGTGGATATAGGTTTGAATACTTCGGAGTTGTTTAGGGTTTCATTCATTTTTGATATATAATCTTGAATGTTCATAATAACTGTTTGGGATCCTTTATCTGCTTTTATTATTACTATTTCTTTTCTGCTTTTTAGTGAATTGGCTATATATTGGTTTTTGGATTTAAAGATAGACGAGCTTGAAGATTCTACTAAGGAGGAAGTGACTAAGCTTCTGATTTCGGATTTTTCATTATTTGTTAGGTTAGATATTGCTGATTCAACTCCTGCAATGATTTTATAGTTACCTGTTTACGTAGGGAATCTATGTTTGGTCCCTTTTGATAAATAATTAATTTCATCGAATGAGAGATGATAGCTTGATAAGTTGAGAATATTAACCTGGGTTTCTGGAGGTATGAGTTGGATGTTGTATTTCTTAGACCAGAATTGAAGTTTCTTTTGGTGTTTGTTCTCTATGGTGGAGTTTAAGGTTTTGATGTCCTCAGTAATGCTGATGATCAATTGTAGCATTTCAGATGGGGGGATTCTTTGAGATACTATATTTATTAGATCTTTTATGGTTTTTGAAATGAGTCTTATGTTTGAGTAACATCCTTTTGTTCTGGATCTAAGGAGTTTCATTTGGGTATATTTGAAGTTGATATATTTATTCCGATAGATGGCGCAAGCCATCAGCAACTTTCAGTTGCACGATAAGGAGATGCCTTTTTCTTAATATATATATATAGCAATTGTATATGTTGTACCTTATGGAAATAGGGAAGCTCTTCCATTCTAAAGTGTTGAAACTGTGGTGCAGGCAAAGGTTTGGCTGAGGGAGAAAGCCCAGAAGGAAGAATGGGCCAAGGCAGCCAACACCAAGGACAGGACAGCCACAAAAGGATTGATTGGTGTCAACTACCTGCCACGCCAATCTGTCGGTGTCATGGTAGAGGTAGCACTTCGACCTATCTAGTTCAAGATGGCCTCAGCAACAATGTTGGTGTGTTCCACAGCTCCAGTGTGACACAGACATAGCGGCCAAGACCATGGTGTTCCAGGCTCTGGCCGCCAGCATCGCCGCATTGGCCAGCCGAATGGTGTTACAGTTATATACTAGGCCGAACAAGGCCCTCAGGAAGGTTGGTCTCCTTTAAATGTGGTACACTAACAGTAAAAACAGTCAGCAACTTCTACACACCATGATTATCGTGGCCTGTGCCATGTGTACTAGGGATAATTAAAAACAAAAATAAAATAAAAATCCACAAGTTTCTGTTGTATATTCTAGATGTTTCTTATATTTTTTTTAATTATTCCGTACATGTAGTACAGGCCATGATAATCATGGTGTGTATTTAGCAATTGCTTTACCACAAGTACACCACACGTAGACATGTAGAAGGCAGTTTGACTTTTGCACTTACAAGTGCATCAGAGCCACATTTGGTTACTTGCACTCACTGATAGGGTTGGACTTTTGTAAGAATCGGGGGCCATTTAACCATTTTTTTTTTCTTTAGAAAAAGTGCCTAATGCTCAGTATTCAATCCTCCAAGGTCATGACTGTTGGGCAGTTTATACCATTCCTCCACCAACCCCGCTATACTCTCAAACTATTGGAACAAGCTATGGCTATACATTAACTAATTTTTTTAAATTTAATTCTCGAAGGTTCAGTGACTAGCTGCTACTCTCATTAGTGAATAATATTATTCACGAACCCATATATATACTTATATATATATTACACAATATTCTAAAATACATGTAAAGTGTCACGTATTGAGAGCTAATGTAAATCACGTAAATAATAACTTAAAACCTCTCAACCTATTCTTATTCCACATGTTGCTAAGTGATGTTCCTTTGTGTTACTTGCATTTACAGTTTGGGTTTGGACTTTTGGAATAATTCAGAGGTTGAATATTTTTTTATCTTAGTCAATGCAGCGGGATTCAATCCTGGATTATGGGTATTGAAAATGGACAGTTTATACCATTCCAGAGGCTGGGAGGATAACAGTAATGTTGCGGCAGATTCAACTGCAACCTGTGGAGCTGCTTGAACGAAAAATTTGGAAAAATGGATCCACCATAGCTGAAACCATCTCCTTGGAATTGGGAAAGCTGGGGGTGAACGCCAAGCTGAACCGGGCCGTGGCGTTCCTGGGCAGTTCTGACCTAAAGGTCGTTGCTTGTACCCATCCCACAGTGGGCATGCCCTTTCTCCCTAATGCATACCTCGGTATGGAACAACACGTTGTGCCACTCTAAGTATTCTGTCTACAAGGTAATACAAGAAAATAAGACCTAATCCAAATAATGTAATAGTGTGTGACGTTTCGGCAACAGCATTGTCATCATCATCAGACAAAAGAATAAACTTTTTTTTCTTCTTATTCTTTTGTCTGATGATGGTGACAATGCTGTTGCCGAAACACACTAATAAATTATATGGATTAGGTCTTATTTTCTTGTACGTATTATAATCTATAATCCAAATTGTGATTTATCACTATCTACAAGGTAATAAGACCAAATATAAGGTTGTCCCAAAAGTTCATGTTTTTCTTATTACTTGGCGAATAATATGATTACAGCGAATACATAATACAATTACCTTATGAAAATTCGAAACTATTATAGACGCGTATGATTCTTTTTTAAAAAATAAAATAATTTCTACTGCCTTTAAAATTTTTCCACTGCAATAAAGGCAGTAGAATTTGTTTTATTAAAAAAAAAAAAGAATCATATGCGTCTCTATAATAGTTTCGAATTTTCTTAACAGATGGCGCACTAATGCATCATAATACAATTACAGTGGTACCTCGACATAAAGTTAAAACACAACAGGTAGTAACACGCATTCGCGCCATCACGATCAGTTAGCAGCGTGCTTCCGCTGTGATAAGTTGTGTTTTGTGTTCGCGTTTTGTGTTGCGTTTACAGTTTTAGTTCATTTATTTTTATAACCATGGATCGGAAGAAAGTTAATAAAAAGTCAAGTGCTAAGAAAAAGATGATGGGTATTGAATTAAAACGTGAAATTATAGAAAAACATGAGCAAGGTGTTCGAGTTGTTGACTTGTCGAGGCAGTATGGCCGTAGTACATCCATGATATGTTCTGTGCTTAAGCGGAAGGAGTCGATAAAGAGTGTAACGCCGGCTAAGGGCCTTACGATAATTTCCAAGCTGCGAACCTCCCTTCATGAAAATATGGAGAAACTGCTGATGGTGTGGGTGACAGAAAATCAGCTCCAAGGAGATACCTTGACGCAGACCATCATTTGTGAGAAGGCAAGAGCGATCTACGGAGATTTGCTGAAGCAAACCCCGCAGACTTCCATCGACGAGGACATTTTGGAGGTTGGAACGGATTAATGGTAGTTCAATTGTTTTGTATGGGGAAATTTGCTTCGAGATACGAGTAATTCAAGATACGAGCAAGGTTGCCGAACGAATTAAACTCGTATGTCGAGGTACCACTGTACTTCATACATAATACAAAGACATTATACATAACGGCGAATAATATTATGGAGAATAATATTGGTATCTCAATTGTTTGCAAGTGTTTACAAACTTTTGGGACAACCTTGTACAAATATATTAATAGCATGTGAGATGTAACAGTGTTGTTATTGAAATTTCTCACACTGTTAATTTACTTGAATTTGATCTTATTACCTTGTAGTTTTAATCTATAATCCAAATTTTTACCTTATCATGCCTTTTATCCACATCATTTTTCATGATCATTGTTGGCAATGTGTATATTTCAAGATGTATATTATCAAATATTATCTTCATAATGCAATAATTGAAAATATTCTATGAGAGGACTTAGCTCATCAGTGATGAACCCTCTCATTTAATAATTTCTATCATTGCAGTAAGGCTTACTGGAGTGTATACAGGAAAGTCACTAGATGAGATAGGAGTGATGGTCACTAGCAGATCAAATTGGAGAATATTTGTCACCATAGTGTCACCAAAATTTGAACTGTGATGGACACTAACAACAACAACAGGGCTTGTAGAGATAATATTTGATAATACATATTGTCTTGTAGAAAATGAGGAAAAGCACACTTCAGGATGACACGGCATTTATTTAAGTCAAGAACAAATTAATATTTGAAGTACAGTAGAACTACCTCCCTGTAAAGGACACTTAATTACAGAGCCAAAGTGTCCTTTAGGGAGAGGTGTCCTCTTACCAGAGAGTTGCTATATAGTAAAAATGGTAATTTTGCAAATGAAAACTGTCCTTTATAGAGAAGTGTTCTCTAGCGTGGGTGTCCTCTCATGGAGGTTCTATTGTATATGATCCGGTGAAGTCTAACTACTTAATTTTTCCCTGTGTTGTTGTCATTGAATTTATTTTATAGAAAAACTACTAGACTAAGACAATTGAATAGGTTTGCACAAGTCTTATGTTCAATGGATTGTAGGTTGATTTATTTTGTACTATGTATTATTTCTCATTCTTGCTAAAATCAGCGCACAAAGGTATCTGGTAGGTAGAGTCAAATTAGGGAAAAAAGGCCCAGAATATGCTAGATGGAGTAACAGTATCAAAGCCCACTGAAAATAGCCCCCTCTCTTTCAACCAGTTATAGAATTAGAGGCTGTGATAGAAGTTAGCAACTTTGATATCAACTAAAGGGGCCATCTTGACAGTTGGGTGGGATATCCAGTGATGGTGTGACCTGTGTAAGCACCAGGAATAGAACTAGGCCAACAGAACAAACTTTTTTTGCTTATCCCTAGTACATGTGGTACAGGTCATGATAATCATGGTGGTTAGAAGTAGGCAACTGCTTTTACTGTAAGTGCACCACATGTCTACACATGTGAAAAGCAGTTCGACTTTTGCACTTACTAATATGCCAGAGCCCTGTTTGGTTACCTGCACTCGCTGGTGGGGTTAGACTTTTGCAAGAATCAGAGGCCATTGGAGCATTATTTTTCAAATCAGAAAAAAGTTCCTAATGTGGGAATCGAACCCGAGTTGTAGTGGTCGAAAACCAACAGTTTAGACCACCCTTCCACCGACCCCCTAGAACTAACTTAGACATCAACTAAAGACTACCTTGAGACAGTTGTATTCTCACTAATCCTCCAATGGTATGTCAGGTCAACACGGAGCCCTACTAGCCTACCGTAACGCCAAACCCAAGATGGCATTGCAGCTCTGCCGGCTCATTGCGGAATTAAACCCCGAGAGCATGGTAGATTTTGCCTCCTACGGCATTCCCTATCTGCCCTCCAAGATGCAGATAGAGCAGGTCCCGAGGCTTAAGGAGGAGCGTGTGGTGATGAAGAATCTTGTGGTGCCCTTGGATTTAACAGAGGTTCATGATTTCGAGGTGGATAAAATAAGACACTCCTATGATGAGGATGAATGGCCCCTGGCTCGGGAACTCTTGGGGGACCCCAGCGAATATAATTATGAAACTTTGGGGGGCCTACTTGATTTTATCGAAATGGAGGACTTCACTCGCATCACCTGTGCAGAAGAGGACTAGTTCAATAAATCAATTAGTCTCAGGTGTGTGTCTATCCAATTGTCTTTATTGTGAGCTTAAAGATGCTTTTATACTTGCTGATCAAAGCTGTAAGAGGATATAAGCCAGTCTTAAGAGTATCATTTTAAGTTAATCATTTGACCTTAAATGTCTATTCAGTAGAACCTCCATGAGAGGACACGCATGCTAGCGGAAACCTCTCTGCAAAAGACAATTTTAATTTTCAAAATTATCATTTTTACTAATTAGCAACTCTCTGATAAGAGGACGCCTTTCTCTAAAGGACACTTTGGCCCTGCAATTAGGTGTTCTCTACAGGGATGTTCTACTGTATCTGGCCTTATATGTTTATTGTTGTTCAGCTCTCTTCAAATGTGAATTGTTCAGTCTTTAATTGTAGACTGGAAGATAATTAAGTTAGATAAACTACTGGGAGATTTCAACATTGATGAGTCATACCTTCCCATTAGCCTTCATCCTTTTAATATAATAAATAAGATAATTATTTTGTGTTTTACATCAAAGAGGTACAATACTCCTCTTTGATATATTGTGCCCGTAGAAAGGTGATCTAGTAGACCTTATGAACCTTCTGTATCCCAGCCAGGTCGCCCTAGTGGCTCTCAGCCTGGAACATCCACTGGGTCCCAACCTGGACGACCAAGTAGATTCTATGGTCACTCGGGACAGCTTCAGTGGTTCAAAGAGGTACAATACTCCTCTTTGATTTATTAGGCCCGTAGAAGGGTGATCTAGTAGACCTTATGAACCTTTTGGATCCCAGCAAGGTCGCCCTAGTGGCCCTCAGCCTGGAAGACCAAGTGGACCCTATGGCCCTTCAGGACAACCTCAAGGTCCTCGTGGCTCTAGCGGCCCTCAGCCTGGAAGACCAAGTGGACCTTATGGCCCTTCAGGACAACCTCAAGGTCCTCATGGCCCTCAGACTGGAAGACCAAGTGAACCCTATGGCCCTTCAGGACAACCTCAAGGTCCTCGTGGCCCTAGCGGCCCTCAGCCTGGAAGACCAAGTGGACCTCATGGCCCTTCAGGACAACCTCATGGCCCTTGTGGCCCTCAGCTTGAAGACCAAGTGGACCTTATGGCCCTTCAGGACAACCTCAAAGTCCTCATGGCCCCAGTGGCCCTCAGCTTGGAAGACCAAGTGGACCCTATGGCCCTTCAGGACAACCTCAAGGTCCTCATGGCCCTAGTGGCCCTTAGCCTGGTAGACCAAGTGGACCCTATGGCCCTTCAGGACAACCTCAAGGTCCTCATGGCCCTCAGCCTGGAAAACCAAGTGGACCCTACGGTCCTCAACCCGGACGCCCTACCGGACCTCAGCCTGGTGGCCCTAGACCTGGTGGACCATATGGGCCGCAACCTGGTCATCCTAGTGGACCACAGCCAGGAAGCCCAGCTGGACCATATGGCCCTCAAGGTCAGCCAGGTGGTCCATATGGACCTAAGCCACATGATGGGTACATCAAGGGCCAACCCTATGGACCTGGTGCAAGTGGTCCAGGAGGTTCTTATGGTCCTCAACCCTCGTATGACGGCTATCAGCCTACCGGGCCTTATATAAGTCCTCAAGGACCCGGTGGTCCTCAAGGTCCTGGAGGTCTGTATGGTCCTCAAGGTCCCGGTGGTCCCCAAGGCCCTGGAGGTCCGTTTGGTCCTCAAGGTCCCGGTGGTCCCCAAGGCCCTGGAGGCCCTCAAGGTCCTGAAGGTCCACATGGTCCCGGTGGTCCCCAAGGCCCATATGGTCCAGGAAGTCAACCCTCTGATGGGTATCAACCATCTTATCCTTCTGGACCATCCAGCGGCCCAGCACCTTACCAACCTAGTGGTGGCCAGCCATATGCCCCAGCTCCGTCGGGAGGTCAACCGTCTGGACAGCCCCCGTGCCCCGGCTCTCAGGACGGCCAGATCTGCCAGTACTACTACGACAAATACTTCATCAAGGGCAGTCCCTACCCTGGCTCCGGTCATGCCCCCCGCAGAAATCGTCATCATCGAAGCCCCTCCAGGTTCTGCCGTGATGATTCCCGGGATGATGGGCCCTGGAGACAGATAAACGTCCCCTTAACTTATTGTGTTGACTGCCTCAAATATCAGAAGATGCCAACTTTTTTTTTTTGTGAACTCCACCTGAGGAAGGTTGTATTGCCTTTATGGACAAATTCTTGTTGCCATTGAAAAAAAAAGTTTTTTAAACAAAGTTTGTAAATCCTGTTGTTGTTGTAAACATATTTTCTGTAAATTTTGATTTTTATAATAAATGATAAAATATAAATTTGGGTGTTTTTATTATTTAGAATATTAATCCATCATTTCATAGAGATTCAATATTAAACACTTAGACATCAATAGTAGAACTATTGATTAGTAAAAGTGGCAAGGTCTATATGATTCTGAAATTAATGGATTCTTGAGGTTTGTAAGAAACTTTTCTTGATGGAAGAATAGTCGATATACAAAAATTCTATAATGGTAGATTCTATTACAATCACACATACATTCTTTTCAACGCCATTTTTTACGTGAATTTGAAAATTACAGAGCACATTCTGTATGAGAGCTTGTTCTCTACGGAAGATGAAATTTTACCTCAACACTAATATCCCTTATCTTGAAGATAGAGGTTGCCTGTCTGGCATTTATATTTCTTTAAAAATAGACACTTCAGCAGTTAGTTATATTTTCTCAATGTTTCAACAAAAATCTTTTGTCTTCGTCAGGAGAAATAAAAATAAAGGATTTGGCAAGGCGTTAAAAATTGTTCTTAACATATACTTTTTAACGCCTTCCTAAATGCATTTATTTTATTTCTCCTGACGAAGACAAAATATTTTTGTTAAAACATTGAGAAAATAAAACTTTAACTGGCCGAAGTGTCTATTTTTTAAAGAAATACTAATATCCCTTATATCCCTTATAGGATTGATGAACTTTACCAGTACTTTAAGCGATTTTATTATTCTTTACCGGGTATTATATTAATATTAATTTCTGCACATTTGAAGGAGACTGCATGCCGCAGATGGACGCCCTTCACCCGCGGCCTCTCCCTCGTCGGGCGAGCAAGAGCGGCGAACACGCTGGTGGGCTCTGTCATCAAGCACCACCTGCATGGCTATTTACCATCACCCCCGACAATCGCCAAGCTGCAGGCCCGACTGGCGAGGTTCGTCTGGGGACAAGACCACATGGCGTGGCTTCCCGCCGATGTTATGGCGAGGCCGGTCACCATCGGAGGCCTCGGCCTCCTCGACCTCGCGACCCAGCTCCAGCTCGCCTGCCTCAAGGGGGTGCAGGTCGCACTCCGCGGGGGCAGAAATGCCTTCAGCTGGCTGGTCGGCGGCAACAGCGGTGAGGCCTGGATCCACCCTCCACCGGCGGCACCCGTCTCCAGCCCCGCCGTCTCCTGAAGCTGTGGGAGGAGGCCTCCAACATCCTGGGCCTCAACCACAGGGCGGTCCCCACAGCTCTGCTGCTGGACCTCCCTATCATCGGCGGCTGCCGGTTCCTCCGCCCTCCCGACCTCCTGGCCCCCACCCGCTGGCGCGGAGCCCGAGTACGGGACCTCATCGTGGAGGAACACCTCATCGCCCGCCCTACGCGCTCGGCCCTGGCTGACGCCGCTGCCCTGGGCGTCTTCTGTCGGAGGCTGACCCCTGAGAATGCCGTGGGCTTCGGGGCGGAGTCCACGACTTCATCTAGCTCTCCCTAGCTGCGGCCGTTGTGCTGCGGGGGACGGCTACGCCGTTCCTCAACGGTCTCACGACCCGCTCGGCCCGACGGGCCTTGGATCGCCCGCGCCTCGCCGCCACGCCCATCTCAAGGTTCACCTCGAGATGGTCGCCCACCATCGATCCACCACCATCCAGGATCGACTGGGCCTCGCTGCGGCGCTGCGCCTTCTTGGGCCACGAGGCCGACGCGGCCCTCAAATTGGCCCTCCACGCCCTGCCCCATCCGGCCCATCCTGCCTCGGTCGGCCCCTCCTGTCCTGCCTGCGGGTCCATCGACCGCTCTCTCAGCCACCGTTACTGGTGCTGCCCCTCCATCAAGCCTCTCATCAGAGAGGCCTTCAACATCATAGGGCGGCCCCCTGACCTGCAGGCTTGGATCTTCGGCGGGTCCGGCCTTGAGGACGACGCCCTTTCCATCCTGGCGTCGGCAAAGTTGCGAATATATCGCTACTTTGTCCAGGTTGGGCTCGGAGAAGCAGTGGAGGGCCCGCTCATCGCCTGGTCCGGGACCCTCCAGCGCCGAGGTCTCCTTCTTCCTATGTAAATTTGTAAAATATGTATCATAAATGTATATATCTTCTACTCCTATATGTAATATATTTCCTTTCTCTCTCTATGATTGAAAAATGTAATATTGTCTAGAAGACAATAAATAATTTTTAATTGTCAAAAATTGTCACACACACGCACATTCATTTTTATATATATATATAGATGAATGTATGTGTGTGTGTGTCTGTCCTTTGTGCCTGACCAAACCACTCATTGGAACGCCATGAAACTTTGGGAAGTTATTTAGTATAGTACTGGGAAGGGTTTTGAAAAATAATTTCTTGAATATCCTTAGAGTTATTTTCAGATTTGTAGATTTAACTCGAAAGCAGTGCCCCCATTGCGACGATGATAACAAGTTTTTTATCTATAAGTTTTATTATCACTAAGTTTATTATCTTAAAGATTATTTATCAAAAGTAAGACTTTCTACCTATTAATTGCGCACAAGTCAAAGTTAGTTATCGAGTATTTTTCAAAGGACCGGGAAAAAATGTTCACTAGATAAAACGATGATTTTGTAATGTAGAAAATTAGGAAAGACAAAATTCAGGATGAAACGGCAATTTATTTGAGACAAGAATAATGATACAATTCCAAGGCAAGATACTATACCTTTAACTTCCAATTACCGAGGGAACCAATTAATATTGATTTTATTCAACTTATCGAGTATTTTTCAAGGGACCGAGAAAAAATGTTCACTTTATCGAGAGATTCAAATTTACGAGTTTCACAAATTATCAAAAAATATATATAATTTTTTTTATAAGTTTATAGAGAATTGTTTTAACAAATGTTCGTTAGACAAACCTTTACTAGGGTTAAACCCGGGCGAAGCCAGGTATTTCCGCTAGTAATATAGATATAATTCTACATTATTGTTCAGTAATAGCTTGCTATACTGACAATATACCTTCAATTCGACATCAACTTTTTCTATATATTATATATTGTCGCGTATAAGGCATGGTTTAAAGAAGACAATAAAAGAGTATAGCGCTAGAAGTCTCGTTGACGGTTGCTGTTGTTACTCTCGCCAACGCCACAGTCACTACTCTTCTGGTAAGTCTCTCGGGTCACCCCACCAGTGGTAAGGCTGAGAGATACTGCCAGAGGACAGGAGTTCCACTTGAGTGGTGGTTCTTGGAGGTCCATGGGTGCTCTGCAGGGTAGAACTGCAGAGGAGAGCAACGGGAGCCTGGAGTAGGTGATCCACGAAGGAGGAAGCGGCGTCGTCGCGAAGAACCGCCGAGGGGTCATGCGCCACACTGGTGTCAGAGGTGAGATTTTTCCTCGTGGAAGTCACCAGGGGGCTCTTTGAGTTTTTGGTTGCTGACAAAGGCCCAATGACGTAAGAGGCCAAGGAATGGCCTCTGAGCAGGACTCGCTGGCCGAGATCGCCCAGTAGCTACAGGGATATCTGGAGGAGAGGGACGAAGCAAAGCGCCGTAGAGAAGAAGAAAGGCTTATTTTAGAAAAAGAAAGCCAGGAAAGAAGGCGTCTCAGAGGCGAAGAGATTCAGAGGTTACTGTCTCAAATGGAGGCCCATTTGAAGAGGGAGCCAAGTACGGCCCAGACAGCCTTGGGGGGTGATGTCAGCGAGGGCCAGGCGGATTCCCGAAGGCTGGAGGTCGAGCCAGCTCACATGGAGGAAGTCAATAGAGCAGAAGGCATGATTGAGGCATCTCTAGGACCGACCCTGAATCTGCTTCAGGCAAAGCCGCGAATGAAGCGGTTCAGACGAATGAGGCGATCCCAGCGAAAGAAGCGGTGCCGGAAACAGTAGCGTTCCCGGCAAGAAAAGCCGTGCCGGCGAGATAAGCGGCTTTGGGGCGAAAAGCGGTACCGATGAGAGAAACGGTACCGACGAGCAATGCCGTGAGAGAAGCGGTCCCGGCGAGAAGATTGGTCCCGGCGAGAGAAGTGGTCCCGGCGAGAGAAGTGGTCTCGGCGAGAGAAGTGGTGCCGGCGAGAGAAGTGGTCTCGGCGAGAGAAGTGGTGCCGGCGAGATAAGCGGCTTCGGCGTGAAAAGCGGTACCGGCGAGAGAAACGGTACCGGCGAGCAATGCCGCGACAGAAGCGGTCCCGGCGAGAGGATTGGTCCCGGCGAGAGAAGTGGTCCCGGCGAGAGAAGTGGTCCCGGCGAGAGAAGTGGTGCCGGCGAGATAAGCGGCTTCGGCGCGAAAAGCGGTACCGGCGAGAGAAGCGGTACCGGCGAGAGAAGCGGTACCGGCTAGCAATGCCACAAGAGAAGCGGTCCCGGCGAGAGTAAATGCGCTAAACACGTGAAAAATAATTTTAAAAATAAAAAACGTCAGGTGTTGATATTAAAAACAAAGTAGTCATATCCTACCACTAACAACTTGACCATTTTTGGTCGTAGAGGTACAGCCTGCACCACACTGAGGAGGGCCAACAGCCCGAAACGCGTTCGTGTTTTTTTATTTTTATTTATGATGAAAATAGGTTGGGCAAATATTAGAGAACAGTTCGAATCAACGTTTAGTTAATTTCTGTTCCACTAGATGGCGCTCTGCCATCTAAAAAGCGCTCATGTTGGTGTTCAGAATATGCTTAATTTGTTTTTAATATCAACATCTGGCCATGTTTTTTAATTATTAATTATTATTTTTCACATATTTATAACTATTTGTAAAATATAATTTTCATTCTTCGTTGATTAGGAGTACAGTAAAACCTCATATTAAAATAAAATTTATATTTTTGTATTGAAACGGAGAAGTCTGTAAATGATGACCTTGTGAAAATAAATTTGAATTATAACACAGGTCTACAAAATTTTAAAATGTTTTTGATGTTTGAGCATTTAAAATGCTTTTTGGGTAATCCAATGGCGCTGATTCCGAATCTGCTCTTAGTGTTTCTGTATGTCACAAAATCTATAGATACTGACCATAAAGTGTATTTCACCAAAATAATATTTCCATAAAGAAAACTGCCAAGTCATCGTGATTGCTTCATAATTTTTACATTCATCATATCTCAAAGTTCTTCTAAAACATACGCCATTAACTTCATATAAAAATAAAATTTTAACAATTAAAATAAATAAATCCCTTCCAAGCATTATACTATCACTTCTAATTTGAAATTGTCAAAAATTAAATGAGTATTTAAATTTTTAGTGAAAATATATTTTATTCACACAGATTAAATTTAATAAAAATGAATATTTCAAGCATCATTCATTTAAAAGCTATGCCGTCAACTTTATGAAAATACAATTTTAACACATTAATAAATTCACTTCCAGACATGGTTTCCAAAAGAAAATTCTGCAAAAACGACCCAAATATTTTTTGTTATATATGTGGCGAATATATTGTAAAAGCGCAAAGAAATGCAATAACAGACTTTGTAAAGCGGGCGTATTTAGCATATTTTAGTATCAAATTAGGAGACCAGGACAAGACATGGGCTCCACATAAGGTATGCAAAACGTGTGTCGAAACACTGAGCCTCAGGACAAAGGGTGAAAGGCAACTGACATTCGAGATCCCTATGTTTTTGCGAGAGCCAAAAAATCATGACAATGATTGTTACTTTTGCGTACAAGACTTGAAACACTTTAACAGGAATGGTAAGAAAAATCTTATTTACAAAGACCTATATTCAGCTAGACTTCCAATACCACACAGCCCAAATAGTCCCCTCTCAGATTTTTCATCCAGTGCTAATAATCCTCTTTATGATGTTTCAGAAGACACCACACAAAAATATATCGAACTGAATGATTCTGATAGTGAGGACTATGGAGAACAAGAATACCCAAAACGTTTTTTATAACCAAAACTGAATGATTTGACACGTGACCTGAGATTTTCAAAGCAAGATGCGGAACTGCTTGCAACAAGATTAAAAGAAATGAGCCAACTCGAAGACGATGTCAACGTAACATTTTATCGGACAAGAGAAAGTTCATTCCTTCATTTCTATCAGCAGGATGCAAATCTGGTTTACTGCACTAATGTAAAAGGCCAACTACACCTTTTAAAACTAGACAAATACCGTCCTGAAGATTGGCGTTTATTAATCGATGGTTCCGTGCGTAGCCTCAAATGTGTTTTACTTCATAATGGAAATAAATATGCATCTATTCCAATAGCGTATACAACAAAAATGAAGGAGAATGTTGAAAATATAAAACCATCTTGAATAAAATCAAATACAATGAGCATAATTGGTTTATTTGTGTTGATTTAAAAATGGTTAACTTTTTACTGGGATATTAAAGCGGATACACCAAGTATCCTTGCTTTTTTATGCATGCGGGATAGCAGAGCACGGAAAATACATTGGAAAACAAACAAATGGCCTCTTCGAGATGAACTTAGAGTAGTAAAAGCTAATGTGATTAGCAAACCTTTGGTGTCTCGGGAAAAAATCATTCTACCACCATTACATGTAAAATTTATGTAAGCAGTTTGTAAAGGCTCTAGATAAAGATGGAGAATGCTTCAAATATATATGTCGTTTTTTTCCCAGATATTAGCCTAGAAAAGATAAAAGAAGGAGTTTTTGACCTACCTCAAATCAAGAGGCTCCTGAATGACAAAATCTTTCTAATAACCATAGATGGAATTGAAGAAGTAGCATGGTCAGGCTTTAAGGCTGTAGTACATGGATTTTTAGGTAATGGAAGAGGCGATAATTAGAAAGAGCTTGTCCAAAATATGCTTACAAGCTATGAAGCTTTGGATGTAAATATGAGTATTAAGGCTCACTACTTGCATAGTCACCTGGACAAATTCCCTGAATCTCGGCGCATATAGTGATGAACAAGGCGAGCGATTCCATCAAGACATGAAAGTGATGGAAGAGAGATATCAAGGTGTCTGGGACTGCCACATGATGGCAGATTACTGCTGGAATCTGTTGCGCGACCTGCCGGAATACACTTATAAGAGAAAATCAAAAAGGTTGAAATTCATGAAGGATTGACTGTAGCATTTTACATTTTTTTGTATAGATTCGGTTTTCTTATACTATAGTAAATAAAGTACCTTTTGTTATGACGTTTTCAGTTTTTACTTGCGTTCAATGCGTTTTTCGTACCGCTTATATGGACTGATGTACCATATTGTGGCCTAAATATGTATATATTATATCTCTAAAAATTCATGAGATACATAAAACCTAACATTATATTCGTGATCAGCACCTCAAATTAAGACAGAAACTGATGCATTATCAAAAACATCTTTCTCAGAGTAAATCAGTGTAATCTACGACTACCCGCTCTGGTATAGTCTGGCTACATTCCAACTTTGGCTCAACCAACACTTGAAACAAGCCAACAATACATAAAGGTAGAAGACTATACTTACCCTTTTCACGACGCAAAAGAACTCGATCAAAAGGGAAAGCAACTACTTGGGAGTTCTAAGCTTCTCTCAAAGCAATTTATTTCCCTTTTGGTAGAATCCATTCTTGTTGTCGAGTCCTACAAAAGATAGAGATCTACCTCTTGGATACATTGGAGAAGTAAATATCTGAAACAACAATAAAACCAGCATACAGTTTTAAGTTAAGGTTCCTTTACAATTTGTTTCATCTTTAAATTATCATTTACTTTTTGTTAGTTAGTTAATAAGTCAATAGTATACATAAAGTACATGTATATATATAGATAGGCTCGGATAATTTTTATTGCGAAAATGACTTTGTCTATAGGGAGAGATTGTTTCCTCATTTAATATTTTAAAGAAACGTAAAATTATATCTTCTCTCTCCTATATATACAAGGGTCACTCCAAAGGTTTTATCAATCATTATTAAATAATTAAAATATTAAAAATATAATTATACCATTATAATCTACATGCATTTTTAACCTAACATAAACATTGCCATGAAATAATAATAACAATGACTCATAGAGGGCGAGACTTTGTTTACAGTTAAGCAGTAATTTCTAAACATTGCATCAGACACAATGGAGTCGACTAGAGAAGGTTTACGCGCCATGATCTTTTATTATTATAAAAGTAATTTAACTTCTAAAAAATCCCATGAAAGATTGATGAAAGCTTTAGGAGATAAAGCTCCTTCTATTAGAATAGTTTTTACTTGGTTTAATGAATTTAAATTTGGAAAAATCAAACTTGAAGTTGAAGATCGTTCAGGTCGACCACCAACAATAGTGTCCCAAGAAAAAGTTGAGCTGGTAAGATTTTTACTTAGAGAAGATCGAATAATTACGTATCTTCAGTTAAAGAAAAGTGTGGGCATTGGATCGTCAGCAATCAACACCATCATTAATGATCATTTAAAATACAGAAAACTTGTTAGTAGATGGGTACCTCACAGATTGAATGAAGACTAAAAACTTGGTCGCGTTAAATGGTGTAATTTCATGTTGAAAAAATTTGATGAAGGCAAATCAAAGGCTGGTTTTAATATTATTACAGGTGACAAAACATGGATTTACAATTTTGATCCAGAAACAAAACGTCAATCTCTTCTTTGGTGCTTTTCAAAATCAACTCCTCTTAAGAAAGTTCGCAGAGCTCGAAATGTTGGAAAATAAATGGTAGCTTGTTTTTTTATATATAAAAAGCGGTTTAATTGATATTATGCTTTTTTAAAACTTATGGCTATTTTTTCACAGCCATAGCTGTAAGGTAAGGAGCAAAATATTTTCGGGGTTGAGACCTGTCTATTGTTCATGGATGGAATTTTTGATATATAGAATTGCTTTCTGATTAAATGTTTAGGATAATTATTACTTTGTAGTTCTTGAAATAGTCTTGGTCTTTCACCTTTTTCATCATTTCATTTGTAAAATGTATAGTTAACCTCTTGGAAACTACGGCACTTTTATAATGGATGGGACCAAAATAATTTAAATTCAGGTAGCTTCCTGTGTGGCTTGGTTTGCGATAAATTCTTGTTTCAATTTTATTTTAATTTCTGGTCAGTTGTATGTCCAAAAATGGTAAAGACCCATTTATTTCTAATTCATAAGTGAATTTTATAATGTCTAAGACCTTTCAAAAATTTATAATTACGGAAACATTCATTTTTATTATACATAATACGAGGGTGAGTAGAAAAGTAAGGTCTCCTATATTTGTAAGAGACGGCGGGAGAGTGGTACAACACCGGAATTACAAAGTTGGTTGACAGGATGAAAAAAGTGATTGAGCATCAAGGCGACTATGTATAAAAATAGCAAAGTGTCCAACCTTTCCAATGATGTATAAAAAGTTGTGATTAAATGTGTTTTTCTATGAAAAAAAAATAGGAGACCTTACTTTTCTACTCACCCTCGTACATCATCAATATAGCGTTTCCATATTAATATTTGTAATTGTTTCGATTCAACGATTAATTTATTAATTTCGTCCGTGAAAATATTAGCCAATGCAGATTTCCCATCGGAAGTCCTTTGACCTGTTTGAAATATCTGTCTTTAAAGCTGAAGTAGTTAATTATTGACAGAATTTGATCAGGTCTATAAGAGCTTCCTTTGGGATAGGGAGGATTAACTCTGGATGGAAGTTTAAAAATTCTTGAAGAGCCAGAATTGCTTCTTCATGTGGGATAGAAGTGTAAAGGAATTCTAAGGAATTATCACATCAAAATATATGATACGGCTGTCATGTGATACTGGAGTATTTTTGACGGCTTCAATAGCTGCTATTGGATTGGGGACTGGATGTGGAAGTTTCTTCTGGAATGGTGATATAATTGATGACAGATATTTTGTGATGGGGTACAGGGGAAAGACAGAGTATGACACCATTGGACATAATGGGGTATTTGGCTTATGAACTTCTGGTAGGCCGTGTAAATTTGGTAGACTCTGTGTTGTTGCTTACAAACTGTCGAAGGTTTTGTTATCTAGCTTGTATTTGCGCTTAATTTTGTTAAATTGTCTATTAAAATCTTTTGTAAGATTGGTTAGATGATTCTTATTCAATGGTTAGTATATATCTTCATCTCTATAACTACTCGATTTTGTTGTTATATTCCATCACGTCCATGATTACGGTGTTTCTATTTTTACCTGAAGGTGCTATGATTATTTGTTTTTTTCTTTCAATTGTTTTATGCCATTATTTTTTTATTTACTTAAATTTGTCTTTTTTGTCTTTCTATATATATATATTTTTTAGAATTGGGGTTATTTCTATTATAATTTTTGCCTTTCGTTCATCTGAGAAGTTTTTTTATTGAATTCTCTATTGCGGCTAATGTCTTAGGAGTGTTTATCTTTTGAGATGGCACAAAGTTTAAACCTTTTGATAATAGAGATATTGTTTCTGGGGTGGATGATAAAGGTAGAAACACTGTAATCACGGACGCGATAGAATATAACAACAAAATCGAGTAGTAGTTATAGAGATGAATATATATACCAACCATTAAATAAGAATCCTCTAACCAATCTTACAAAATATTTTAATAGACAATTTAACAAAATTAAGCGCAAATACAAGCTAGATAACAAAACCTTCGAAAGTTTATAAACAACAACTCAGAGTCTTCCAAATTTACACGGCCTACCAAATGTTCATAGGCCAAATACCCCATTATGTTCAATGGTGTCATACTCTGGCTTTCCCCTGTACCCCATAACCAAATATCTGTCATCAATTATATCACCATTCCAAAAGAAACTTCCACATACAGTCCCCAATACAATAGCAGCTATTGAAGCCATCAAAATTATTCCAGTCTGAAACATCTTAATGAGTTCTGCAATGCAGTATGAACGTGTGTTATTGAGGTACTGTTTTCATTAACATACGTTCAAGATGTTTCGTTGGCATCATTAGTTCAGATTAGCAGGAAGAGATAGGTAGGTTGAAGAATGTGGAAAGGGAGAGGTAAACGCAAGAGATAAACTGCTGCCAATGATGATTGTACCCGTTGGCATCTCTGAATAATATGCCAAAGATATTAAGGTCAAAGTTGACTGAACACTCCTATTTTCATGATTAAACATTCTACATTCATTAACGAGAGACTGGTGACTTTGGGACAAGAAACATTATTCTATTTATTAATCAAAGAGTGATCTCGTTTGGGATCTATTTTGTCCGAAAAGTACAAGTGTCAGTAAAACTGCTGAACAGTAGCTGTCCAATTTTACCGATGATGTAAATCCCGTGGAGCCATGCACTGAATACGAAAAACTAAGGTTTTCGATCACGTCATTCGGATGAAGCCTCAACTGTTTAATCTGATGTTACTAAAAAAGTGCGTATGCGCGACCTCTTCGCAAGACAATGCGCAAGCGCAAGTGGCTGATGTAGGAATAAACAACTCATCAAATACCTTTCATATGAATATTATATATATATTTATTGACTATATTAGCATCCCATGAAGCATACCATAGGTAAATGTTCCCTTTTTAATATTGCTACACATGTTGGTATAAAGAAAAACATTTATAACCTCCGTCAACAGATGACGTTCTATGAGACTGTAGCCTATTTTATGTCTTGGCATATTGTGTGGAGATGGCCTACTCTAATCCTGTATTTTAAAGGTTTCTAATTATAGATACATCATTATATAGGGTTGTTAAGTTTAAATATCATAAAAAATTTGTTTATTGATATTCGTGTAAAAGTGTGTAAAGTGGATGAATTATTACAATAAGGTTAAATATGCAAGTCTTATATTTTTCCAATATTTATCAGGAATATTAAAAAAAATATAGATTAAAAAATATCTGCAAATATCCATTATCCAATAAGTTTAACTTATTGAAGGGATAAACAAGTATGTGATTATTTTTACAAAGAGAGGAAACAATTTTGGCGGAAAGGAACGATTTTTTTCAAATAAATATATATTCAAGATATAAGATATAAATTAAAATAAGAAAACAATGAAACACCTCATTATTTCAAGCCTGCCTAGTCCTAATCCAGCATTGCTAATATTCCTGGGGTAAGTACACATTCCTATTCGCACAATCTGGAATTTCACGTTTTTCTTCTGATGGTCGGCAATTCGGCATCGGCATTCACATGACCAATGACAAATCTAATGACAATAAAGGCATTTAGTATTATTTATATCTGAGGTTACCCTCAATTATTCTTTTGGCCTTCTCTCTTTGAGTTTAGGGTCAGTCTACAGAAGGAATGCTTTACCTTGCGAGGAATTGGCATGCTGATAAAAGTTCTAGAGAATGAATAATCAACGCTTGAGATTCCCATGCTAGAATGAAATACGAAATAATAGAAATAAGAGAGTATTTTCTTTGCCACTTTGATCTCTGATCTTTGTTCGTGGATGAACATGGGCTTTGTCAACATTTGACCGGTAGTTTAAAAGGTTTTCGAAATTGTATTTAAACCTCCTGTCATATAAACATTCAAGGCTTTGCTATCTTTGTAGTATCCGGCATCCTGTAAAACAGAACTAACGTTACTCACTGCAGGAGTGATTTCTTTACCGTTCTCGACATAGTTCAAAATTTGATTTGACTCTAATAAGAGTCAAAACTGAATGTTGTCACAAGTGTTGGACGGCTAAATCCCATAACCAGTAGTGGAAGTAATTATTATTCGTCCTTTTAGAGGAATTCTTTCTCTTTTCGTTATAATATGGTTATTAGATGTTTGGGTGTCTTCGAGAATTTCCTTATTGTTTAAAATGTGAAAATACATTTGTATGTGCTTCTTCTTCTCTCCTTTATCACTGGATGAGGAGGCAGATAGTAATTTCCTTTATTGTTTTTTTTCTTCGGAACTAAACCCATGTGACCCAACTAAGAGTGTTCCTTCATGAAATTTCTATATTGATCATAAACCTCAGGTCGAAAACTTGATGATTTTTCCAGAAAAAAAAAATTCTTTGACCGCCTTCATTCTCTATTCTCCTAACTATTCATTATGCCGAAATGGTATTTGTATGACATATGTGGAATCTCTTCTATATGTCTTCATAATATGTATTTCACTTTATCTTCATATTTAGACATAGGAATTACACCCATCAGGAATAGATTCCAAAAATTCTAAAATTTCGACAATGTTCTGGGGTTCTACACATGCATGATGTGACTGAATAGCACAACACGTATAAGGTTTCTTGCTAACCTTCGTGCAAGGTAGCAAATGGAGGATAAACTAGTAGAAGAATAGAACCCAGAATAGCAAAACATGTAAAGACATATTGATACGTGCTGTAAACATCTCAAAATTATTATTCTCATATTTAACTTTTCATAGAACTTTATTCCAATAATCATCATCACTTGGCATTGTTTACACGAGGACTTTGTAAAAATGGACGTTGGTTAAAAATAAAAAACTAACGAGACATACATTCTTGATTATTTATTTCCTTTACATTAAAAATAGCTATAAAATAAAAACTTACATACATCCGCAACATACTTGGCGCAGTCGAAAAGGATACGAAAGAAAATTAAAAAGGTAAATTTTTAATCAAAAGATTACATACTTTCAAATTTAAATAACTCATTTAGAAACATCTTTATTTTTATAATGGCAAATATACATAGATTTGAAAAATATTCTGGCAGTAAGAATAATATAAAAATTGAAAGTTGGATTAAGTTATATGAAGTAGAAAATTTAAAAGCAAACGATGAAGAAAAAATACACAATCTTATCTACTATTTAGCAGATGAAGCCTTAGAATTTTTTGCTGATGAAATTCTTACAAATGCACATATAAAAAAATGGGAAACTGTAAAAGATAAACTCATTGCCAGATTTAAGCCTTGCACATATAGTCCCATTGTATTAGCATCTAGCAGAAAGCTCCTTGCAAGTGAAACTGTGGAGACTTATTTTAAAGAAAAAATGGACTTTCTGAATCAAACATCCTTGAAAAAGGAAGAGAAAATACAGCTACTAACAGATGGGCTACCTTTGAATTGGAGGGATGTGTTTGCAGCAGCACAACCTGCAGATCCAACCAAATGGATACAAGTTGCACTTTCTGTTGAGCATAACAGGCAACAAAGTAAGCTGAGAAATTTGTTTAAACCCAAAGTGTGCACTCTATCTCAACAGGAAAGATCAGCTTCAAATTGCCCATTTTTCTGCCCAATTTGCATGAAGAAAAGAATTAAAGTGAAACATTGGTTGAATGAATGTCCTGATTATGACCCAAATTATAAAACAGAAAGATCATCTAAAAATACACAACCAAAACAATTCATTACAACAGTCACTGAATCAACCACAAGTAATGAAACAAACAAAGTAACTTGCTTATCAACTAACAATCCTCCTTATAAATTGATAGACTTTAAAATTTGTGTCAACAAACATCCTTTAAAAGCCTTCATGGACACAGGTGCTACCATATCTTTAATAAATCAAAATTTAATAAAAAGTTTGAATTTACATCCTTTAATAGATTCTCCCATGCAAATTCAACAAGCTAACTCATTAACCAAAACTTTGGGATATGTTCATGTAAATTTGCAAATTCATAATAAAACTAGAAAGGTCAAACTTCATGTAATGCCTAATTTAAAATTCCAGCTACTCATTGGCTTGGATATTGCAGAAGACTTTGAACTTATTGTTGACACTAAAGATAAAACAGTGTACACTAGGCAATCAGCAGAAATGGCACTTGTTTGCACAACCTGTAATCAGTTGCAACAACAAAACCAGATCCAACAGCAACAACAACAGAGCCAGATTCAACAACAACAACAACAGCAGCAACAACAGAACCAGCTCCAACAACAGCAACAAAACCAGGTCCAACAGCAGCAAAACCAGATCCAGCAACAACAGCAGCATCAGCTCCGGCAACAACACCAGATGCAACAGCAGCAGAGAAAACAACATCAAAGACAGGCAGATCTCAGCTTCATTGAAGACCCTCAAGATCATCAAAACACAGTGATGGTCAAGAAGAGAGGACTACTCAGGGCTGTGGTGCCTGCTTCTTTTAAAGAACATGTTCTGAAGGAATATCATGATAACATGAGTCACCCATCCATGAACAAGACAGTCAAATTAATAGTTCCTTTATTTTGGTGGTCAGACATGGTACAGGAAATTAAATCTTATGTGAGATCATGCAAGACATGTCAACTGACCAAATCATCTAACCAACCAACTCTAGGACAACTAATAATTCCAGACACAGAACTACAACCAGCTCAAGTAATAAGTGCAGATACAATAGTTATGGGAACAGCAGCTGAAAAGACAAAGCACAAGTACATCCAAGTGTTCATTGATCATCTTACAAGATATGTTTGGGCATTTCCCACTATCAAAAACACAGCTCAAGCAACGCTACAATGTTTCAACAGAATCCTTCAAGTCTCGCTACCCATAAAACATATTGTCACTGACAACGGAAAGAACTTTAATTCTAAGGAATTCAAAAGGTGTTTGAAAGTTCATAACATCAAACAAACTTTCACCACACCATACCACCCCCAGAGTAATGGAATGTGCGAAAAGGTTAACGGAACAATCATGACCAAATTAAGAACGGCCTTGCTTGATAAACCGAAAGTGAAATGGAGCACACTTTTGCCCAAGGTCATTACTGACTACAACAACACCCCTCATGACGTAACAGGTTTTCCGCCATCTTTTCTACTTTTTGGTTACAATGTGCAGCCACAATTTGCTGATAACCCCTCAAACTCGGTAGAAGATGCTAGAAAACTGGCTATAAAAAGAACTCAACATCATCGTGAGATTTCTAAAAGAAGACATTATTCAAGGCATCCCGACATTGAATTTAAAGTTGGAGATCTCGTTCTTAAAAGAATTCCCTACAATGATCCGAGGCTAATTAAAACAGCTCCCAAATACGAAGGACCATTCCAAGTTTTGAGAAGATTGTCTAAAGTGACTTACGAACTCTCTACAACGGATCAAGACAACCCACCAAGAAATCCCACAGGAGATCCTATAAAGGCTCACATCTCTCAATTAAAGTCATTTATTCTCCGTGAATAAATGCATCAAAGCGGGAGTAAATGATACACGTGCTGTAAACATCTCAAAATTATTATTCTCATATTTAACTTTTCATAGAACTTTATTCCAATAATCATCATCACTTGGCATTGTTTACACGAGGACTTTGTAAAAATGGACGTTGGTTAAAAATAAAAAACTAAAGAGACATACATTCTTGATTATTTATTTCCTTTACATTAAAAATAGCTATAAAATAAAAACTTACATACATCCGCAACAATATTATACAAAGACAATATATCATTAATTTATCAACTTACCTGCAACACTGAGCATACACTGCGTGACATTGAAAATGGAACACCAAGAAATAGTGGCCAGAAAGTGATGAAACTCGGCAGACAGAGAGAGACAGGGACGAACAATAAGTGATCTTTATTTCAAAATGATAGTCATAATACAGAGCGAGAACGGCGTCGGCTTAGTAGCAAGTAGGACCACCGCGGACGGCGATGCACGCAGCAACACGTCTAGGTAGAGAGTCAATCAGAGTACGGATGGCGTCCTGAGGGATGGCTCTCCATTCCCTCTCAACCATTTGCCACAGTTCGTCTTCTGAACGCGGCTGTGGCAAGGCATGCAAACGGCGTCCAATGATGTCCCAGACGTGCTCGATTGGTGAGAGATCAGGAGAGTACGGTGGCCAGGGAAGCATCTGTACATCTTGCAGAGCTTGTTGGCTAATGCGAGCAGTGTGCAGTCGGGCGTTATCCTGCTAATAAAGGGCATTGGGTACCCCCTGAAGGTAGGGGAGTGTCACCGGTCGCAGCACATCATCAACGTATCGTTGGGCCGTCATAGTGCCCTGAATACGAAGTAAAGGTGACCTGGAATCATACGCGATTGCGCCCCAAACCATGATTCCACGTTGTCGCACGGTGGGGCGTTCCACAATTGCTGCCGGATTGGACCTTTCTCCACGTCGACGCCACACGCGTACACGGCGACTATCACTGGACAAGCAGAAACGCGACTCATTTGAGAACACGACCCTGTGCCATTCCGTCATCCACGTCGATCTAGCCCGGCACCATTCCAAACGTTGGCGCCTATTCGGTGGGGTCAATGGCAGTCTTCTTAGCGGACGGCATGAGTGCAAGCCATTAGCAACCAATCGACGGGAAATGGTTCTGGTCGAGATGGAATGATCTAGGGTGTCTTGGACATGTTGCAGGATGGCGGTACAAGTGGCTTGTGGGGCCGCCACTGCTTGTCGAAGGATACCCGAATCCACACGTGCTGACGTCACTCTGGTTGCACCGACATTCCTATAAATTGCCACATTTCCTTGTTCCAACCATCTTCTCCACAGTCGGTGCACCGTGGACGCACCAAGGTGTGTATCAGCTGCGATTTGACGTATGGACCAACCTGCCCTTTTCAGTCCGATCACCATGCCCCTCGTAAAAGCGTCTGTCTGCTTGAACTGCCTCCGTTTACGATGACCTGGCATTCTCTGTTATTACACGTGTCTTTTGACACAAGAACAAAATTTCTACAATGATTTTCCTTGAAGAAATAACGACACGAATACTGTCCTTTCTGCAAGTTCCTTCCCTTATATCTTACTCCATGTGCGCACGAGAGCTGCACATTTTACATCATTTGCATAACTCGGTTAGGCGCGTCTACCCTGAAATTTGCATCATTTTCTGGCCACTATTTCTTGGTGTTCCATTTTCAATGTCACGCAGTGTATATTCAATCTAAAACACATTGAGAATAGTTTGAGTCAAAAGGCGATCCATTAATTAAGATTATAAAAAAGGGCGTACCTGGATCTGTAAAAGAAAAAAAATAGTTTTTTTTTCTTTTACAGATCCAGGTACGCCCTTTTTTATAAACATTGAGAATAGCCCATTACTACAACATTAAACAAAAGAAGCAACAAGTGTTTCTGGAAGCACTCATATCATCAGGAGAAATAGAAAAATCGACATTCGAAATTTCCTGAACACTATTCCATAATTCACAACAACATAATTTTTATTTCATTATGGGGCTCTTAGTATATAGTTATACAATTGACCTGTGATTGCATATCAATATCTTAAAGGCACTAAAATATATTGATGGCGTAAAAAATATTTTCAAAATTATCCATATATTGTGTGTATATATATATTTACATTATAATATACGATTTATTTAATATTTAGATTTAATATAGTCTGTATATAATGCATTTTCACGCGTGCACAGGTTAATTTTCAATTTAATTTATCCTTTAAACAAATTAATTATTCCTTATGATATTTTTGCTAGCATCCCGTTGAAGAGAAGATTTGCTTTGTATTGTTTTCCTCCCTTCAAAAAATGTAAAGCTACGTTTTGATTATAACAAATAAATGTGCACAGTCCGCACTATTTTGGTAATGATGAGAAATTCACAATGATGATGATTCTGATTATAATACACAAATAATTAAAGTAGACACTATGTACAATGACTACGAGGTGTGTTCAAAAAGTATCGCGACTTTTGAATTCTCGCGGGTTACGTATATTCAAATTTCGATCTTTTTGTGGCTTTATGTTGGTACTCATGTCTCTCACTTATGCCGACAAGCTCTGGCATTTTGAATGTTCACTTAATTGTTGACAGCTGCTTTGCTTGCAGGTGTTTTGGATCGTCTTCGATTTTTACCTATTAAAAAAAATGGATCAAAGAACCTGTATCAAATTTTGTGTGAAAAACGAAAATAAGTGCGCGGATGCATTCCGAATGTTGATTGTGGCATACAGAGAAGCTACCTTGGACCGAAGCAACGTTTATCGTGTAGAGGCCACTTCTGGGGCCTCCACAAAGTCACCCACAGAATCAATGAAGAGCTGGTGGACAATGAAGTGGACTTCGAGAATTCTTCTTTGTAAAAACCAGCCCATCTCTTCACCTCCTTTTTATTTCTAGTTTTTTGTAAATAACTTATAGTACTATAATAAATTTTCCTTCTATTTAAATAAGCAGCTATTTTGGGTTTTCTTTTTTTATATCTTAAAATTAATATTTCAAATGATAATTTTTATTATAGTTTTTTTTTATTTTAAATTTCTTTCTTATCACAGAGAGTGACCAGATAAAGATTTATTTTAATTTTTTAATTTTTTTTTCGGTCACCCTGGGGAGGAAAAGGTTGGTGGTAAGCAAGCTTTTGGGGGGGGGGGGGGGGGGGGGGGGGGGGGCTAGTTCAGTTTTTTTTTGAGAGCGGAGAGGAAGCTCGTTAAAAATGTAGTTCTACAAGATTTTGGGGAGGGATTTCCAGCCTTCCAACAGAAGCACAAAGTTAAGTATTTTTTAAAAATGATTTTAATAGGTATATTCACGTAAAATTTCTCACAACCTATCCTCATTGCATATTTATTTATTTTATTTCTTATCTTTGTGTTTTTTTTTTTGGTCAAAAGAGATAAATATATATTGTAAACATAATCAGAGCTTATGTCCCTTCTTTTTTTAACCCCAGTGCGTGCAGGATACACGCAAACTATATATATTTTTATAGCAGGATGTGTTATTTTTTTGTGAACTCCCTGAGAAAGAAAGAGCCTCATGAATTTCTGACGATAGCGTCAGAAATTCCGCTCATCAATGACGCCTTCAACGTGGTGCCGATCAGTTCCATTATGGCCACGAAAGGTTCACGGTAAAATAGCGCCCTGCTGCTTGAAACATGTAACATGTAAAATCCTGTCTAAAGCATAAAACTAATAGATAAATGTGTGCAAGTTGGAGGCTACGGAAAATCCAGTAAAGAATGGGAAAGTCCACGAGGCGGCCAACCACGTGGAGAACGGATCCCGCCATTTTCTTTTTAAGGTAAGATTTGATACATTTGTGGTGGTGCCTTTTTTTAATATTAGATAAACGAGCCATTTTTTTTAATTAAGCCAAATAATATGCTAGTTTCTTAAATGAAATTTGGCTTATATTGTAAAAAGGCATATTTTAGATCAAAATATCATTATTTCCAATATTTTAGTTGGCTGAACGCCAATCTTTATTAAGATATTATGAGCATTCTGAAAATTTACAATAATGCCAAATTTATATTTAAAACTTTTTGTACTATGTGTAAAAGATTTTCGCATAAAAACAACAAAAATATAAAAAAAAAAAGAAATGTTAAACTACAATTTTTTTAAAACTAAAAACACAGAGCACAAATAAGCATAAATGTAAATTTGTGAAATTTAAAATGAAACATAAGTAAAATTTGAACATATCCACAATTTGGATAATTGCGTGTATACTTTTAATTATATACAATTAATACAATTGAACATTGGAAATCGTTAAAATTGAACGTTCGATGTCAAAATTTTACATTTAGCAATTATGGGTAATAGCTTAAAATATGTACAGTCAACACTTTCGCCTCAAATATATACATTCTGCAGAATCTATTAAACTTGATGTATTGGTCTTTATTGCAAGCAGCTTGTTTAGTATTAGTCAGGTAAAGTTAGTTTTCTTCCCTTGGATCAGAAGTTAATGGACATTTTATTAGAAGGTGTTCAGGGGTTTGTTGTTCGTTTCCACGAGTGCATGCAGGTGAACCAATTTTGCCAATTCTAAACGAATATGTGTTGAAGTCACCAATCTAAAACACTGCATCATTTTGTAATCTATTCTTTTTAAATCACATATTGTCAACACCAGTATTTCTTTTTTTTTAGCAGGGTACACCAGTTTAGAGTATTTGAGATCTCAATTTTTTTATCTTTAAAACTTCATATATTAGCTGGTAGATAGAAATTTACAAGGAAAATTTTTTAGCGGGAAAACGCTAAGAATCTGAGAAACCATGGGAAAACAAATAAAGATATCAATCAATGTCAAATTCTAGACTTCCCCCCCCCCCGCAAGTTTGATTGACAAGTCGGCGAGACCCTAAGGGTTTCAAGAGAACCGCTTTCCCCGCCTACAAGGAAATTTTTTAACAAAGGGCTAGTCTAGACCGGGCGTTTGGTGTGAAAGGTACGTTTTTCAAAGGCTTGGCCTTTAGGCCATGGCCGGGCACTATGCCTGCCACATATTCCTTCCATTTCTTTTATTTATCTATTCATTTTAATTTAATATAATATTCCAATAGTATAATATGCCAAATATAATTTAAAACAATTTTTGTACAAGTCATTAGGACAAGATAATATTTATGGATGCCAATATGGCCAATTTTATGGTAAAAGTCTATCGCAACGCAATTCTCTTGTGTAGAATATTTTTATTACCATTTAGATTACAGTTATGTATAATAATTTATTTTCTTCATCATTTATTTTAATTTACTTCTTTTTTTATATATATATTTTAAGTTACTTTAGTTTATGTAAACAAAACGTTTGTTCAATTTTAGTTCTAGATAAAAACGTGTTCCAATTTTTATTTTCAACAGTGTAGATGATCTCTTAAACTGGTCTTGTATATTTTTTTTTATCTTTTTATGCATGGGAATCTTAAACTGGTATTGTAATTTTCTTTCATTGTCAAGCATAGTAGCGAGTACGCAAAATAGTGTTTTATGATCCAGTAGAATGTTATATTCTTATTTGTAACTCTTCGTGGAGGGAAATGCGTGATAACAGTATATCGTTTATTGACAGAAAAACCTCCTTTGTATGGATTATTAGTCTTTTTTTTTTCCAGTCACCTTCGATTATATTTTTTTGCATGTGTCACGCACATTACAAATAGTACTGCATATAGTTTTATCTCTCCCATTTATAGGTGCATTTATATTTTTATTATTTAGTTATTATCGTATTCAATATAATAGCAATTTATAGTATGATAATCCATATTACAGAATTTGGCGGGGAAGGTTTTCCTTTTTTAATGAAAGTAGTGAAATTGTTGTTTCTTTTTTTTTTTTAGCTCCAGCCAAAGATCAAATTAATTTTATATATAACCTGTGTCCTTTGGAAATTAATGACTCTATTTCGAAATAAGAACTTAGTAGTTTACTAGATAATGGTTATACAAGTAACCTAGATAAACAGCGATAAAAACTTTGCACCTCGTGCGTGTTTGCACTTGACTGGTTTTTGGTAAGCCTTTCCAGAAAACCTTATCTTCAGGTTGCTTGGCAGCAGAAGCCAGTAACAAAAGAAACCTATAGCATCATAACAGACCTAAAAACTCGTTTCGGCATCGGCTTTCGTAGTTTTATGAAATGTGACATTAGACATTGGTAACCAGCAGCAAAGACTACATTTCTGGGAGGTCGGGAGTAGGCCTTGAAGATTTAGGAGGGTATCTTGCGTAGACTTAAACTATGGATGTTGGAGAATGTAATTTTGCCTACAAATTTGTATATTAAATAGGATTTAAAGATACTTACGAAGGTGGACGTGAGTGAATAACGACATAAAACAATATCCCGATGGACGCCACCGCGCGCAAAACCACGTGGCATGAACCAGTTGAAGAATGGGTCATTGTGGTAGTATGTGAAGAAATCATCTGAAATATATGCATCATTTATAAAATATAGATTTATTCTATATACTATCCACCTGCAGGCTGATGCACCAATTTCGCTCAGAATTTCCAAGATTGATTAATCGACATGCCGAGTCAATCTACGCAAGATGTAGTTCTGCCAACCTGCACCTTCTCAGATGTGTCTAGGCTCGGTTCACCTCTGTCATACCACGAGAAAACACTGCGACAGCCATGTCTTAACGAGATGAATCTTGAGTACCATAATGATATATATTTTGAACACTCAATTCCGTGTTCTATTGAGACTTCGTTAAGGAAAGCGTGCTGAATCAAACCAGGTCAAGTCAAAATACACATAATACCATCAAAAGTGTAAGAGAAATTAGCCTGCTATTGATAGTAAAATTTTGAACTGCCGCGTAGTGAGCAAACGTAATCCCTAGCAGAACAAATAGGTCAATCTAATATAATGATGTCTAATCTATTTTATTTTTAGTTAAAAGGAGGTCCAGGCTGGACTAAAGAAAAGAACAAAATTGAGCAGAATTTTCTTTTATAGAATTTTTTTTTTCATGAAACCTTAAATTTTGAAATTTTAAGTGTAGTGTGCATATTGTAAGAGTAGACAATCAGTCTTGTTTAATATTAGCAACAAGGTGTAGACTTTGTGATGTGAGCGGTGGCCATAGTCACTGACGTGATGTAGTGTGAAGAGAGTGCATGTATAGAAAGCGTAAGTTCGTAAAACTTTAATATGTATCAGGTGGGACAGATTTAAGCAGAATTTTTTTTTTCTTTTATAGAATTTTTTTTTTCATGAAACCTTAAAAATTTGAAATTTTATGTTAAAATTTTCAAACTTTCTCATGTCAAAGCATATAGTATAGACAATCAGTCTTGTTTAATATTTGGCAATTAGGTGTAACCAATTTGGCACAAATATTCAAGTTTAGGGTAAATTTTTTTATTAAGATTAGATTTAAATAGAATAAGATATTATTTGATCAAGAAGCGACCGGAAAAACCAGACGCTCTTGAGTGGCTATTAGGTGATAACTTTCCAGTTATGAACAACGAGTTAGTACTTCAGTATGGTGCATGGTTTACAGTAGGATCGGTGGCGCAAGCAGCTAAATAGATGTATAGGTGTAGCTGGGCGACATCAAGTTTACTCCAGAGCCACACAACAACTCCAGAGAAAGATGTACTGCCGAGGTCGGAGTAATGTTTGGCGGCGAGCTGTTTGTGTTCTTAGTGGCGTCCAAGGTTGAGTATACGGGAGCCATCGTATGACGCTCAATAATCCCTTGAATTGAGATTAAGTAGACATAGACAATCAGAAGCCAGGTAGTTGAGAGCAGTGGTGTAGCAGAGTGTAGGTGTCCACATTAGTACAGATATCGGTTGGGTATATATAGACGCCCTTTAATTCCATATTCTAGAACTATTGCGTGTTGCCTACAGTCAACAAGTAGGATAAAGTTGTTACACTGGTGGTGTAGAGTGGTTGCTGTGACTGGAGCGTGTTTGAGGAGAGAAGGTCAATCAATAGGATCTTATCAGTGGAGGAAGCGCCTCCAATTGTTTGTCGCCTTCATGACTTGAATGTCATATTCTTTGTCGCTCTAATTAGTAAATTGTCCTATTAAACCATCTTTGCAGTAGTACTAGGTGTTGAGGCAATCTAGGGACTTTGATATTTACAATTATTTTTTTAAGTTAGGTTAGCTTACAGTTGAGACTGATATCAGTCATTGAATATAAATAGTGAGTAAGAGATTGTATGAGGCATAGGTTAATTTATATTGAAGGGCATTTAGTTCCTAAGTCTTATTAAATATTTTCTTTGATTTCATGATGTCCTTGAAGTTAGTTATTGTTAGGGTAAATTTAGCAATGATAATTGAGGTATTTTGGCGTTTATAGCAATTTTTAACTTTAGTTTGTATGCAAGCCGTGAATGACGGGGGGAGGGTGTATGAATGGATTGGCTTAATGAATGTGTAAGAAGGTTAAAAACTATTATATTGTTAGACCAAGATACATTTAGAATAGTGTTAGGGAATTTTAATAGGATCGATTTTATTTTGATTTCAAATTTGTTAGGATTATAAGCCTATCAGGACAATGCAATTTTCAAATTAGAAAATAGTCGCTCCTTTTTGTTAGGCTTCCTTCGGGAATATGAGTTTTTTTTTTCGTTAACTTTTGATATGTGTGAGAATTTGGTGGACTTAGCGGGTTTTCACCGGCGCACCAGATGGCTACATGCAATTCAATTAAATCAATGTAGGGTTAGATAACTGAGTGGTATCTGGTTTCAAACCCCAGTAGGGGAAGTGTATGCTATAGGTATGCTTCCTTCCATATGGATAACGTTAGTGGTAAAAGGCTGAGTTAGGGTGGGTTTTGCAAGTCGGGGACTTGATCGGTTCTATGCGCTGACCCATTTGTTGGGTCTGATACCATTAATAGGGACGCGCGAGGTTTCGTAGTGTCTTCAGATGACTGACACGAGGACTCTTCGGCGAGGGTATCAATAAGTGCAGAATAGGCCAGTTAATCACGCCACGGGCTTTGTGCTGGACGTGAGGTCTTTGGCATTTTGGGCTTTGTGCTGAATGTCGTATTTACTCATGATGAGTTGGATGATGTGTTCATCCTGGAGAACCAACCCAGCCCAGTCAGTCTTTATAAAGGACTCCCTACCAGACGTACTATGGTAATACATTGATAAAATACTATTTATTTTATTTTTATTAGGTATTAAACAAGTTTAGAGCTTGATCATGTTAGTTTAAATTAGTTAGTAGCAAACCCATATAGAATTGGACATGTTTCAACGAGAAAGGCATGGAACTGATAGAGATAAATTTTGACTGACAGGCACCGGGTCAAGTCTGATGTGAAGTCACCAGTTTTTTTTTTTTTATTCATTATAGGTCTTTCATTCTATCTTTATTTTTGTTTGAATTCATTATAGTTCAGGTTTGAATTCATTTGACTCCCTTATTTATTTTTTTATTTTTGTTTGAATTCATTATAGTTCAGGTTTGAATTCATTATTGGTTTTCTCATTTATTTATTCAATTTTGTTTGAATTCATTATTGGCTCTTTTATTATTATTTTTTTGGTTTGAATTCATTATAGTTCAAGTTTGAATTCATTTGGCTCTCTTATTTATTTTTATTTTTGTTTGAATTCATTATAGTTAAGATCATTATTCATTATTGGCTCTTTTATTATTTTTTTGTTTGAATTCATTATAGTTTAGGTTTGAATTCATTATTGGCTTTCTCATTTACTTAATTTTTGTTTGAATAAATTATTGGCCTTTTATTTATTTAATTTTGTTTGAATTCATTATTGGCTCTTTTATTATTATTATTATTTTAGTCACTAAGCATTATTTTTTTAAACTAGTAGGTGTGCACCTTCCCACAAATGTGTCAAATCTTACATATAAATAGATGTATATATGTGTTTATAACCCTTGTGTTCCAGGCACCCTAAGACTCCGGATATACCTATCACAATACTATCCTTGTCACAGAGTGGAACTAAAAAGCCAGTCTTGCATTCAACTGGCGAATAAATAGAATGCATGGCGCCCTTTGTTTTTGACATTTATTTTTTTTTAGACAGTGCTATTGTTTCCTCTAATCCAGAGCATTCCCCGACCTCCGCTTTTGACCCCGGAGATTTGCCTTGCTCCCTCGCAAGCCAGAGCATCCCTGACCTCCGCTTTTGACCCCGGAGATTTGCCTTGCTCCCTCGCAAGCCAGAGCATCCCCGACCTCCACTTTTGACCCCGGAGATTTGCCTTGCTCCCTCGCAAGCCAGAGCATCCCCGACCTCCACTTTTGACCCCGAAGATTTGTCTTGCTCCCTCGCAAGTCCAAATCCCGTGGTCTTGGCGGGGAAGGACTGTAGAGGCCACTTCTGGGGCCTCCACAAAGTCACCCACAGAATCAATGAAGAGCTGGTGGACAATAAAGTGGACTTCGAGAATTCTTCTTTGTAAAAACCAGCCCATCTCTTCACCTCCTTTTTATTTCTAGTTTTTTGTAAATAACTTATAGTACTATAATAAATTTTCCTTCTATTTAAATAAGCAGCTATTTTGGGTTTTCTTTTTTTATATCTTAAAATTAATATTTCAAATGATAATTTTTATTATAGGTTTTTTTATTTTAAATTTCTTTCTTATCACAGAGAGTGACCAGATAAAGATTTATTTTAATTTTTTAATTTATTTTTTCGGTCACCCTGGGGAGGAAAAGGTTGGTGGCAAGCAAGCTTTGGGGGGGGGGGGGGGGGGGGGGGGGGGGGGGGGGCTAGTTCAGTTTTTTTTTAGAGCGGAGAGGAAGCTCGTTAAAAATGTAGTTCTACAAGATTTTGGGGAGGGATTTCCAGCCTTCCAACAGAAGCACAAAGTTAAGTATTTTTTTAAAATGATTTTAATAGGTATATTCACGTAAAATTTCTCACAACCTATCCTCATTGCATATTTATTTATTTTATTTCTTATCTTTGTGTTTTTCTTTTTTTGGTCAAAAGAGATAAATAAATATATATTGTAAACATAATCAAAGATTATGTCCCTTCTTTTTTTAACCCCAGTGCGTGCAGGATACACGCAAACTATATATTTTTTTATAGCAGGATGTGTTATTTTTTTGTGAACTCCCTGAGAAAGAAAGAGCCTCATGAATTTCTGACGATAGCGTCAAAAATTCCGCTCATCAATCGGTGGTACAAAATGTTCTCAGAAGGCCGAGAAGATGTGAAGGACGAAGAAGGTGCCGGACGCCCGAGCACTTCAACAACAGACGAAAAAATTAATGAAGTGGAGAAAATGATATTGGCCAATCGTCGAATCACCGTTAGAGAAGTTGCTGAGGACCTAAACATATCGATTGGCTCGTGCCATTCGATTTTTATCAATGATTTGGGCATGAGACGGGTCGCCACGAAATTCGTACCAAAATTGCTCAATTGCGACCAAAAACAGCATCGCATGAACATTGCTAATGAGATGTTGGACTCTGTCCGCGACGACCCAAATTTGCTCCAGAGGGTCATAACTGGTGACGAAGCGTGGGTTTATGGTTATGACGTGGAAACCAAAGCTCAATCATCTCAAAGGAAGCTGCCGCACGAACCAAGACCGAAAAAAGCGCGCCAAGTTCGGTCGAATGTGAAAGTTTTGCTGACAGTTTTCTTCGATTGCAGGGACGTGGTGCATCATGAGTTCTTGTCACAGGGTAGAACGGTCAATAAGGAATATTACCTGCAAGTTATGCGCAATTTGCGCGAAGCAATCCGCCAGAAACGCCCGAATTTGTGGAAGAACAAAAATTTGCTTTTGCAACACGATAACGCCCCTGCTCACACATCGCTGCTTGTGCGCGACTTTTTGGCCAAAAACAACACACTAATGATGCCGCGCAGCCACCGTATTCCCCAGATCTGGCCCCCTGTGAATTTTTCTTGTTCCCTAAACTGAAGAGGCCCATGAAAGGACGACGTTACGCTACGCTTGACGAGATAAAGACGGCATCGAAGGAGGAGCTGAAAAAGAATTTTAAAAAATGATTTTTTGAAGTGCTTCGAAGATTGGAAAAACCGTTGGCACAAGTATAATATCTCATGGGGATTACTTTGAAGGGGACAAAATAGGTATTCATGAATAAATAAATAATTTTTGAAAAACACAAAAGTCGCGATACCTTTTGAACACACCTCGTATGTTCATGCCGCCTCAACCGCCGCTGCAGAGCTTGATGGAGGATCGCCGGCGGGTCTCCAGCAATACCACGTATTTCGCGATCTACGAAGAAATAGTAGATCGCATGCTTCGCCACTGAGCAGGTGGTGATGGCGTGGTCCTCGAGGCCAACCGCGAAGATCCAGGACTGCAGGTCGGGAGGCCGCCGGTTGATGGAGAACGCCTTTCGGATGAGAGGGTGGACGGCGATTCAGGACCAATAGGGATGGGCCAGCGACAGGTTGCTGGAGTGGTAGGCATGCAGACGGTTTGGCTCGACGCCGGAGTGCTCCGGATGAGGCAGGGCGTGCAGGGCCAACCGTAGAGAGACGTCCGCTGCATGGCCCCCGAAGAAGCAGCGACGGATGAATGAAAATGACAGGCTGGTGGGTGGCACGTCGACGACAGGCGCCCAGCGCCGGAGATACTTTGAGATGCGAACGGCGGCCAAACGGGGGCGCTCCAACATGCGACGCGTAGTGCGTGGGCTGATGCGCAAGTACGACGTGGCCGTCCCGTGTAGCACCACGGCTTCCTCCAAACTCCTCTCCTGATGTGCGCTCTCCGCGTTTTCCGCCTCAAGAAGCCAGCAGAATGAACAAGGACGGCTACATCATCGCATGTGCTCCTCGTCAGCCTAGTGGTGAGCGACGGAGCAGGGACCGCCAGGTCGCGGACGCGCACTTCTCTGCACTTCGAGGGAGCCCGAAGCGATGGCGTTGCTAAGAAACTGCAGGCACCGACGAGAGGCAGGTTCAGTAGGGTGGGAGTGGACACCACCTGGTGGATCCAGCCAAGGATGGAGGAGGTCTGCTTTCACAGATCCAGTAGCCAGGAACCCTAGACAAGGGGGGCCATTCAGGCACCGGACTCTGCCAGCAATAAGAAGGGATTCTTTCCCTCTGCTCGGCATGCGACCTGAATTCCCTTGAAGCAGACGAGCTGGAGTTGCGTCATTACATCCAGCAGCCCTACGTCACCGACGGGCACTGGGTGGGACAGTAGACTTCCCCGGAGCCAAGCGGCACGATGGCAGATTCCCCAGACGAACCGCGTCTGGCTATCCTGTAATTTGGCGAAAGTGACGTCGCCGGGAAGGTAGCCGTGCAGATGGTAGATCACTGCCGCTAGTACCAGCGAGTTGGCCGCTCTCGTTCGCCCGACCAGGGAGAAGCCACGGATGTATGGGGACCATCTAGAAATCGTCCTCTCAGGATGCATATCAGATTATTTTCCTGGACCGATGTTCTTTGGCCAGATGTGATTTTGCAGTTTAGCACCGTGTTGGAAGATGTAGACCACGAGATGCCCAGTGGAGAGTCGGCGCGGTCCTTTAAGGCCCCGCACCACAGTCCCTTACTCTTGGTGAAGTTCACGCATACTGATGACGCACGCCGGAATTCATCAAAGATGGTCTTGACTTTCTCGAACTGCCAATCCTCGCGGATCAGCAGGAGAATATCATCGGCGTACGTCAGGACGTTCCCTCTTCCGAGAACTCTCTCCAGTTGGCGCAGGACGGGACAGGTGAAGATGGAGAAAAGGGCTGCGCTGCAGGCAAACCCCTTCCGAAGCTCTCTGCGCATTCTAAATGGGCAGGTGGAGTTTACATCGACTTTGATGATAGCATCGGCCTCCGCGTGGAGAAGGTAGAGCCATTCCACGGAGGGCGAAGTAGGCCGATGGAGCGTAGTTGGGCTGCCAGGTACTCTCGGTCCACGTTGTCAAAGGCGGACTGCAGGTCGTTGGAGATGACTGCCAACGTAAACTTGCTCTTGAAGGCCAGTTCTAATCTAGTCGACCTAGAAGTATGCCGCTGACGATTCTGTATTCCGCCGTTGGTAGAGATATAGGCCTGTAGCCGCTTAGGCTCGGACCACCGTGCGCTTTGGGGACGAGGCAGATGATGTTTCTCCTCGAGGATTCAGGCAGAGCCCCGCAAAATTTGGATTCGAGGATGACTTGAAGTATGGCCCTTCCAAAGAACTCCTCGAAACCCTTGACGAGCTCGCAGGGCACGCTATCCCAACCAGTCACTTTTCCTTGTGGAAGACGTCTGATGGCAGTTTCCACTTCACTCAAGGAGATAACTGTTCGATAAAGCGGGTCACCCTCCTCCAGAGTGATGCTTTCCGTAGCTCCTTGGCGGAACCCAGCGATGGCCTCCGGGCTGCAGGTAAAGATGTCGAAGTGCTCTCTGAAGGAGTTGAATACGATATACCTCAGGATCTATCCTTCGACTGAAGCGGAATCATTGCATGATATCTTTTGACACAGATCGAAGTTTGATGATACGTTTGCAGAGGTTTCAGGCTTTTTCCGTTCCAGCAGCTGGGTGATGGGCAGTGTAGCCAGGGGTGGAGGCTCCAGCATGGGGCAGGCATTGCGAGTGGTTAGGCGCTGGAAGGCGGTGGTCGTCCCGCGCACCACGATTGCGACCGCCAGGCTAGCGACGTGATAATGTCCACGGGTATTCTGGGTGACCAGGCGTGAGTAGACGCTCCTCAGAGCAGCGAAGTCCGCGAGGGCGCCACGCGTAGCGATGGTGATGTTTGGAGTAAGTCCGGTCAGTTCACCAATGCGCCAGCCCAGCCATCTTGTAAGAGTCAGGAGCTCAGGAGGCCGCAAGAAGCGGCAGTCGCCAACGACTCGAAGAGTCAGGAGGAGTGCTGGTTGTAGGATCCGGTGGTTCAGCTCTAGGATCTCCGCAGCAGCTTCGAAGAGGTGAAGACTCCGACGCCGCCGCGGGGGAAGCCAGGTGCCAGGAGTAGACGTGGCAGACAGCCACATCCCGCTCTCGGTGGGCCAAGAGTGAGCGTTGCGGCCTCCACGCAGTGCTGCCTAGACGCCCTTGAGACACGACAGACGGAGCTGAGTGCCGATGTCGAGAAGGCTCAAACCTCCCATGGAGATCGGCCGTGCCAAAATGCTGCCGGGAAGCCATGAGGCTCGATCGTGCCCCCACACGAATCGAGCCAATCTTGCCTGCAGTCTTGCGATAGTAGTCTCGCTGGGCAGGTAAGCCTGGAGGTGATAGTAGATCGCAGAAAGCACCAGGCTATTGGCCGCTTTTGCTGGACCAGCAAGTGAGAGACCACGGACAAAGGGGAACCACTAAGCGATGGCCCGCTCTAGTAACTCCTGCAAATGTTGGTCTTGGGCCGAATTTCTCATTCCAGGAGTAACTATGGTCCCTAAGATATTTATTTTATCCCTGTTCTAGGAATGTCCAACTTTGGCTCTTGCCGAAGTTAACTCTTATTCCCGATGCACGCCTGAAGTCCTCGAAGATCTTCTTGACGACCTCTAGCTGCTCATCCTCGCGGATAAACAGGACGATGTCGTCGGCGTACGCTAGGACATTATCCCGGCCGAGTAGCTGCTCCAGGCGAAGCAGGAGGTACCCGGTTGAAATGGTGAAGAACGCTGCGCTGGCAGCGCATCCTTGACTCACTCCGTTGAGCATGTGAAACATATGAGCTCTCCAAATTCTTTCAATTCTCGCCATCGCCTCGGCCCCAGCTTAAAGCAGAAGAACCCACCTCACGAAGACTGGCGGCAGACCGATGGAGAGAAGAATTGATACCAGGAAGCCTCTGTCGAGCATGTCAAACGCTGACTCAAAGTCGATGGCGACGATTGCCTGCGGGCGCTCTTGCGCTCCTTGTTTTTGCTCTGATGTCAGCGAGCTGTTTGTAAAGGGCTGACTTGGAATTTCCAAGTCCCTTTATGAGCTTTTCGTTGAATAGGTGTAACCCCAGACTTTATTCTGCGCTGAGCTTTTTAAGGAGCTGCCTCGGGCGAGGAAGGGAGACGATGGCCTGTTTTACTTCCTCTTCCTCCAAACCTAAGAGTATAACCTCTCCGAAGATGGATCTTGGGAGGCGTTCGAGGAGATTGTCAAGCTGCAGTAGGGCCGTTGTTCCAGCCCTTGGAGACAAAGACCTAGACCTATCCGTGTTCTTGTGATGGCTGGAGTTGTTACCTCTGTTGATGTTGAGATCTGTCTGGGTGGAGGTTTCCGGAGTCCTGGTGGTGGGCTCAGTCTCGGGAGCTTTAGCCTCTTTAGTAAGTGGCGTGGAGGACGTCTGTGCCGGGGCAGCCACTGGTGCAGGGTGGTTTAATGCCGCAGGTGGCGATGCAGCTGCAGTGGTGTTAGGAGCAGGCGCTGTGATGTTTACACTGAACCTCTGGCTCGAGGGTTGGGGATGCTTGCCTCCCTGATGATCCGGGGGCAATTCGTTCTCTTGTGGCCCTTTCTGTAGCACTTGGAGCAACGGAAGCCGTACTCCAAGTAGGCCAGCTCAGAGCCGCCTTTGGCAGTCGCAACAATCTTCTTTGGAAGATCTGTGATTTCTTACCTGTCGCTTAATGAGAATGAACGCCGTCTTTTTCAAGTCCAGCCAGGTGTTGCCGCCCGAAAAATTCACGGCAGGAGCGATGGAGACCACCTGACAGTAAGGCCTTAGGGTCCTGAATATGTCAGCGTCCTCAATGATGTATGGAAGCCCGCAAATGGTTATCTTTTCTGCCTTCTTTTGGTAAGGTTAGGCTTTGAGGAGGGCTTCCTTGGCCATAAGTCCGTCCTCTACGATCGTTTCCGCCATTTCAGGCCGCTCAAGGCCAACAAGGACCTGTACGGAAGCTTTTCCCAGCTACACAACGCAGCTTTTCCCCAGCTTATTCCTCAGGCCTTTATGTAATCCACCGGAGTTAACTCCGGGGAGTATTCCAGATAGATTATCTGGTCAAAGGTTCCGGCAGCTGCTTTGCTCCGGCACTGATCCAGAATTTGTCTGGATACCTTGATTTGCTCAATGATGTTCCTGGGAGGCGCGATACCTGGCGCGGCGCAGTACTGTCCCGAGGAGTTTTAGTCTGGCGAGATGACCCTTGCCGGAGGAGGCGAGCGCTTCCTCTTTTTACTTTGTTCAAAGTTGTCTGATTAGTTTTCAACGATGTCGGCCCAAATCCGGCTTGTTTGAGATAAAATTTCATATCCGCCGCTTGTCACGGGCGATTTTGCATATTTTAAGTTTGTTTCAGAATTTGAGACACTATTTTCTGAAAGGATTTCCTCCGATATTTCAGCGTTCCTTGAAGATACATTGACGGCAACAGCACCATCCTCTTTCCCATCGTATTGGCCATCCGCCAATACCGAATACTTTGTATACTTTCATACACTTGTCTGCCATGCCCGTAGAACGTGGCCGCACGGCCGAGAGAGAGAAAATTAACATATTTTTATTGACATCTTATCAATATAGGAAAGTGAACAGTCCGCACTAATTATGAGAAATTAACAATAATCAAAACAATGATAAAAACGAAAAATTGATATAAAAATATTCCATATACAATGACATTATACATGCCACCTCAGCCACTGCTGCAGAGCTTGGTGGAAGATCGCCAGCGGGTCTTCAGCGATACCACGTATTTCGCGATCTACGAAGAAAACGTGGATCGCATGCTTCGCCGCTGAGGAGATGGTGATGGTATGATCCTCGATGCCCACCGCCAAGATCCAAGACTGCCGGTCCGGCGGCCGCCCGATGATGGAGAACACCTCCCGGATGAGAGGACGGACGGCGCAGCAGGACCAGAAGCGGGTGGCCAGCGACAGGTCGCTGGAGCCGCAGGCGATGCAGACGGGCTGGCTCGACGCCGGGTGCTCCGTATTGGGTAGGGCAGAGAGATTTTTTCTGCATGGCCCCCGAAGAAACAGCGACGAAGAGAAGAAAAGTCTATGCTGGTGGAGGGTACGTCGACGACAGGCCCCCAACGCCGGAGATACCGCGAGATGGGAATATCGGCCAGGCGGGGGCGCTCCAACATGCGACGCGCAGTGCGTGTCCTGATGCTCAGGTATGGCGTGGCTGTCCCACGCAGCACCACGGCTTCCTCCAAGCTCTTCTCCTGATACGCGCTCCTCGCGTTTTCTGCCACCAGACGCCGGCAGAAGGTACCAAGGGCGGCAGAATCGTCGCAGGTGCTTTTCGTCAGCCTGGTGATGAGAGACGGAGCAGGGCCCGCCAGATCTCGGACACGTACTCCTCTCCACCTTGAGTGAGCCCGAAGCGATGGCGTCGCCAGGAGCCTGCAGGCACCGACGAGAGGTAGGTTCAGAAGGGTAGGAGTAGGCACCTCGCGGTGATTCAGGCTCAGAATGGAGGAGGCCTGCTCCCACAGCTCCAGTAGACGGCGACGATGTGGCGGTAGCCAAGACCCGAGGACATGGGAGCCATCCAGACTCCACTCTCCACCACCATCTTCCCGGATCTGCGTAAGTCTGACAATCCAGCACGATGGTAAGCAGGTGAGGGCGCAGGAGACCGCGAAGGATGCCTCTGACAATTCTGTAGTCCGTTGTTGGTAACACTATGGGCCGGTATGCGCTTAGACCCAAACAACTGCGCGCCTTGGGGACGAGACAGATGAGGCTTCTCCTCGATGAATGAGGCAGAGCCCCACGGAACCTGGATTCCTCAAGAACTCGATGAATAGTTCCTGCGAATAAGTCATCAAAGCCCTTTACCAACTCGCAGGGCAGGCTTTCCCAGCCAGTTACTTTGCCTTGTGGCAGGCGGCGGATTGCAGCCTCAACCTCGTCTAAGGAGATGCTCTCTCGGTAAAGTGGCTCCTAATCCTCCAGCAATATATTCTTTGTCGCTTATTCTAAAAATACAGCGACCTTCTCAGGGAGAAAAGTTGAGCTAGCAAACCGTTCGCTGAAGGTGTCAAAGACCAGGCGTTTCAATGGCTCTCCCCCGATGTGGTTCCTCTGATCATTGACGACTGTCGTCGGTTCCAAGCCATGATGTCTGACACGTCGGGCGCGCCCAAGCTCGGGGAGTGAAGGATAGTCGGCCTCCACGGACTCGGCCTCAAGCTGAGAGCATAAGAACTGGCTGACTCTAGTGACGTAGTCGTCTTCAACGCGGGCAGTGGAGAGACACTTGATGTCGTCAACAAGACTCCTCTTCATTTTGCCTCAATTTCTCCGCAGTCCTCCAGGGGTTATGTCTTCGATGTACCGCGAAGTATCCTTGAGGAGAGCCACAACTCTCTCAACGACTGGCGCCGAACGAAGAAGCGCAGAAACGGGAGTTTCTCGAATCTCAGGGGAATCCCCCACATGGAGAAGGATGGCACGGTGGTCTGAGGCTCGGTATTTGAGGGTCCAGTAATGGTTAATACGTTCGGAAAGCCTTGATGATAATAGGACTTTATCCAAACTGGCAGCATCAACCCGGCTTCCGTAGTTGGCAACCCTCGTAGGCAGGTACGCGGCGCAAAACAAGATGGCGGTTTCAACGAGGTTGTTCCGGTCTAGAAGTTCCGCGAGGGCTTCGGCTGAACCAGATACAATGTCACTCGGAGACTCCTCGGAGATGTTTAGGTCCCTGACGATCCACGCATCTTCTTTGATTGCTTCATTTGCGATTACTTGCAGTTGAAGACGCCGTTCTTCAGGAGTATGAGACAAATGGCAATTGATGACACGGTTTTCGAGATCCCGGAGGCCGAATGGCACTTTTGCCTGGCCATAGGACGCGGTGCCAAAAGACGGTGACACCCGGCGAGACCGGATCCCCTGGGAGTCGACGCTGGCGCGAAGACAGCCCTGTAGCCGAGGCAGAGGTCCCGAACATCGTCCAGGGCCAGGATTCGTACAACCACCCCCATGACTCTAGTAAACTTGTTAATCGTGTGTGGTAAAACAGGTTAGATTTTGTGCCAAACAACGACTTCGCGTGACACCTTTTCATTCACAATTTTTCACTTCGTGTCACCGCGCCACACTACAAAACATTTTCACTTTTCAGGCCAAAGACGCCTTCATGCCTGTGACACATCTCACCCCAAAGCGTGTCCACGTCGAAAGTCGCACTTTCACCACCCATCTAAACCGGACATCACCGAATAACATTTTTATTAAGTCCGCAACAACGTCGAAACACAACAACTACGAACATTGAGAAAACTATATTTTCAAATAGGCAAGAATATTGCCAAATTCAACAAAAGAAGAAAGTCAGTTTCAAGTAAATAACAAAAAAAAAAAAAACCATCCCACATGATTGACCATCCCAGAAATAGAACTCCGACAATTTCAGTGAAAAACAGGAGGAGTGACCCCTCAGTAATAGGATCCCCCGAATCTATTTCAATTACATATCCCCGTCCTCCCTCCCCTCACAAAGCTATCATCTTGACCTCTATCTTCATGATCGCCATTTTTTTTTAAACACATGTTTCACACTAACCATTTAGGTTTCCTCACAAATCTCACCAAAGCCTTAATCACAACACAACATACATAAAACCTTTCACATGTTAATTGATATCACCTATTAAAAAAACTTGGTTAAGTCTGATATAGACTTTATAATGCGAAGGAGAAATAATTCTCTATACATACCAGCATTTTGGACAAACGGAAATATCATTTCACATATTCCCAGCTCCAGAGAGTCAAAAACACCGATATTTACCAAAGGGATATGATATAGTTACACACCACAGTTTCAACTTCTCTTCAAAAGAGACAATATTTGTTCAATTTTTCACTATCCAACATTTATCCAATTATTAACCTTTAATTATATTTTAATTTTTGTATAAAATCTTGAATAATTATTTTTATTTTTACCTTTCAATTATATAATCGATTTTTTAATCCAAGATGATTTTCAAAAAAAAAAAAAAAACTTTAATCAAATTTACTTTTATTTTTCATGATATTATTTTAGTATTATAAAACATTCATATATAGCTTTAAAAATCATTTTCAATTCATTATTATATTTTTTATATATTACATGTTTGATTTTGTCCACTTACACTTTTTTTTTATCCGCAATCATATTTCTATCTTTTTATTCACTATATTTTTTATTTGCTTAAATACCTTTATTGTATGACAATGTTTATCATCAACTATCGGGCATCTAAAACAATCGTTTTCAACAATCATATTCTCTAACCACTTTCCTATACTTTTCATCACTATCTATTCCAGCCATTGCTTCAAACCATCGTAGAAAAACGACAGCACTGCTTGGCAACTTTTTTTTTATTTCGTTATTTTAACAAACTCTTTGAACACAGTTCCCCAGATTTAAAAATCCCAACTTCTGGCCTGAACACGCTTCAAGAGTTCGTTTCAATCATCCGCAGAGCACAATCACCAACGCATGCACAAAGCGTTCACTTTTTTCAACTTTAAACTTTTTTTTAGCTCTAGCGGACCACAATCAACCTGTGATTTCGAGTCAAGTCAGACCACCTACTGTCGCTACAATTCAACTTATCGCATGGCTCTCCCACCCCTTTCAATCATATTAATAAGCAACTTTTCTTCGACAACTTTTAACCCAATAACCCTAAAATTGTGACAAAGCACTGTAACCCTTATATAGGATCGCAAGTGAAACATTGCCTAGGAAGACGCTCAAGTCTATATCCTGCTTTGCACCTGGATCTGATTATTCGGTTGCATGTGTAATACTTACAATAGCATATTCTTCAACCCCTAACCCTTTCTAACGCCCGCCAATAATATCTTACAATTTTTAATTATCTTTCACATAATCATATCATTATGTATTTAATTTAAACAACGGTTTTATCTAAAAAAATACATTTTTATATAATCAATATTATAACTTTTTTATTTGAACAAGCTTTATTTTTATTATTTTCAGATATATCCAAACAAATTATCTTGTTTTAGCCCTTTTTAACTCTCACAGTTTAAATTAATTAAAATAAATTTTAATTACTTACCTGTGTTAGAGAGGCTTTACCCGTTTAAACACGGATAAACCCTTTCACTCCCGGGGCGCCCATCTATGGTAATTTAAACTAACAACCCTATATTGTATAATACTTATAACAAGATTTTCATGTTGTATAATAGAAACACATCTGTAAATGATTATTCGCATGCTTGACATGTGTCATTACATCATCATATGTAATGTACTTTGTACAAACTGAGGGTAAATAAATAAAACTCTGTAATAGATTAAGAGTTGAGATGAAGCAAAAGGTCAAAAACGTCTAAAATCGAGCATATAGCAGTCTCAAAACAACAAGGTCTAAAGATGGAAATTGCCACGGCGCCAGTGTAGAATTTCGCCAGACGATCCACGCCCCTGTCGCATTTGCTGTAATGCAATACTTCTTTTCTCGGAAAAGATATATAAGGCCCCGTCTTAGCCAAAAATACAGTCTCTTCACTATCAGCGGAAGCCCTCGTCGGTTGTCACCAAGGTCCTTCTCATCCACCATGTAGACCAGTAAGAACTCTTCTATCTTCATCTTTCGCTTCTAGCTCAACTCCAATCTGTTAACGGAACTTTCCTAGTGCAACTGTGTCTTCGTTTTTTTGTGTGGACATTCCCAAGCTTTCCACTCTGCCTCGACCACGACTGGCTGTACTCTGTGAGAACTGTTAAAGGTCTCCCAAGGTGCAGAGAGGTACTGGAAAACTTCCCATCCTGACTGTTCCTCTCGGTTAACACAGTATTGCGAGAGTTGACAGGGACTCACACCATAGTTTAGGTCGACTGGAAACCTCATCACAGATATAGTCGACAGAATTCTACAAGAGTCAACAGGACCTCACCACATGTATTATAAACATATATGTATTATAGAATCATCATTTGTATTTAGGTACACTGTGTGACTTCACTGCTTTCTTTGATGTGAGAAATAAATAAATAATTCTTGAGGCTACTTAAAGTAGAGTTATCTCATTATTCCCTTATATAAATTTGTAGGATGGTTGAAACACGCTCTGGTAAGATGCAAGACCCGGCATAGGAGAGAATAAGGTTGAAGAGTCTGCCCAGCCGCAACCTGGTGCAACAATATATGAAGAAATACTTCGTATCCACACGCTCTCAGATTTTTTATATTGGACTTGCATTCAAACCACAATTCAAATGAAGTGTTCTTTTTGTTGTTCTTTTTTAGAATCCTGTTCCTCAGATATGAAGCGGTGAAGATCAACTCAGCTCACAGTCATTTGGCAAGTTGTAGCTATTCATTGTACTTCTAACCATATCCAGTCACATCCTATTAATTCGCTATGCAATGCCATTTTTGTTGCGGGATATACACCATTGTACGTTCATGAATTATGTCATGAGCCTTTGTGAAAATATCCCAAGACTGTAAATAAATTTCTAGTACATTCCTGTTATAATTTTCTTTACGAAATAATTTGTTTGCTTCTCTACTTCAATCTTACATTCCTTAAAGTTTCCCAATACATCACTCTTTTTCTCTAGAAAATAAACTTGAACGTATATTTGGGGTGGCATCATCCACAATGTATAGGACATAACATACACCTCCCCAACTTAGGACTCTGAATGGTCCCATTAGATCACAATGAACTAGTGCCAATGGTGTTTTCTCCCTTTATCGTGTTGGCTCCGTGAGTAACAAAACCAGAGACAGAAGCTATTCCAAAAAAGTTCACCTTTCCAACAATATTCACATTTCACAAAATTCTTAATTTCGATGAAGACTTAAAAACATCGGTATTATAAGATCCATTAACATGAGATTTTAATGTATTCATTAAATATAATATGATAATAGATTGACATTTTGCAGGTAACCAGGTCTAAATCTAGAAATGAGTACGTGAATGAGCGTTGATGTAATTGATAGAAGCCTGCCCTTTCAATCATATTTGTTTTTAAATCTTATAGCGGAGGGGTTCAAGCTAGCTGACCTACCCGACGTTCCTACATAACGCCTACGATGTAATTACACACAAAGATTTGTTTAAAATTATAAAACTATTTTAGAGGCGTAATATTCTTTTTAAAATAAAACAATTTCTACTGTCCTGTGTAGAAATTGTTTTATTTTAAAAAGAATATTACGCCTCTAAAATAGTTTTATAATTTGATAACAGATGGCGCTCTAGTACATCGTAAAGATTTGTTTGTTCCAAAAACCTAAGAATAGAAATGTAATTAGATTTCGAATTCGAATCTCTGAATTAAAGATGCTGTCACAAGTGTTGGACGGCTAAATCCCATAACCAGTAGTGGAAGTAATTATTCTGCGTCCGTTTAAAGGAATTCTTTCTCTCCTCGTTAGAATATGTTTATTGGGTGCCTTCGAGAGTTTCTTTAATTATAAGAACTAATTCTAAAAGAACTTGGACATACATATGTGTATTTAACATTTAATACTATTTGAAATGACTTTGTTCAATTTTTAAAATATAATTCAATTTTCTATTGCTTTTATTATGACAATAAAATATTGTGATAGAGCCTTGACATTGCAAAAAAAAAAGAAAGTAGGACATTGTTTTATTAGTAAAAAATATATAATCGCGCTAAATAGTTTCAAATTTTATTCTTATAATTACATATCTATATGTTATATAAATATAGCGAATCCATAATAACACTATATTTTGAATATAGGGCGGAATTTGGTTAAATAATGATGTATTATCTAAAATAAACCTATATTTAAAATATAGTAGAACCTCCCTGTAAAGGATACCTAATTGCAGAGCCAAAATGTCCTTTAAGGAGAGGTGTCCTCTTACCGGAGAGTTTATAAATTGTAAAAATGGTAATTTTGTAAATTAAAACTGTCCTTTGTAGAGAGGTGTCCACTTTCACACATCGCTTCTACAGGTCTACCTGCAACCCGGAGGCTATCGCTGGGTACATAGAAGAAGATAAAGATGACATCACTCTGGAAGACAGAGACCCGTTTCATAGAGCAGATAGGTCTTTGAGTAAGATTGAAGCAGCCATCAATCGTCTACCAAAAGCTAAAGCGGCTGGTTGGGATAGCGTGACCTGCGATCTAGTTGGGTTTGCCGGGATTCTCGAGGGAAAACATCGCCCGCCTCGCCCCCTAAGCGCACCGTGGTTCAGGCCTAAACAGTTACGGGCACATATATCTACCCACAGCGGACTACATAATCATCGGCAGCATTCTTCAGCGTCGTCTACATAACCAGCTGCCAGCTATTGTGCTGGAATTCCAGATATACACCGTCCCGGAGAGATGTACATCCTGGAATATCGCGTGCGCGTCTGACGAGGTGGCCCTGGCCTTCAAGAACAAGTCGTCTCTGTCAACAATTTCGACCTAAAGTCTGCCCTTGACAACGTACCGAGAGTTCCTAACCTCTCAGCAACGCTACATGGGCCTGCCTCCACCCTTCTGATATGGTTCCACTTGCTCTAAGCGGAGTTCTATTCTATCATCAAGATTGATGGTAACTTCACCCGCCCCTTTTCAATGCGCAGAGGACTCCCGCAGGATTGTGACTGCAGCGTAAACTTTTTCTCCATCTTCACTGACACCCTCTTGCGTCACTTTGAGACAATTCTCGATAAATAGAACGTCCTGGAGTATGCCGATGATTTTCTCCTACTGTTCCACGAAGATTGGCAGTTCGAAAAAAAAAAAAAACAAGGCCATTTTGGACGAATTCCGACGTGCGTTAGGTGTGAGCGTGAGCATTCCTGAAGTTAAAAGACTACGGTGCGGCGCCTGGAGAGACATTGCCGTTTCTCCACAGGACATCTCGTGGTCCACATCTTCCACACAGTTTTGGGCTGTTAAATCACATCAGGCCATGAAACCTCGGTTCGGGAAAATCACCTGCTTTTCATCCTGGAAAAATTCATTTTCAGATGGTCCTCATACGTCCGTGGATTCTCTCTGTTCCGGCAAGCGAGAGCGGCCAACTCGTCGTTGCTGACGGCAGTGCTCCGCCATAACAGGCCAGGCTGGCGCGATTCGTCTGTATGTTCTGCCATTGAGCTGTCTAGCTCCTGGGAGTTCTACTGGCACGTCCTGTGTCTGTTGGTGGCGTAGGGTTGATGGATATGAGAAAACCAACTCCAGCTCGCCTACTCCAAGTGAGTTTAGGCTGCACGTAGAACTGAGAGAAAAACGCCTATTCTTGGCTGGCGGAGTCCGAAGCCAGGTTGCCTCGTTGTCTCTGTTGCTGGCTACTGCTCCGGTGCATGCGGCTGCAGGATCTATAGAAACAGGCATTTTCCATCCTGGGTTGAAACATCGGATGGTGCTCACTCCCTACTCTCGTTGGTGCTTACAGATTCCTGGCGACGTCATCACTTTGGGCTCCCTCAAAGTGGGGAATGCGTGTCCGTGACTTAGCGGAGCATACTCCACCGCACATTACCAGGCTTACGACAAGAACTTGCGATGAGGAAGCTGCTCTTGAAGCATTCTACCAACGTTGGTGGCGGACAACGCGAGAAGGGAGAACATAGAGAATACCTTGGAAGAACCGTGGTGCTGCCTGGGACGGCCATACAATTCCTACGTCCACCAGGTGGTGTACATGAAATACGATTAAGCTGCCAAAATATATTTGATAGATAAAGTATTGCCGACTAAGATCAGGATACATTGTAAAATATGAGAGGATGATATTCATTCGCAAAAAATGCACCTCCTTTTAAAAACATAAATTTGAAAAAGATATATATAAGGCATCAAAACAATGTATATATAAAAAGAAAATATATATCTTCTAGCTAAATAACTTCAGGTAACATGTGGTAAGAGACGGGGGCCACCTACCTGCTGCACGGCGGGCACCCACTGCTTGCTCGGTCCACACGACGCTGCCAGAGGGCGCCGCTGATTGGACGAGCACCGTAGGTTTCCTCGGTACCGTCTCTCTTATGTTGTCTTTTTTGAATATTCATCATTAATATTTTTTCATCTTCTTTTTTTTTCATATATACTTTACTTTAAAAAAATATTTCTGAAATACATCTATTCGCCTAAATTATAGTTCTTTTTTATACCATTTCTAATCGCGCCAATTTTTTTGTTGTTGTTAACAACTTAGTTGAAATCAAACCACCGTATATTTTCTCAGTATTATAGGTGCGGTTGATTACATTAGATATATATCGTTACTCTCATGCTCTATTAATAATATTAGGTGTCAAATATATGTGTGTGTTATTGGGGGGAATTGAGATTAAAAAAAGGATTTCAGAAATGTTATATTTCATAATTAATATTAAAATTACCACGATGTAAATTTAGTCTTCTTTCAAAAATTCCAAATGATCAAATTATAATTATAGAGCAGCACAATTCACACAGAAATACACATGAAACTTCCTTCATAATACATTCCTTCCTATTGACCTTCCTTAATTGTTGCTATTCAAGACTCTTGAGGTCATCTTATCTCCCTGAAAAAGCAAAACTATTTTAAGATAAAGTAAAAATGGAGAATTTTGTTAATTAATTCTATTTAACATTGAATTCTGAAAATAGGAATACACGCATTCTCTGAATAGAAGAAATTGTTCCGTGTTGCGTATGGTCGAATTTTCGTAAAGATAGTATTAAAATATTTGAAATGAAAACAAAGAGATAATAACATATACGACAGCTAAACTAGGTTTATTGACATCCTGTCAAATGCAAGGATATAAGTGGCACCCACACACAAACATATAAATTTGCGTCAATTATTTTATGACAAGTATATCGATGTTTAAAACTAATTAATAATATATGTTATATTATAATATTATATAATAATATATAACAGAACGTCTGCGAGTAAAGGAGAGAAGTTTCATCATTCGCTCGTAGACCTGCCGTTATATTAAAATGTGATGAATAATATTAGAATGAAATCAATATTAAAACAATGTTTATGTATTCAGCGACCCCAACCACCGTTGCAGTTTAAGAGAAAGTCTCCAGAAGCACCGTTATATCTAGACGAAGTTCGCCAACGAGTTGACGGTGATGGCGCGCTCTTCGCGGCCAATCGCGAAGATCAAGACTGCGGGTCCGACAGCCACCCGATGATCGAGAGCTCCTTACAAATAAGAGGACGGATGGCGTTTAAGATCACAGGAACGGGACAGGTCGCATGAGCTAACGCCAAGACATCGCGAGGAAACCCAAAGCCATACTGGTTAAGCTCTAGGTTGGAAGAAGCCTGTTTCTCATTTCCTGTAAACAACTGCAGCTGCTGTAAAGAAAGTTGGTTGTTGACAAACATCGCATTTAGACCCCGGATGGTGATATTGAAGGCAACGTCCTTGTATGGGGCAGGATTCAATGCCCTGAACGTCTGATGAGAAGATGCAGGTACGGCTGCATCCTCTGACGCCAGATTATGGAACTACCTCTGCCCTGTAGCCCAAGTAGAGGTCCTCAACCTATTCAAGTTCGTGACGTTTGTCACCTGAAAAAGGCGACTTTTACTGCATGTTGCCAAAGGAATCAACATAACTCAATGCTCCTTTTTCGAGTGGAAATGCCGCACATTAAGGCATGCAATTTGAAATCTCTTAGTAGCTATTTGCTCTTGCTCAGATATCAGTGACCCTTTGTAAGGGTTTAACTTGGAGGCTTAGGGTCCTTTAACTAGTGGTTAATTCAATGTATGGAGGCCCAGTCTCTATATTGCGCTGAGTTTTTACGTAAATTACCTTAGGCGCGATAAAAATATTATAACGTCCATGATTGTCTTTTCGCCCCCTTTACGAATAGTTTAATCTTTTAGAAGAGGGAGCTTGGGAGGCGTTCGAGGAGGGCGGCTAACTGTTACGTTGCCTTTAATATTCTCATTGGTGTTGGTGGCCTAGATATATCGCTGTTATTGGAATGGATAGAGATTCCGTTTTCTTTTTTATCTCGTGGTCTGTTCGGCTGGTGGTTCCGGAGCACTGATGGTAGTAACACCTCGGGAGCTTCGGCCTGTTGTCACATATTGATGGACTTAACAATATTTTTGAAATTTGTAAAATATAATATTTAAATTATATTTCTCAATAAAGTAATCTGTGGTGTGGCCTACTAGGTAGATCATCATCAATCACGGGACGTCACCTCAATCTTTTTATTGTAAAAATTAGGCTGTACTTACTCACTTCATGTATAAAAACATGATAAACTGGTTCACTAAGGCAAGAAAAACAGACTGCTAAACCGTAGAACGGCCCGAGTAGTTGACGATCTGAGGCTACGTTCCAGAAACCTTTGATGAGTGGGTTACATAAGTTTTATTACTGCTACTTACTTTATATTAGTATTGAAACGGAGAGGGCTGCAAACACAATGACATATGCAAAGAATGAAGAAATTAAGACGAGAATGTTTCTTTTCACAATGAAATCAAATCCCTACTATCTCCACCACAATGAAAAATCATTGGCAGAGCTTGTTTCATCAGAGGTAAACCCTCCCGAACGATTCTTTAGAGTTCTATCACTGTATTAGATCATTCTGTTTTTATATGCTACACTAAGAAGTGAAATCCTAGATTTTATCAGTAAATCAATCAATAGTAAAATGTATATTCTTTAATTTATCACTTTAAATTGATTTTAATATTATACATATACCTATTTTTTATTCTTCCAACATGAATTTGAAATATTTCTTTAGAGTTCTCTTACTGTATTAGATCATTCTGCTTTTATATTCTACACTGAAGGGTGGAATCCTAGAAATGGTATTCATGTAAACTATGGACACAAGCTTTTAGGACAGTAGATTTACTTTAGTGTAGCATATAAAAGTAGAATAATCCTATACAGTATTAGAACTCTAAAGAAGAGGTCGGGAAGGGTTCACCTTTGATGAGCTCAGCCCTCCCAATGTTTTTTTCATTGCGGGGGTGACAGTGAAGGTTTTATTCAATTGTTAAAAGAAACATTCGCGTCTTAGGTCTTCAATACAACTTTAATTCAATCAACACTAAATCTACAATAGTTTACTTACCTTTCACGGCGCAAAAGAACTCAACCAAAAGAGAAAGAAACCATTCTAGAGTGTTGTTCTTGTTGTAGTTTTTATCGTTTGTTTATATAAAAAATTACATTGTATGTGATGATGATAACAAAAATGAATTTTTAAATTAATATACATAATTCATTGAGAAAAAAAAAGAAATAGTTAATTATAAAATCCACAAACGCGTGTCAATATATTATTTAAAAATTAATAAATGTTTTTAAAAAAATTATGTTTCAAAAACATATATTCAAACGCATATAACAATATTTATATACGTTTATAAATCTATATATAGATGGATTGGATGTTTTCTAGAATCGTATTAGTAAATGTTCGTTAGGCAAACTTTTACTCGGGTAAAAACCGGGCGAAGCCGGGTAAATTCGCTAAATACAGTTATTCAGAAATGTTCGTTTGTGGCAAGATACTATTCCTTCAACTTCGAATTACTGAGTGGACCAATTAATATTGATTTTATTCAACTTATCGAGTATTTTTAAAGGGACCTGGAAAAAAATTAAAATTATCGAGAGTATAGACAAGTGTAGATTCACACACACACACACACACACACAGAAGCCTTTTTATTGGGGCATCCAGCCCTATACATGATTCCCCTCTACAGGATTTAGCAAAGGAAGATATTTCGAAAGTAAAAACTAGAATACAGGAAGTAATAAGGAAAAAGAAAAGCGAGAAGAAAGAAAAAAAACAAACAAAAATAAAATAAACATACAGAGCAAAAGGAACCATACATGATTAAATATTTAAATTAAAGTACCAATGTTTAAAATATGTCAAGGCTAGGATATCATTGAGAGGGCTAGTGTTGAATCAGCCGCATTCAATCTTCGTTTTCTTCCTCCAAGCAAACCACGACATTCGGCGCATCCATGACAAGTGTAGATTCAATATAGGGATTGGATGTTTGCTAGAATCGTTTTAACAAATGTTCGTTAGGCAAACCTTTACTAGGATAAAACCGGCGAAGCCGGGAACATATATATATATATATATATATATATATATATATATATATATATACTAGCGGACGTACCCGGCTTCGCCCGGGTTTTACCCGAGTAAAGGTTTGTCTAACGAATCTCTCGATAAAGTGAACATTTTTTCCCGGTCCCTTGTAAAAAATACTCGATAAGTTGAATAAAATCAATATTAATTGGTTCCCTCGGTAATTGGAAGTCAAAGGAATAGTATCTTGCCTTGGAATTGTATCATTATTCTTGTATGGACGTACCCGGCTTCGCCCGGGTTTTACCCGAGTAAAGGTTTGTCTAACGAATCTCTCAATAAAGTGAACATTTTTTCCCGGTCCCTTGAAAAATACTCGATAAGTTGAATAAAATCAATATTAATTGGTTCCCTCGGTAATTGGAAGTTAAATTGGAATTGTATCATTATTCTTGTCTCAAATAATTTGCCGTGTCATCCTGAATTTTGTCTTTCCTAATTTTTTACATTACAAAATCATCGTATCATCATGATAATATTTAGAGCAGATTGTTGAATTATAACAGATAAATTAGAATATTTAGCTTGATTATTTTAAAGCGAAAAGTTATTTCAAAAATTTTATTTGCTAGAAACCTTCCCAGTACTATACTAAATAACTTCCCAAAGTTTCATGGCGATCCAATGAGTGGTTTGGTCAGGCATAAAGGACAAACAAACAAACAAACAGACACACACACATACATTCATTTTTATATATATAGATATATATATGTTTTTCGGCTATGCACGCCCTCAATATGTGACTAAACTCGCTGAAATTTGAACAGAACAGAGAGTTAAATCTGGACGAGTTTTTTTGTCGCGCTTTAACCAAGAAAAAATAAAAATAACCAGGTACTGAGCAAAAATATTTTTTTAGTCAGAAATGATGATGACAATATTGCTGTATCATGCTTGATTGACATAGACAAAATTCTTTAGGGGAATATTCACTAAAACAGACCACAGGCGAAGCCAGATAATAATTTTCAGTAGGCAGGAACAAAATTCTACCTGCGAAACATACACTCGAGCAGAAGACACACGAAGCCAGGTCATTTCAATATATAAAATATCGTTTCTCGGCCTTTTGGCTAAGATCGTGTAGTTTTACTCTAGATATTTTTTATTTATATATATATTTTAAAAAATATATTCAGTAGAGAGAGTGGATATGTTTGCTCGAAAAATATATTTTATATATTATATTAATATATAATTCAACGAATATTATTATCATTATTATCATAATATTCTGTGTGTTCCGGAATATTATTATCAATAATATTCGTTAGGCAAACTTTCACTCGGATAAAACCCGGGCGAAGCCGGGTACACATCCGCTAGTATATATATATAATGAATCTACACTTGTCTATACTCTCGATAATTTGAAATTTTTTCCCGGTCCCTTGAAAAATACTCGATAAGTTGAATAAAATCTATATTAATTGGTCCACTCGGTAATTTGAAGTTGGAGGAATAGTATCTTGCCACAAACTAAGATTTGTAAATAACTGTATTCAGCGAATGTACCCGGCTTCGCCCGGTTTTTACCCGAGTAAAGTTTTGCTTAACGAACATTTGTTAAAACGATTCTAGAAAACAACCAATCTACCTATATATAGATTTATTAACGTATATAAATATTGTTATATGCGTTTGAAAATATTTTTGAAACATAATTTAAAAATATATATTTATTAAATTTTAAATAAGATATTGTCACTTTTGTGAATTTTATAATTAATTATTTCTTTTTTGTCAATGAATTATGTATATCAATTTTGAAATTCATTTTTGTTATCATCATCACATACAATTTTTTTTATATAAACAAACGATAATAAACAACAACAACACCTTTGTTAACAGACCCGTAAATAAAGATATTTCCACAACAACAACAACAATATAATTTGCATCTTCATTATTATAAAACAATAACAAATTAAATTAACAATGTAAAAATATATTTTTTGACAATACAACTTTTATTATTTAACACAAAACTTTTTCAATATTTTCTTTAAATATATATTAATATTGAAATGCCAAGTTTTTTATAACGTTATTGGAATATTATATTACTAAATTCTCAAATTAAATTTAGTGTACTTGGAACACATTTTGGCATTTTTACAATTTATAAATGTAATTTCAGCAGAAACCACGAGAGGCGCTGCTTGCGAGTTAAAGTAGATAATTTACAAATAAAATTGCAATGAATATTCATATCAAATCATATTCAAACCAATAGTTTGGTAAATAAACTTCCCAGTAGTATAATAAATAATTTACTGAAGTTTCACGGCGATTGGATAATCTTACCTTTGAAAAACTTTCATCGTGTGAACAAAATATTAACCAATCAAATTCATTTATCGTCGTGACCAGTGCGGCGCAAAGCGGTAAAAGGCTGGAACTAACAATTTTTGGTTTTACATTTAAAAAAAGCACATTAATCTTTCTAGTTTTTTAAATAACCTATATTGTAAACGAAATGTTCAGCAGCTACCTACATGCGAAATTTCATAATGATTGATTTTGTAGATTTTGCGCAACGCGAAAACAAACATCGATTTTGGATTTCATTTATATATATATATATATATATATACCTTTTTTTTTGTTCTTCTAACATGAAGTTGGAATATTTCTTTCGAGTTATAATACTGTATTAGATCATTCTGCTTTTATATGCTACACTAAAGGGTGAAATCCTAAAAATGGTATTCAAACAAACTATGGATATAAGTTTTTAGGAGAGTAGATTTACTTTACTGTAGCATATAAAGGTAGAATGATCGTAAGGGAGGAAATCCTAGAAATGGTATTCAAGCAAACTATGGACATTAGCTTCTAAGACAGTAGAATTACTTTTGTGTAGCATATAAAAGTAGATTGACCCTATACAGTATTAGAGCTCTAAAGAAGAGGTCAGGAGGGTTCACCATTGATAGGCCAAGCCCTCACAATATTTTTTCATTGTGGTGGTGACAGTTTTATTTTATTTTTAAAAGAAACATTCGCGTCTTATGTCTTCATGTGTTATATATAGATGGCCTGTCATTGTTTTGTATTCAAAATGGTATATGGTCAACTTGTGAGAATAAAATATAATTATAAGAATACTACATGCTCTCTGCTAGAACATGCCAGTGTCTATAATAAAGGTTTAGTCCAATCAACATTAAAAACAATTCAACTCAACCTAAATCTACAATAGTATACTTACCCTTCAAGGCGCAAAAGAACTCAACTAAAAGAGAAAGAAAATATTTTAGAGTTTAAATTTCTCTCAAAACAATTTCTCCCCTTCGGTCAAATTCATACTTGCTGTAGAGAGTCCTCCATACGAAATCTACCTAACATTTATTTTAGAAAAATAAATTTTGAAGCTACAATGGAATAAAAAATCTCTTTTCAATTTTGTCAACTTTCAATTCATTTGACATTGATTTTGTCAGTAAATCAATCAATAGTAAATGAATATTCTTTTTTATAAAAATCTGTTAATATATCGAAATGCTTTTATCTTTTAATTGATTATTATATATATATATAATATTCTTCTAACAACAACAACAACAACAAAAGCCTTTATTTAGGGCATTCCGCCCCATACAGGATTCGCCGTATTTACACGTCAACAAGAGGAGAGGGAAGAGGAAACATTTACAACAAAATAAGGTTTGTCTCACATTCAGTTACCTATTTACAGATAGTTCATCCTCCAGTATCCTTTGCCCTGCATTCTTTCTCATGCGCCCAGCTTCTGTGCAGAACTTAAAGTATCTAATAATCAGTAATTCATCATTCAGAGCTGAAGAGAGAAGTTGACATATGCGATGGTATCTAAATTGACCAGAGGTAGGGCTTGGGAAGATTTCAGTACGTTTTTCTGTTAAGAGAGGGCATTGGAAGAAATAGTGAACCAAATTATCATCCATGAGATCTTTACAAAGTAAACAGTTCCGGCCATTTTCTTTCCAGAAGTCTTTTCTTTCTTCCCTGAAAAATTGCCATAAAACTCTATGTTGTGCAACTAGTCTTTTGTTGGGAAGCGAGATATTTAATCGTAGGTACTCCTCTGTCATGAATGATTCACTCAAAAATTTGTAGTGAGCAAAGTGTGTTGAATCAGTGATTTTCATCTGATCGTTTTGAATTAGTTAGTCTGTGGTAGTTCTAATTATGCCTGGCAATTCTTTCTGTATGGTTAAGTATTCTTCGCAGCCCTTAAGAAAGGAATATCCCTTAGAGTCTAGAATTTTTATTAAATTTTGAGTAAAACTGTTTTCTATTTCCTTTTTCGCGGTGACTTTCCAGAGATAGTTTAAGCAAGCATGTGCTAATCTGCTCGTCTCCATTTTTAAAATCCTGACCCAAAACTTTAATGTGAGTTTTACAGCATTTAGTTCAGTTGAAATTCTTCCACATTCTCTTCTAAGGACATATCCTGGTGTGAAGTTTGGTAAGTCTAAGAGACGACGAAGAAATGCATCTTGGGTATTATTGACTGTCTTCAGCTGGTTAATTGCCCACATTGGTGCCGCATATAGTAAAGTAGGAAGAACAATAGTGTCAAGAAGTTTCATCACTGAGGTAAAGGACTTTATTCGCGCCTTTGTAAGGATTCTCCAAAGTGCATTAATTGCATTCAGTGCTTTGTTTCTAAAGTATTGGGAAGCATATTGGGTCGAGATTTTTGTAGTCAGAGGGTAACCCAGATATGTATACTTAGCTACTATTGTCAGGGGTTGCTGACCCCAAAACCATGTCTCGGAACGAGCTGTTCTTCCACCGCTTCTAAACACCATTATTTTAGATTTATTTTGGTTTAAACGTTAGGCAGTTCTCTTCTAAGTACTTTTTAAGTAAGTTAATCTTCAATTGCAAATTTATTTTCGATTCTCCTAAGATCACTATGTCGTCTGCATACAGTAAAAGGTGTATAGTTCCATAATTCTCAAGATTTATGCCTGCCAATTCTGATTCATCGAACAGGGGTACCAGATCGTTTAGGAAGAGAATGAATAAATAAGGTGACAACGGCTCCCCCTGCAATACTCCCGCTTGTATTTTGATAGCCTCCGTGAAGGAACCCCGCCATCTGACTGTTGCCGTCATTTGGGTATAATAGTTCTTAATTAGTTTAATAAATCGACAGCTCAGACCATTTAATGCTAATTTTTTCCAAAGTAGATGGTGCGGCACAGTATCAAAGGCCTTCCTTAGGTCAATGAAGAAGGCATATAACTTTCCCCTTCTACGGCTAAGGGTCATTTGAATTAATGATACGAGCGTGAAAATGTGGTCCTGACAAGAGTAGCCTTTTCTAAAACCAGCCTGATTTTCTGCCAAAATTGACTTTCTCTCCATCCAATCATTCAATCTTGTCTTCAAGATAGATGTAAATAATTTCGATAGGTTAAAAATCGGGGATATTCCTCTGTAATTTGACGGGTTTTCCGGATCTCCATTTTTAAATTATTCTTCTAACATGAAGTTTGAATATTTAATTAGAGTTCTAATCTTGTATTAGATCATTCTGCTTTTATATGCTACACTAAAGGGTGTAATCCTAGAATTAGCTTTAAAGGCAGTAGAATTACATTAGTGTAGCATATAAAAATGAAATGATCCTATACAGTATTAGATCTCTAAAAAAGAGGTCGAGAGGGTTCACCATAGATGAACCAAGCCCTTATGTCTTCATGCATTATATATAGATGGCCCGTCATTGTTTTTAATTGACAATGGTATATGAATAACTTGTGAGAGTATAATGTAATTATTAGATTATACTACCTGCTCTCTGCTACTACATCCCAGTGTCTATAATACAAGTTTAGTACAATCAATACTAAATATACAATAGTATACCTACCTTTCAAGGCGCAAAAGAACTCCAACAATAGAGAAAGAAACAATTTTAGAGTTCAAATGTAATTATGAGAATACTACATGCTCTCTGCTAGAACATGCCAGTGTCTATAATAAAGGTTTAGTCCAATCAACATTACAAACAATTCAACTCAACCTAAATCTACAATAGTATACTTACCCTTCACGGCGCAAAAGAACTCAACCAAACAAAAAAAACTATTTTAGAGTTCAAATTTCTCTCAAAACAATTTCTCTTCCATTTGGTCGAAACCATACTTGGTGTATAGAGTCTTCCATATGAAATCTACTTAACATCTATTTTAGAAAAATAAATTTCGAAGTTACAATGAAACAAAACTCTCTTTTGAATTTTGTCAACTTTCAATTCATTTGTAATTGATTTTGTCAGTAAATCAATCAAATTCTACAGGTAAACTCCGTATAATTGGTATAATTGTATAACGAATCACAAGTTTTACGAAGGAGCATCTTTTATTATACTTGAGCTAGCTTTCGAACCTTTCGGTTCTTCAACAGGCGTGGCTAGTATGACTATACTAACAGGGTATAAGCGCGCTTGAGCCATTATATACAACATATAAATTTACATGCGAAGTGATATTTCAAATATAATTAAAATAGAAATAGGAATTATGACTATGAAATATAAAATAAAACTATGCAAATGAACTTAAAGATTTTTAAAATTTAGATAAAATTTTGGAAAATACATTTATATACGCTAAAAGTTAAGTAAAATTATGATATTCACTGTATGCAAGTAGTGTGACACTTTAAAATTTGTAAAGTTTAAAACCAGTATAATTTAAAACACCTCAACACAGAAAAGCCAAGCGGGGGTCCACTCCAACCCGACCACACACCAGAGCATATCACGGGATAACTATTGAGATATTATATGATATATTTCCGGTAGATCTAGTTTCCTATTGATGCTGTTTGTTTGTGATGATATGATGGATTCCAGTACCAATCTGTGCTGCTTATTGTTTATGTGTTGATATAGGACTTTGGGATGATCTAAGTTAAAGTTATGGCCAGTGTTTGAAATATGTTGGCATATAAGTGACTTCGGGTCTCTATTGTTTATGTTTCGTTTGTGTTCGGTGATTCTGATATACGCGGTTCTGCCAGTCTCCCCCACATAGGAGGCTGGGCAATCCTGGCAAGAAACCGCGTATACTGCTCCGGTGGAGTGGATGGGATTGCTGGGTGTGTCTGCTTTGGTGATCGGATTCCTGAGGAGGGCAGCAAGATTGGGGGGGCTGTTAAAATAAACTTGGATACCATATGGGCGAAGGATTCTGGAAATGGTAACAGAGAACGAGGAATATGGAAGATAGCAAACGGCTCTATAAGTCGTGGAGGTCCTCGGAGCAGTGGGATCAAACGTGTGTTTATCTATGAATTTTCCCGGGTATCCTGCAGTGGTTAGAAGGGTGGTAATTCTGTTTTTTTTTCTATGGCTTTGAATATAGGTAATGAGCAATGCGTATGTATTCTTTTGGTTAAGGTCCTGACTGTATTTATTTTATAGGCTACCGGGCTATTGGAGGAGAAATGGGTGTATAGGGTGGGATATTCTTTTTGTGATAAACTGCTGTGTGTAATCTGTGTGGAGTGCGAATAATGAGGATGTCCAGAAAAGATAATACTAGGTTTGTTTCTGTTTCATATGTAAATTTGATGTCTGCGTGAAAGGAATGTAGAGTGTTAAGAATAGGTTGGAGCTTATTCGGTTTGATTATACAGAAGATGTCGTCCACATACTTCCTCCAATAATGGATGTCGGAAGAATGCGTCTGATTGATCCACTGGTCCAAGGACCCCATCACGATTTCAGCAACTATGGATGAAAGAGGTCTGCCCATTGGGGTGCCTCTGATCTGCTTATAATGCTGGTGGTTAAATGTAAAGGTACTAATGGAAAGACATAAGGACGTTAGCTGGGTTATCAGGGTTATTGTTTGATCTTGAATACCTGCTGACTTGAGAAAGGACTGTAATTTGTTTAAAATGAGGGCGTGTGGAAGGGAGAGGTATAGCGCTGTGACATCAAATGAAACCATAGTGTGATGTGCGGGTGGCTGCATTTGTGTGATCTCTTGAATAAAACTGGGTGGGTGCGTGATATTGTATTGGTTAGGATTGTTCTTCATGATGGGGGACAATAGCTGGGCCAGATATTTAGCTAAAGTGTGTGCCGGGGAGAGGTGGTATGCGATGATGGGTCGGAGTGGTACCCCAGGCTTGTGTATTTTAGGAGCACCATATATGTATGCATCCCGTGTGAGGGAACCGGTGAACTGAGTCAATTGTTCCTTGGTGATCAGCTTCGCCTTCATCAAGTTCCTAAGTGATGACTTGTAGCACTTGACCATGGCTTCTATCGCAGATGTTGGGATATTCTTAAATGTGGATGTGTCAGCGAGTATGCTCATCATTTTTCCTTCGTAATAAGCTCTATCCATCAACACCGTCTGGTTTCCCTTGTCTGCTTTGGTGATGACCAGCGAACTAGTCTTTTTTAGCTTGTGGATAAGGGAGCGATGATCCCGGGTATATGACACTGGGTGATAGGGCCTGCGCAAGACCTGGGTAACTGCGTGTCTAATCCTGAGGGTTTCCATATGGTTGAGGGTTTTGAGTGCATCTTCCACTCCTGCTATTAACCTGGGTATGTCGGGCTTGTCGGGAGGAACGTAATGTAACCCCAATGCTAACATCCTTTCCTCCTTTTCCGTTAAGGGCATCGAGGACAAGTTAACTATTCCATTAGATGAATTGTTTGGAAAGGCTGCGGACTGCGGGAACTGGTATTTCTTTACCCAATATGACATCTTTGTTTGTTGCCTGCCTGTAAGGATCTTTTCTTTGAGTTGGATGTCTCTAGTGATGGACATGATTACTTCGGTGAATTCTGCCATGGGGAGGAGTTGGCGAATGTGAAATATGAGGCCCTTCACTGTTTTAGATATGATCCTGATATTGGAGTGACATCCCTGGATTCTGGACTCTAACAGGTCCCACTGGAACTTCTTTGTTATCTTTTCTGAGAAAGGGTTCCTTACCGGGTCTTTGATTCGGAGGGACGGTGGGATGAACTGGTGGTCCTTGCATATTCGGTTGAAGCGCAGGTGACACCTCCATCTTGACAGTTGTGCAGATTTCTTTCAGAGCTGGCGTAGGTAAAAGGAACAATCGGAATTTGGGTGGCTAATGACCGTGAAAGCGACTAAGGCATCAATTTCTACAGGTAAACTCCGTATAATTGGTATAATTGTATAACGAATCACAAGTTTTACGAAGGAGCATCTTTTATTATACTTGAGCTAGCTTTCGAACCTTTCGGTTCTTCAACAAGCGTGGCTAGTATGACTATACTAACAGGGTATAAGCGCGCTTGAGCCATTATATACAACATATAAATTTACATGCGAAGTGATATTTCAAATATAATTAAAATAGAAATAGGAATTATGACCATGAAATATAAAATAAAACTATGCAAATGAACTTAAAGATTTTTAAAATTTAGATAAAATTTTGGAAAATACATTTATATACGCTAAAAGTTAAGTAAAATTATGATATTCACTGTATGCAAGTAGTGTGACACTTTAAAATTTGTAAAGTTTAAAACCAGTATAATTTAAAACACCTCAACACAGAAAAGCCAAGCGGGGGTCCACTCCAACCCGACCACACACCAGAGCATATCACGGGATAACTATTGAGATATTATATGATATATTTCCGGTAGATCTAGTTTCCTATTGATGCTGTTTGTTTGTGATGATATGATGGATTCCAGTACCAATCTGTGCTGCTTATTGTTTATGTGTTGATATAGGACTTTGGGATGATCTAAGTTAAAGTTATGGCCAGTGTTTGAAATATGTTGGCATATAAGTGACTTCGGGTCTCTATTGTTTATGTTTCGTTTGTGTTCGGTGATTCTGATATACGCGGTTCTGCCAGTCTCCCCCACATAGGAGGCTGGGCAATCCTGGCAAGAATTAGATTGATTTATAATATAATAGCGGATGTACCCGGCTTCGCCCAGGTTTTTCTCGAGGGAATGTTTGTAGTCTAGTAATAAGAAAATATACTACACCTAAAAACTATCAGAGAAAAGAGAAACCACGGAAGGTGAACAGAAAAATGCTTACAATGGATGTTATGTTTACGATATCAAGTTAAATAAAAACAAAGATAAAATTTGCATATGTTGGTCACTATAAATTTGTATATTTGTTAGGCGTATTTAGAAACATGATAAAACAATTGGGCATTTAAAAACAAATGTAGAAATAAAGTTGAAGTATAATAAACAATGTTAAAGATTAGTTTTAATTATTAATCAAGATTGTGTGTGAATATGTGAGAAAGATATAATATCGTTGTTGTTTTCTTGGCCGACTGTTTTACATATGGTGTTATCTTAAAATTGCTTGTGTTGAATATTTTTTAGATTGAGATTATTAGCTAGTATGTAAAAAAAATTAACTCTGTTGAAATTTAATTTGTATTTATATATAAATAAAATTAACTCTGTTGATTTTTTTGTATTTAATCGATATCAGCGAAGTTACGCATGTTAATGTTTGGAAATATATTTTGATGTTAAGCAAAACCTGCTCCATCTCGTTTTACATAAATGTTGAAAATTTGGTTGAAATTGATGCATTGTAACGAAAGTTTTTAGTGATGTCCACTTATGATATTTCCATTTTATTAATATAGATTTATATATGAAAAAATAGTACAAATGTAACATTGTACTGGGATAAGGTGCATAAATTAAGAAAAGGCATCTCTTTATCGTGCAACTGAAAGTTGCTGATGGCTGGCGCCATCTGTCGGAATAAATATCAACTATTCTCGTTGATTTTTAATTATTCCAGAATTGGCCAAATACCCATTCTTGATTAATCAAGAAAAGCTAACCACGGACGCGTTTCGGGCTGTTGGCCCTCATCAGCTTGCACCACGCTGATGAGGGCCAACAGCCCGAAACGCGTCCGTGGTTAGCTTTTCTTGATTAATCAAGAATGGGTATTTGGCCAATTCTGGAATAATTAAAAATCAACGAGAATAGTTGATATTTATTCCGACAGATGGCGCCAGCCATCAGCAACTTTCAGTTGCACGATAAGGAGATGCCTTTTCTTAATTTATGCACCTTATCCCAGTACAATGTTACATTTGTACTATTTTTTCACATTGTGTAGCGTCCTCACGCAATTCTGGCCTTAACTACCCGTTTCATGATTTTTCAGGATGCCTTAATGACCAAATTTTTTGGTCGTTGAGGTACAGCTTGCACCACGCTGATGAGGGCCAACAGCCCGAAACGCGTCCGTGGTTAGCTTTTCTTGATTAATCAAGAATGGGTATTTGGCCAATTCTGGAATAATTAAAAATCAACGAGAATAGTTGATATTTATTCCGACAGATGGCGCCAGCCATCAGCAACTTTCAGTTGCACGATAAGGAGATGCCTTTTCTTAATTTATGCACCTTATCCCAGTACAATGTTACATTTGTACTATTTTTTCACATTGTGTAGCGTCCTCACGCAATTCTGGCCTTAACTACCCGTTTCATGATTTTTCAGGATGCCTTAATGACCAAATTTTTTGGTCGTTGAGGTACAGCTTGCACCACGCTGATGAGGGCCAACAGCCCGAAACGCGTCCGTGGTTAGCTTTTCTTGATTAATCAAGAATGGGTATTTGGCCAATTCTGGAATAATTAAAAATCAACGAGAATAGTTGATATTTATTCCGACAGATGGCGCCAGCCATCAGCAACTTTCAGTTGCACGATAAGGAGATGCCTTTTCTTAATTTATGCACCTTATCCCAGTACAATGTTACATTTGTACTATTTTTTCACATTGTGTAGCGTCCTCACGCAATTCTGGCCTTAACTACCCGTTTCATGATTTTTCAGGATGCCTTAATGACCAAATATTTTGGTCGTTGAGGTACAGCTTGCACCACGCTGATGAGGGCCAACAGCCCGAAACGCGTCCGTGGTTAGCTTTTCTTGATTAATCAAGAATGGGTATTTGGCCAATTCTGGAATAATTAAAAATCAACGAGAATAGTTGATATTTATTCCGACAGATGGCGCCAGCCATCAGCAACTTTCAGTTGCACGATAAGGAGATGCCTTTTCTTAATTTATGCACCTTATCCCAGTACAATGTTACATTTGTACTATTTTTTCACATTGTGTAGCGTCCTCACGCAATTCTGGCCTTAACTACCCGTTTCATGATTTTTCAGGATGCCTTAATGACCAAATTTTTTGGTCGTTGAGGTACAGCTTGCACCACGCTGATGAGGGCCAACAGCCCGAAACGCGTCCGTGGTTAGCTTTTCTTGATTAATCAAGAATGGGTATTTGGCCAATTCTGGAATAATTAAAAATCAACGAGAATAGTTGATATTTATTCCGACAGATGGCGCCAGCCATCAGCAACTTTCAGTTGCACGATAAGGAGATGCCTTTTCTTAATTTATGCACCTTATCCCAGTACAATGTTACATTTGTACTATTTTTTCACATTGTGTAGCGTCCTCACGCAATTCTGGCCTTAACTACCCGTTTCATGATTTTTCAGGATGCCTTAATGACCAAATTTTTTGGTCGTTGAGGTACAGCTTGCACCACGCTGATGAGGGCCAACAGCCCGAAACGCGTCCGTGGTTAGCTTTTCTTGATTAATCAAGAATGGGTATTTGGCCAATTCTGGAATAATTAAAAATCAACGAGAATAGTTGATATTTATTCCGACAGATGGCGCCAGCCATCAGCAACTTTCAGTTGCACGATAAGGAGATGCCTTTTCTTAATAGATTTATATATATACCAATTTTTTATTCTTCTAGCATGAAGTTTGAATATTTATATTGAGTTTTAATACTGTATTAGATCATTCTGCTACTATATGCTACACTAAAGGGTGGAATCCTAGAAATAGTATTCAAGCAAACTATAGACATTAGCTTTGAAAACAGTAGAATTACTTTTGTTGTAGCATAAAAAGGTATGATGACCCTATACAATATTAAAGCTTTATAAAGATATCGGGAGGGTTCAGCATTGATGAGCCAAGCCTTTACAATGTTTTGTTTTAATTTGAGGTGGTGACAGTGATGTTTATTTAATTGTTAAAACAAACATTCGCGTCTTATGTCTTCATGCATTATAATGGCCCGTCATTATTTTTAATTGACAATGGTATATGGTTAACTTGTGAGAATAAAATATAATTATTAGATTACTACATGCGCTTTGCTACTACATGCTAATGTCTATAATACTACTTCAATTCATTCAACACTAAATCTACAATAGTATACTACCTTTCACGGCGCAAAATAACTCAGCCAAAAGAGAAAGAAACGGTATTAGAGTTCGAATATTTCTAAAACCACTTTCTTTCTCTATTGGTCGAATCCATACTTGGTGTAGATAGTCTTTTATATAGATATCTATCTATCGTTTATATTATAAAAATACATTTTGAAGCTACAATTAAACAAAAATATATTTTCAATTTTGTGAACTCAATTCATTTGACATTGATTTTGTCTGTAAATTAATCAATAGTAAAATAAATATTCTTTAGTTTACAAAAATCAGTTAATATATCAAAATGCCTTTGTCTATAGATCGATTTTATAATATATATATGGTAATTTAAGCCAACAACCCTATATTGTATACTACTTATAACAAGATTGTCATGTTGTATATAGGAACACATCTATAAATAATTATACGCATGATTGACATGTGCCATTGCATCACCATATGTAATGTACTTTGTACAAACTGAGGATAAATAAATGAAACTATGTAATAGATTAAGAGCTGAGCTAAGCAAGAGATCGAGAGAGGAATAGAAATCAACCTTAAAAAGGAATTTGGCAGCCCGTTGCCATCGAGGTCAAAGGGTGCAGAATGCAGCAGACGTTCAAAGTCCAAATTCTCACATGTCTTCCCCCCCTCCTCGGGAATGGTATAAAAAACCTCGGTTTTAGCCGAACTTAGATAGTCACTCCACCGTCGGCGTGTACCCTTGTTGGTTGTAGCCAGGACCACCTCATCGACCATGTAAAACAGTAAGAAATCTTCTGTCTCCATCTTGCTCTTAGCTCGACTCCTATCTGTTCATGGAACTTTCCTACTACAGCTGTGACTCATCGTTTTGTGTGTGTGGACATTCCCAAGCTTTCCACTCTGTCTCGACCACGACTGCCTGTACTCTGTGAGAACTTTTAAAGGTCTTCCAAGGTGCAGAGAGGTACTGGAAAACTCTCCACGCCCTGACTGTCCCTCTCGGTTACTACAGGTTTGACCCTCGGTTACCACAGCTATAGCGAGAGTCGACAGGATGACCACAACGAAGTATGACCACAACGAAGAGGTAAGAAGCCTGTCCAGATAGAAGCGAGGAAGAGCAAAGATGGAGGAACTAACCCGCCATTCCAACGAAACGACTGAGCAAGCTCCCCCCTAACGACACAGCCGAAAATCCCGCAAAATTAGCCGGTGAGATGTTCCCCACCTTCGGCCTTACAACGCAACCACCTTCCAGGCAACATGCCGCCGTCGCCAAACAGAAGCTACAAGCTTCTACAAGCCCTAAATGGAGCGTCTTCCGCGTCATCAGGACAACAACTAAAGACCAAGTCTCCTGACTGAACAATCCTTAAAACTGTGAGTTTTTAAAAACCTACGTAACTTTCTCATCATGCTCACAACTTGATTATCCATAAATTTAATGTTTATTTTCACTGTAATCATTTTAAATCAATTTTTACCATTTTTATATCAATTCAATTCAAATTTTAAATCTTTCACACCCTCATTTTACCAATTTTTACTTTATTTTAAGCAACTTATAAATTTAAATTTATTACTTTCAATTTTACATTTAAAAAAAATAATTATTTTTTAATTACTCGAATCATAATTCCAAACTTATTTGTGTATTTTTCTTAATATTGTTAGGAGAGAGGAGCGCGGCTCGAGGCGGGTGCTCACGTGTCACTGTTCAAAACCTTTTTGTTTTGGCTACATCTTTTCCCGTGGACTTAACGATAACTTTTCTAAAACTTATTTCAAATTTCATGTATAATTATTTTTACATCATTTAGCTTTGTATAATTATTTACTATAATTTCCTATCGTTCAATTATTATACTTTCTAATTAAAGATTATTTAAACGTTAAAAAGACTTCACGAATGTTTCTTCCCAGTACATCAGGCCACCAGCGCAACACTGGTGGAGATGCTGTTTCCAACCCAAGAAGAAGCAGGCGAACACAAGGCCTGCCACCAGTTAGATCTTTTAGCGCCTCGCCAACAAGACGCATTGATCCTGAAGATGCCGCCTCGTGGAATAACAACGTCTTTTTCTGTCAGCCACCACCTCCAAGCCTAGAATTTTTCGGAGGGTATTCTGAAGAGGACCCAGCAGAGTGGCTAGAAGAACTCGAGCTTTTAGCAAGACAGCAGCGATGGCCCGAGGACGTGATGCTGGCATATGCCAGAAGTTACCTGAAAGGTCCTGCAAAAAAATGGGCAAAGCTAAACACCCCCCAAATATTTTCAAATTGGACAACCTTTAAGAAAACACCGATGCAAGACTTTAAGATTGCAGATACGACAAAATTTAAATTAATCATGGAGCTCCAGAATAGAATACAAGGATATAATGAATCTACTCTAAGATACGCTGAAGATGTACTCAACTTGTGCAACAAGGTAAACTCTAAAATGTCCGCTGAGGATAAACTTTATTATATGAAAACTGGTCTGAACAAATATCTCTCGCTCGTCGTATTAATGACACCTTGCAGTACAGTTAAAGAATTCTTGGAACTAGCAAGACGCATTTATCAACATCTGGTTGACTTCGAACAGAGAAGAAGCTGCAGACAAAGATCTAATCCTATCCAAATATTTCAAACAAGAAAATATAATTATAACAACTATAGAGGTTCAGCACGACCTTCAAACGAGAAACCCCAAATATCGAACGAGCGCCCAACTGACTATGGAAGGCAAAATATAATTCCGAGTAAATTCGAGGGAAAAAGAATAATTGAAACTAGAGCAGGAACAAGTGGCGTTAATCTGCGAAATTCACCCCCACCTCAACAAAATCGCAACAACGAGCAAAGATCCACACGTCCTAATACTTATTATCGAAGACAGTATCAGGTTGACAAAAGAATCTGTTGGAACTGCTCGGAACAAGGACATATTTTGAGATATTGCCCGTATAAGCCCCAACACCAAAACTACAATATCAGACCTATCCGAAGACAATATACGAGGTCTATAGACGAACCAAATTCATCACATGAGGAATACCTAAAGAATTGTAGAGGCATCGAGGATAGGGAGCGAGAGGATCCAGATTTCGACATTCATAGTGAGGAAGACTTCCCTACTCTAGGGGTAGCTTCAAAAAACTAATTAAGTCAAAAGGATCGCAACTCTCCGGTGATAGAATAAATTTAATTGTAAATCTTCAGAAAAACAAAACCATTCGCATTGTAATAAAAGGAATGCCAATAGAAGGACTGATAGACACCGGAGCAATGGTCAGTTGCATTGATGAGGAACTTGTTAAGAAGCTCGAAATAAAATTCATACCCGATAAAAATCTAAAATTAAAATCAGCAGATAATCAAAAACTCAATGCAATAGGGAAGTCAAGAGTTAAATTTAAAATCAATAAGAAAGAATATGAAATAGAAATGATTATCTTAAAAAAATGCAACCCTGTAATAATCCTTGGAGATGACTTTTTAAGTCAAAATAAAACACTAATAAATTGTCAAAATAATACTTTGTGGGTGGAATCCCCAAATATATTTGACCAAAATGAATCAAATTTAAGATATGCTCATATAGCTGAGGATAAAATCATTCCTGAATATTGTTTATGTTTAGTAAAAGGATATAGTAAGACTAGCATTACAGGCAGAGAAATACTAATTGAGAATATTCCTTCTCTGACAACCAAATATAATCTTATAACAACCAGATCCCTATTGAATAATACGAAGAAATATTTGACCATATGGATTTTAAACGGTACGAACAAACCTGTACAACTTTTCCGGAACACGAAGATAGGAATACTTTCGGAGGTAGACAGACTGTACCAGACGGGGAACCAAAGAGTAGCCTCTATTAGAGCTGATTTTGATATAAATCCTGGGTTATGTCCGGAAGAACGCAGCCAGGTTTTGACCCTCCTTAGTGGATATGGCGAGATGTTCACTGCGCCGGATGAGTATAAGGGTAGAACACATCTCGTTAAACACCAAATTAAAACAACGAGCGATATCCCCATCAGGAAAAATCCTTACAGAGTATCTTTAAAAGAACGGAATATAATTAGTGATCAAATAAACAGTATGTTAAAAAATGGAATTATTTCACATTCCTCAAGTCCATGGGCATCCCCTATAATTCTAGTGAAGAAAAAGAATGGAGAATTTAGATTTTGCGTGGATTATAGAAATCTGAACTCAGTCACAGTAAAAGACCAATATCCACTACCGCGCATAGATGACTGCTTCGATTCCCTTCATGGCGCCAGGTACTTTACTTCACTCGACCTTTGCTCAGGCTACTGGCAAGTAGAGGTGGAAGAACAGGACCGTGAAAAAACAGCCTTTATCACTCCTGATGGACTTTATCAATTTAATGTTCTACCTTTTGGATTGTGCAACGGGCCAGCAACTTTCGAGAGATTAATGGATACTGTTCTTAGAACCCATAAGTGGAAAATATGCCTCTGTTACCTCGACGACGTCATCATATTCTCAGAAGATCTACATTCCCATTTAAACAGATTGAAGACAATCTTAGAATGTTTGAAAACAGCAGGATTGACACTCAATGCCTCGAAATGCCGATTTGCATATACCGAGCTTCTTATTTTGGGACATGTCGTTTCAAATGAAGGAATCGCGCCAGACCCAGAAAAAATTATAAGTATAAGAAAATTTCCAACGCCCAGAACCGTCAAAGATGTCCGAGCTTTTCTTGGACTTTGTTCATACTATAGAAGATTTATAAGAGAATTTTCAAAAGTTGCATTGCCTTTACAGATTTTGACCCGCAAAAACCATTCGTTTGCATGGGGTAAAGAACAAGAGTTGTCATTTAATTCATTGAAAAACAAACTCATCTCTCCTGAAGTATTAACGCATTACGATCCAAATAAGCCTATAGGCCTCCACACAGACGCAAGCGACCAAGGACTTGGAGCAGTGCTTGTTCATTTAAACGAAAACACTAAAGAGCGTCCAATTTCTTATGCAAGCAGGACATTACAGAAAGCAGAAACCAACTACTCTACAACAGAAAAAGAATGCCTAGCTATCATATGGGCGATTAAAAAATTTAGACCATATCTTTACGGAAGAAAATTCACTATATATACCGATCACCATAGTCTGTGCTGGATGGCAAAAATGAAAAACCCTGCAGGGCGATTAGCGAGGTGGTCACTAGAACTACAAGAATATGATTTTGCCATTAAATACAAGTCTGGAAAAAACTCATCTAGATGCAGATGGATTGTCACGATGTCCTATCCCGGAAAGAATTATTTCCACAATTAATTATGAGGAACATGATTATGATTCTTATATAAAAAAGATCGATAATTTGGTAAATCAGAATCCAAACAGCTATGGAGAGAACTTCACAAAATTTAAAGAGAAATTATTCAAGAAAAATCCTTCTGTGACTGGCGATCCTTGGTTGTTGATAGTCCCGAAAAACAAACAGAAAGAGCTCTTAGAAAATATGCACGACCATCCAACATCAGGTCAAATGGGCATTAAAAGAACTTACAATCGTTTAAAATTTTACACAAATAAATTTACTGGCAATGCGTTTCTTTTTTAAATCTCTACAGACCTTACTGCAATGATATGATTTAATGAATGAGAGGGCTTGGCTCATCAGTAGTGAACCCTCTCAGCGGTTTCGCCAAATTAATCTCTAGACCGCTCTACTATTGTATTGGACTGGTTTTGTTATATACCCTGCATTTTCTATGGAAGGCAGCTAAATGGTGTTTAGTGAACTATGGACATAAGCTTATAGGTCAGTAGAGGTACATACATATAAATTTCAAGGTATTGCATCGAGCAAAGCTCTTCCGCGCAAAACATGTTTTCATAACAATTATATATTAGTAAATTAAATTTTATTGCCCTCTAACGTTAAAATTTTACACAAATAAATTTACTGGCAATGCGTTTCTTTTTTAAATCTCTACAGACCTTACTGCAATGATATGATTTAATGAATGAGAGGGCTTGGCTCATCAGTAGTGAACCCTCTCAGCGGTTTCGCCAAATTAATCTCTAGACTCTTTGCTCGATGCAATACCTTGAAATTTATATGTATGTACCTCTACTGACCTATAAGCTTATGTCCATAATTCACTAAACACCATTTAGCTGCCTTCCATAGAAAATTCAGGGTATATAACAAAACCAGTCCAATACAATAGTAGAGCGGTCTAGAGATTAATTTGGCGAAACCGCTGAGAGGGTTCACTACTGATGAGCCAAGCCCTCTCATTCATTAAATCATATCATTGCAGTAAGGTCTGTAGAGATTTAAAAAAGAAACGCATTGCCAGTAAATTTATTTGTGTAAAATTTTAACGTTAGAGGGCAATAAAATTTAATTTACTAATATATAATGGTTATGAAAACATGTTTTGCGCGGAAGAGCTTTGCTCGATGCAATACCTTGAAATTTATATGTATGTACCTCTACTGACCTATAAGCTTATGTCCATAGTTCACTAAACACCATTTAGCTGCCTTCCATAGAAAATGCAGGGTATATAACAAAACCAGTCCAATACAATAGTAGAGCGGTCTAGAGATTAATTTGGCGAAACCGCTGAGAGGGTTCACTACTGATGAGCCAAGCCCTCTCATTCATTAAATCATATCATTGCAGTAAGGTCTGTAGAGATTTAAAAAAGAAACGCATTGCCAGTAAATTTATTTGTGTAAAATTTAAACGTTAGAGGGCAATAAAATTTAATTTACTAATATATAATGGTTATGAAAACATGTTTTGCGCGGAAGAGCTTTGCTCGATGCAATACCTTGAAATTTATATGTATGTACCTCTACTGACCTATAAGCTTATGTCCATAGTTCACTAAACACCATTTAGCTGCCTTCCATAGAAAATGCAGGGTATATAACAAAACCAGTCCAATACAATAGTAGAGCGGTCTAGAGATTAATTTGGCGAAACCGCTGAGAGGGTTCACTACTGATGAGCCAAGCCCTCTCATTCATTAAATCATATCATTGCAGTAAGGTCTGTAGAGATTTAAAAAAGAAACGCATTGCCAGTAAATTTATTTGTGTAAAATTTTAACGTTAGAGGGCAATAAAATTTAATTTACTAATATATAATGGTTATGAAAACATGTTTTGCGCGGAAGAGCTTTGCTCGATGCAATACCTTGAAATTTATATGTATGTACCTCTACTGACCTATAAGCTTATGTCCATAGTTCACTAAACACCATTTAGCTGCCTTCCATAGAAAATGCAGGGTATATAACAAAACCAGTCCAATACAATAGTAGAGCGGTCTAGAGATTAATTTGGCGAAACCGCTGAGAGGGTTCACTACTGATGAGCCAAGCCCTCTCATTCATTAAATCATATCATTGCAGTAAGGTCTGTAGAGATTTAAAAAAGAAACGCATTGCCAGTAAATTTATTTGTGTAAAATTTTAACGTTAGAGGGCAATAAAATTTAATTTACTAATTTACAATCGTTTAAAGAGCAAATATTTCTGGCCCTCAATGCTTAAAACTGTGGAAGAATATGTATCGAGTTGTCCTGAATGCCAGTTTCGCAAGACACCTTCCCAATTGCCTCAAGGACTGTTGCTGCCGATTCCACCAGCTTCAAGACCTTTTGAGAAAATGGGAATAGATTTGATGGGGGGATTCCCGAAATCTGGAAGAGGAAATAGTTGGATCCTGGTATGCACAGACTATTACTCCAGATATATCGAGACAGCGGCATTACCCCGCGGGACGGCGGAAGAAATTGCAGACTTTTTCTTGCAAAAGGTGGTATTACGACACGGCGCACCCAAAACAGTTATATCTGATCGGGGTAGTTGCTTCTTGAGCAAACTATTCAAAGATGTTCTAAAGATATGCAATACGCTCCATAGGAAAACGACGAGTTATCATCCCCAGACTAACGGCCAAACGGAGAGAATGAACCGTACACTCGCTGATATGATGGCCATGTATATCGACGAGAGACATCAGAATTGGGACGAGATACTTCCATTCGTAACTTTCGCCTATAACTCGTCCATACAGGATACTACCGGCTATTCACCATACTTCCTAATCCACGGACGAGAGCCATTGACCTTCTTAGATTCGACTTTTGATATGCCAGAGCTCTCTAAGCACAAAGACTATGACGAATATGTATCGAACCTATTAGAAATAATAGAAGATGCAAAAGAAATATCCACCTCTAAAACAATAGCCAGACAGAATAAATCCAAACAGTTATATGATAAACTCACAGAGAAGTTAAATATGCCATCAATGATCTGGTACTGATTTGGACACCAATAAGGAAAGTAGGAAGAGCGGACAAACTACAAAGAAGATACATCGGTCCTTACCAAATACTGCGACAAACATCACCAGTAAACTACGAAGTCATCGAAACTGCAGAGGGAAAAAGGAAAAAGAGACAAATAGTACATGTGACAAGAATGAAGCCATATAGATCACCAGACTTGAGGACAAGTCTTTTTCAAGAGGGGGAGTAATGTTAGGAGAGAGGAGCGCGGCTCGAGGCGGGTGCTCACGTGTCACTGTTCAAAACCTTTTTGTTTTGGCTACATCTTTTCCCGTGGACTTAACGATAACTTTTCTAAAACTTATTTCAAATTTCATGTATAATTATTTTTACATCATTTAGCTTTGTATAATTATTTACTATAATTTCCTATCGTTCAATTATTATACTTTCTAATTAAAGATTATTTAAACGTTAAAAAGACTTCACGAATGTTTCTTCCCAGTACATCAGGCCACCAGCGCAACAATATATTATTTTTATACCAAAACACCAATTTTTTTAATCAAATACTCCAAACTTTGCAGAAATCATTGTTATGTTCAATATTTGATGTAAACGCCCCATTCAATTTATAAGTCACTATCACGCCATTGCCCTTTTACAAGGATTATTTTCGCACTACCATAATCAACGATTTAAAAAATATATTCAAATTTTAATAAACATAGGTGAAACGAATTTTTTTTTAATTTCAAAAATCGAAAGATACAATATCTTTTCAAAATCACAACTAGAAAAGTAACTGTCCTTCCCCAAAACAAGTTTAAAATCCAACATAGTTTCACTCCCTCGTCCTTTTATTTTACATGCATAATTATTAATCATCCACACATCTCTCTCAACAAACTTCAACACACTCCCCCATCACTTTCTACAATTGGCCACCATCTAATAGCGCGCGACTTAGCAACAAAAATAACTCGAGCCACACAAGCTCCATACCGTCGCCACTAAACGTGCCACATCCACTAACAGCCAAAATATCTCGATGTGTTTTGTACAACCACCACCCATGACTGGTAAATTTGTTATTCATGCTGAAACAAGTTAGATGCTATACCAAAAACAAAGACTTCACGTGACACCTTTCTATTCAATTCACTCACTCGAGTCACACAGCGCATCACAAAATGTGTGAGCAGGGGCGTTATCGTGGTGCAAAAGCCAATTTTTGTTCTTCCACAAATCCGTGCGTTTCTGGCAGATTGCTTCGCGCAAATTGCGCATAACTTGCAGGTAATATTCCTTATTGACAGTTCTACCCTGTGGCAAGAACTCATGATGCACCATGCCCCTGCAATCGAAGAAAACTGTCAGCAAAACTCTCACATTCGACCGAACTTGGCGCGCTTTTTTCGGTCTTGGTTCGTGCGGCAGCTTCCATTGAGATGATTGAGCTTTGGTTTCCACGTCATAACCATAAACCCACGCTTCGTCACCAGTTATGACCCTCTGGAGCAAATATGGGTCGTCGTGGACAGAGTCCAACATCTTATTAGCAATGTTCATGCGATGCTGTCTTTGGTCGCAATTGAGCAATTTTGGTACGAATTTCGCGGCGACCCGTCTCATGCCCAAATCATTGATAAAAATCGAATGGCACGAGCCAATCGATATGTTTAGGTCCTCAGCAACTTCTCTAACGGTGATTCGACGATTGGCCAATATCATTTTCTCCACTTCATTAATTTTTTCGTCTTTTGTTGAAGTGCTCGGGCGTCCGGCACGCTCTTCGTCGTTCACCTCTTCTCGGCCTTCTGAGAACATTTTGTACCACCGATAAACGTTGCTTCGGTCCAAGGTAGCTTCTCCGTATGCCCCAGTCAACATTCGGAATGCATCCGCGCACTTAATTTCGTTTTTCACACAAAATTTGATACAGGCTCTCTGATCCATTTTTTTAATAGGTAAAAATCGAAGACGATCCAAAACACCTGCTAGCAAAGCAGCTGTCAACAATTAAGTGAACATTCAAAATGGCCGAGTTTGTCGGCATAAGTGAGAGACATGAGTACCAACATAAAGCAACAAAAAGATCGAAATTCGACTATACGTAACCCGCGAAAATTCAAAATTCGCGATACTTTTTGAACACACCTCTTATATCTCAGTGAATTCAATCATTTGACTCCAGATATCTTCGAAACGCAACTATTTCCAATTATACCACCTCAAACTTCCCAGCCATTCCTACATTTAAATCCAGATTTATTTAACATCGATCGTTTTAAACCAACCTCAAGTAGCGACCAGAAAATATCCCGTTAAATTCAAAAACCTATTCTAACTACATACTCTACAACAACCCATTTGGATCTGTATTACTTACTTACTTAATCTCTTTCACACAATATAATCTATGAACCCACCAGATCCAGACTAGAAGAGAAAGAATTTAACGCACGTGCGCTGTAGACAACCCCCATATCTTCCCCTTCAAAAATAATAAACATCGCACCCCGGTCGTAAAAATGGACGTAATCACCGCTAGTTGACTGACATACCAAAGGGATATGAACTAGTTACACACCACATTTGTAACCTCTTTTTAGAAGAAATACTAAACCTTCATCTACTCATTGTAATAATCTTTAACAATATTATATTTTTTTGTATAAAATATTTCATTTTTATTTTTCACCTTTCAATTATATAATCACAAGTTTTTAATCCAACATTATTTTTAAAAAACAAATCAATTTTACTTTTATTTTTCTTATATTTTTTAGTATTACAAAATATTTATTTTTTTGTCAAAATTCACTTTAATTCTTCATTATTATTACTTTTATATATTGTATGTTTGATTTTGCCCACTTAAATTTTATTCAACCACAATGATATTTCTATATTTTTTATTCCTATTATATTTGTTTTTATACCTTTATATAATATGACCATGTTTATCTTCAACTATCGGGCATACAACAATCGTTTCTCTAACCACTTCAGTGTACTTTACACTACTATCATTCTCAACCATTGCTTCACATCAACGTAGAAAAACGACAGTACTGCTTGACAATTTTTTTTTTTGATTTCGTAATTTTAACAAACTCTTTGAACACAGTTCCCCAGATTTACAAATCCCAACTTCTGGCCTGAACACGTTTCAAAAGTTTATTTCAATCATCCGCAGAGCACAATCACCGACGCATGCACAAAGCGTTCACAGATCACATTTTTTTTAGCTCTAGCGGACCACAATCAACCTTTGATTTTAAGTCAAGTCAGATCACCTACTGTCGCTACAACAATTCTACTTAACGCATGACTCCAGCTCACCCCTTTCACAATCATATTAATGAACAAATTTTTCTTTAACAACTTTTCAACCCAATAACTCTACAATTGTGACAAAGCACTGTAACCTTATACAGGATCACAGGTGAAACATTGCCTAGGAAGACGACCAAGTCTATATCCTCGCTTTGCACCTGGATCTAAATATTTGGTTGCATGTGTAATACTCACAATTGCTTATTCTTTAACTCCTAACTCTTTCCAACGCCCGCCAACAATCTCTTAGAACATCATTTTATTTTTACATCATAATTTTTTATCAAAGTTTTATCTAAATTTCTCTTTTATAATGGATATCATGACTTTTAAATTAGACATAAGTTTTATTTTTATAATTTTCAGATATATCCAAACAAAACATCTTGTTATAGCCCTTTTTAACCCTCACAGTTTAAATTAATTAAAATAAATTTTAATTACTTACCTGTGTTAGAGAGGCTTTACCCGCTTAAACCCGGATAAACCCTTTCACTCCCGGGGCCCATCTATGGTAATATAAACCAACAACCCTATATTGTATACTACTTATAACAAGATTGTCATGTTGTATATAGAAACACATCTATAAATAATTATACGCATGATTGACATGTGCCATTGCATCACCATATGTAATGTACTTTGTACAAACTAAGGATAAATAAATGAAACTATGTAATAGATTAAGAGCTGAGCTAAGCAAGAGATCGAGAGAGAAATAGAAATCAACCTTAAAAAAGAATTTGGCAGCCCGTTGCCATCGAGGTCAAAGGGTGCAGATTGCAGCAGACGTTCAAAGTCCAATTTCTCACATGTCTCCACCCCCCCCCCCCTCCTCGGGAATGGTGTAAAAAAACCTCGGTTTTAGCCGAACTTAGATAGTCACTCCACCGTCGGCGTGAGCCCTTGTTGGTTATAGCCAGGACCACCTCATCGACCATGGAAAACAGTAAGAAATCTTTTGTCTCCATCTTGCTCTTAGCTCGACTCCTATCTGTTCATGGAACTTTCCTACTACAGCTGTGTCTCTTCGTTTTGTGTGTGGACATTCCCAAGCTTTCCACTCTGCCTCGACCACGACTGCTTGTACTCTGTGAGAACTTTTAAAGGTCTTCCAAGGTGCAGAGAGGTACTGGAAAACTCTCCACGCCCTGACTGTCCCTTTCGGTTACTACAGGTTTGACCCTCGGTTCCCACATATATATACCTATTTTTTATTCTTCTAACATAAAGTTTGAATATTTATTTAGAGTTCTATTAATGTATTAGATCATTCTGCTTTTATATCCTACACTAAAGGGTGGTATCCTAGAAATGGTATTCAAGCAAACTTTGGACATTAACTTTAAAGACAGTAGAATTACTTTAGTGTGGCATATAAAATTAAAATGCTCCTATACAACATTAGATCTCTAAAAAAGAGGTCGAGAGGGTGCTCCATTGATGAGCCAACCCCTTACAATTTTTTTTTAAATTGCGGTGGTGACAGTGATGTTTATTTAATAGTTAAAACAAACATTCGCGTCTTTTTTTCATGCATTTTATATAGATGACCCGCCATTGTTTTTAATTGACAATGGTATATGGTTAACCTGTGAGAATAAAATGTAATTATTAGAATACTACATGCGCTCTGCTACCTCATGCTAGAGTCTATAATACTACTTCAACTCAATCAACACTAAATCTACAATAGTATACTTACCTTTCTCGGCGCAAAAGAACTCAACCAAAAGAGAAAGAAACGGTATTTAGAGTTTGAATATTTCTAAAACCAAATTCTTTCCCTATTGGTCGAATTCAATCTTGATGTAGAGAGTCTTTTATATAGAAATCTATCTATCGTTTATATTATAAAAATAAATTTTGAAGCTACAATTAAACAAAAATATCTTTTCAATTTTGTCAACTCTCAATTAATTTGACATTGATTCTGTCAGTAAATCATAAATAGTATATAAAATGTATTTTCTTTAATTTATCAAAAATCTGTTAAAATATCAGAATGCCTTTGTCTTTAGATTGATTTATAATATATATAAATATATTATATATTTTTTAAAAAGTTGAGTGAGAGTTTGTGCTTAATATTTTGGATCATGTTGAGGATTATTGTAATGGTGATGCAGTCGTGGTTGAATAATAGTCTTGATAAAAATATAATGTCTTGATTAGTGATTTCTTTATTGAGCTGAGGAATGAATTCATATTAAAAACATAATTTTGTACAAGTACTGCCTGGCTTAAGGCGTAAGAATAAATAAAACAAAATATTATTTACATAATTACAAAGTTTTGGGTCGGTCAGCGGGGAAGAACAACAATGAGTATTTATAGGGAAAGCGTGACCTCTGGCGGTCGATTTAAACAGAGTATTTGAATCTAATAATATAATTTTAATATATATATATATATATATATATATATATATATATATATATTTATATATATATATGTGTTATATCAAAGTTTTATTTTATTTAAAATTATATTTCATCGATTCAAATACTCTGTTAAAACGACCACCAGAGGTCCTGCTTCCCCTATAAAACTCGTTGTTATTCTTCCCCGTCGGTCGGCTCAAAACATTTGTACATAATTAAAATAAGCTTTTCATTTTTTTATTCTTACGCCCTAAGCCAGGCAGTACTTTATTCAAATTATGTTCTTATATATTACTTTAGCTCAAATGAAACAATCTCTGATCAAAACCATTTTTGTTATTATACTTTCAAGATTTTAGCCACGACTGCATCACCAATACCATTTAGCACTAAAAAGAACCAACAAATAACTCCATAGCATAATCCCCAAGATGATCATAAATACAAGCAGAAAACCAAATCATCTCTTTCTTTATATAAGATATATATATGAGAAAGCAGTAGAAAAAAAAAAAAGATAAGTGGGTCAGGTGTTGATATTAAAAATAAAAAAGGCATCTCCTGACCACGAGCACATGTGCTTTTTAGTTGGCAGAGCGCCATCTAGTGGAGCAAAAATAAACTAAACGTTTATTTAACTTGCTCCGTGATATTTGGCCAACCCAATTTCTTGATTTATCAAGAAAAGCCATCCACTAACGCGTTTCGCGCTGTTGGCGCTCGTCAGCGTGGAGAAGGCTGTAACCACCGCGAACAAGCTAAATAAACGATTAGTTTATTTTTGCTCCACTAGATGGCGCTCTGCCATCTAAAAAGCATATGTGCTCGTGGTCAGGAGATGCCTCTTTTATTTTTAATATCAACATCTGACCCACTTATCTTTTTTTTTTTCTATTGTTCTCTCATGTGTTAAGCGTCTTTACGCAAATTTGGCCTTAAATACCCATTTTCTGATTTCTCTGGGAGCCATTGGGACCAAAAATCTTTTTTGGTCGCAGTGGTTACAGCCTTCTCCAGGATGACGAGAGCCAACAGTGCGAAACGCGTTCGTGGATGTCTTTTCTTGATTAATCAAGAAATTGGGTTGGCCAAATATCACGGAGCAAGCTAAATAAACGTTTAGTTTATTTTTGCTCCACTAGATGGCGCTCTGCCATCTAAAAAGCACATGTGCTCGTGTTCAGGAGATGCCATCTTTATATATATATATATATATATATATATATATATGTAGTATATTTTAAGGTAGATAGAGCACAATCTTCTTCTAATGTTTATTATAACCCCATATCTGTATATAAAATATGTATCGACCTTGTATAATAATAGAAATGACAAATAAAACAAAAGGAGTAGAGGTAGTACAGAGGACAAAGTCCAGACGTGATAAACAACCCAGACTAACAGGTGTTTATGCTAATGAGTTCATTCCCCCGTCAGCAGGTGGCCGACACGTGGCCAGACATCATTAATAACCAGCGCTTGACAGGTGGCGTGATTAGGACAGCCAATCAGAACTCGTTGAAAAAAAAAAAAAAAAAAAAAAAAAAAAAAAAAAAAAAACTAGCAATACAACGTACAAATGACAGGCATGACAAAGAGAAAATTAAATATGATAACAAACATAAAAATCCACACTTTGATACAGGAGATTTAGTATTAGTAAAGGCGTATCATCATCCAAATAGCGGTAAGCTAGTACCCTACTTTACAGGTCCATATAAAATTACGGAAATAATTTCTGATAATGTCGTACGTATAAATAGACCCAATAGGATTACAGGTAATGATAACGATACTGTACATGTAAATAAATTACAATATTATAATGAAGAGGTCCTCTATATTTCACCACCCAAAGTAGAACCCCTAAAAATAAATAGAATAATAAACCCTTTCCGACATTTAGATCCCAAGTTGTTTAGTCCAATAGAAAAAAGTATAGCTCATGGATTTTCCGAACCATTCAACCATTTGTCCCCACATCTATTCTCATAAAATTAGGGAAATCTAGGTCCTGAACGTCTGGCGAACTCCTCGACATAAAGTAGTCAATTAAAAAATCATAAATCATGGCATTCAACACCATTTCATGATTACCTTTTCCTTCACCAATAATTTCTCTCCCTCAAATGTAGGATTATTTTTCTTTTTCTATTAGGCACACAACTGATCACTTAAGACTAACCTTCGGAATTGTTTGGACTGGAATAGCGCAATTCCGAGAATATAATTCATACACACATTGTATATAAAAACAAAGAAACATTATGTAATTATTTTTTATTATCCCAGTTAGCTTCTTTTTCTTAATTTATGATAATATATCCCGTATTCCATTAACACAGTTCGCATGATCAAAACCCCATTATTTATACACTAATTAATTAATTTATTTTATACCAAATCTTATTTTTTATAATGTTATAGGATAGTTTATATTTTGTCAACCCCGTTTAAAATTTAGGTCCCCATCATCTCTAAAATCGATCCTGTACATGACACCATGTGAGACGTTATCTTGGCCTTCTAAGAAGACAATTAATTCCAGACTTCATCCCAACGCGCGCGACAACAAATTCAAGGTCGCACTGATCTCCCCCTAATTGTTTTTTTATACTTCGTCTTCCCTTACCTACTTCTAAAGGGGTGAAATGACCTTGTTACATCATTAGCATTCACCATTAGCAGAGATAGCCCTACTTCAACACTCTTGCCTGACAATCAATCAATTATAGAGTCACCATCTCTTTTTAACCTTCTCTCAGAAAATATTTCTTTCCCATATTCTCCCATTAACTACCTCTCCTTCGATCTTCACGCCTTTTGCCTATCTGATCTAATGCTACTTACAGAGCATCTTGAGATTGCTGAACCTTGAAAACAATACTTCGCTCCTAAGCTCGTATTGCAGGGCAGTACTCCTGAGATGTCATTTGCAGAAACCAATTCAGACCTTCTTCCTTTCTTCCTTTAATCCCCACAATTACAAATACAACTATAAATATAATATGCGAAAACTTAATATCATACCATAAAATTTCCATATCCCATTGCATTTCATTCCTGCCCGTGTTACATTGTTAATTACGAAACTCTACCGAATTTTGTACCCATGCCATAACCTTTTCTCTTAAAAAAATTCGTAAATTCATTATTTTATCATTTTTCTCAACCTAATCATCGCATATAATCTCCAATCTAACGATTTGTCTGAACATCTTGACGCAAAACTTACTGGGAAACTAAGGTTATTTCACCTAGAGAATCCCAGAACCTCCTGGACTAAGTTAATTAAGATAGTAACTAATAAATATAACGATACCCCCCATATGATAACTGGATTTCCCCCCGTATTTTTAATGTATAATATAATCCCCTCAGACTTAAATAATCACATAAACCCCTATCCCAATATAATAGAAAGTAGTTGTTTCAGTTGTTTCAGAGCGACGCTGTCATACGGTCGGTCAGATCTCTCACCCCCCCCCCCCCTTCTATCCGCGATGTAGGGCATCCGTGACGCCCATGGTCCGACTGTCTTCGTCCGTGGTCTACCTCTACCTTCTTGGAGTTACCATCTAGACCTGCCTCTGTCTCTTGCTGTCCCAGTGCGGGAATCCCATCACACACCCACGACCACGACTGCCCAGTACATTCCACCTCGGGATTACTACATATATATATATATATATATATATATATATATACCTATTTTTTAATCTTCTAACATGACGTTTGAATATTTATTTAGAGTTATAATACTGTATTAAATCATTCTGCTACTATATACTACACTAAAGGGTGGAATCATAGAAATAATATTTAAGAAAACAAATGACATTAGCTTTGAAAACAGTAGAATTACTTTAGTGTAGCATATAAAAGTATAATGATCCTATACAGTATCAGAGCTTAAAATGATGTCGGGAGGGTTCAGCATTGATGAGTAAGCCCTTACAATGTGTTTTTAATTGCGGTGGTGACAGTGATGTTTATTTAATTGTTAAAAGAAGCATAAGCGTCTTGTCTTCATGCATTATATATAGATGACCCGTCATTGTTTTTAATTGACAATGGTATATGGTTAACTTATGAACATAAAATGTAATTATTAATAGGTAATCCCATAATATTATGTTCAAATCAATAAGTTTGAGGGATAAGTCTCTTTTAAATACATTTATTTCAAGCTTTCGGGCTCAACCGCCCTTCGACAGGAAAAATTATATTAGCTACTAAAGTTTTCAGATCTAATAAATAAATAAAATTAGATCTGAAAACTTTAGTAGCTAATATAATTTTTCCTGTCGAAGGGCGGTTGAGCCCGAAAGCTTGAAATAAATGTATTTAAAAGAGACTTATCCCTCAAACTTATTGATTTGAACATAAAATGTAATTATTAGATTACTACATGCGCTCTGCTACTACATGCTAGTGTCTATAATACAACTTTAATTCAATCAACACTAAATCTACAATAGTATACTTACCTTTCACGGCGCAAAATAACTCAACCAAAAGAGAAAGAAACGATATTAGAGTTCGAATATTTCTAAAACCAATTTCTTTCTCTATTGCTCGAATCCAAACTTGCTGTAGAGAGTCTTTTATATAGATATCTATATCTATCGTTTATATTCTAAAAATAAATTTTGTCGCAAAAATAACACAAAAAATATTTTTAATTTCGTCAACTCTTAATTCATTTGACATTGATTTTGTCAGTAAATCAATCAATAGTAAAATGATATTTTTTAATTTACAAAAATCAGTTAATATATCAAAATGCCTTTGTCTATAGATTTTTATAATATATATACCTAATTTTTATTCTTCTAACATAAAGTTTGAATTAATATTTGGAGTTCTTAGATCATTCTTCTTTTATATGCTACACTAAAGGGTGGAATCCTATAAATGGTATTCAAGCAGACTATGAACATCAGCATCTAGGACAGTAAAATTAATTTAGTGTAGCATATAAAAGTGGAATGATTCTATAGAGTATTAGAGCTCTAAAGAAGAGGTAGGGAGGGTTCACCATTGATGAGCCAAGCCCTCACAATGTTTTTCCATTGCAGTGGTGACAGTAAGGTTTATTTAATTGTTAAAAGAAACATTCGCGCCGTATGACTTCATGCATTATATATATAGGGCCCATCATAGTTTTTAATTGACAATGGTATATGGTTAACTTGGGAGAATAAAATGTAATTATTAGATTACTACATGCGCTCTGCTAATTCATGCTAGAGTCTATAATACTACTTTAATTCAATCAATACTAAATCTACAATAGTATACTTACCTTTCTCGGCGCAAAAGAACTCAACCAAAAGAGAAAGAAACGATATTAGAGTTCGAATATTTCTAAAACCACTTTCTTTCTCTATTGGTCGAATCCATACTTAGTGTAGAGAGTCTTTTATAAAGAAAACTATCTATCTCGTTTATATTATAAAAATACATTTTGAAGCTACAATTAAACAAAAATATCTTTTCAATTTTTTCAACTTTCAATTCATTTGACATTGATTTTGTCAGTAAATCAATCAATAGTAAAATGAATATTATTTAATTTTCAAAATCAGTTAATATATCAAAATGCCTTTGTCTATACATTGATTTTTATAATATATATATATGACGTGGGGGTCTGTGATATCTTGGGACCTCTGGGACCAGTGTTACCTGATGCTAGACGAACCTCGATGTCAACTCTACCGTGCAGTCGTGGTGGAAGGCGACACAGCTGGGCCAAAGGTGAAATAAACAAACAGAGATTCCACTAAAAGCGTCTGACGTCAAGAAGGAATGGGATGAGGAGAGAGAGAGAGCTTAAGAGCAAGTGTTACCGTTGGAATCCAAGCGAAGACTGACAATTCTAGGTCCTTGATTTAACACCAAGACCTTGCTTCTTTCTGATTGGCTGACCTATTTAGGTGATTCTTTCCTAATTGGTGGGACTTTTTCACGTGGCCGTAGGCTATTGGTTGACCTACTTAGGTGATGTCTTCTCGCGGCTTGCTTTGATAGAAAATACGTCCGGTCTTGTTCCGGAAATTGGGCGTCACTCTTAGCTTTTATGACTTCTACGTTACCAGATACGTCTTGCCTTGCCAGGAAGTATTGACTGTACAAGTTATTTATACTTGTGCTGGTTTGAGGCCTCTTTTGCTAGGCCTTGCTTCGACTTCTGTCCTAAACCTGAGTTGTTTTAACCTTAACTTTCTCCTGTCTCTCTCCATTCCTTCTATCTGTACAGTTGATATACTTTATTAGATTCTTACGCGGTACAGATTGATGTTAGTTGAGGCTTTCTATGTGCAGTACATAAGAAGTTATATACAGTCAAGGGGTGGAACATGTGGTAGTAGCTATCTAGACTATTTACAACAATTCCATGGTCTTAAATCATCACAGATGGCCCCGGATGTGAGAGGGTTCATATGGAGGGATTTAAGAGAGCGGAATAGGAAGACTGTTATTAAGGAAGTAATTTTTTTAGAAATTAATTAAAGTGAGTTGGTATATAACATGGGGTTGAATTCTGTATATCCATAAGAGGTAATAAAGCATAAACAACTAATATTAAACATACAAGTAAAAATAAAAATATGAATAAAATATTTAATAGAGCATATAATGATGATAGGTAAAAATAAAAAACGATTGGATGGGAAAATCATGATCTCTTCGTGATGGGCGTTAGAAAGGGTTGAGGGGTTAGTTATTACTTGGTTGAGGCAATGTCACTTTGACTCAAGTCCCAGACCATTTAATGTGCACGGCGCGGAGAACCTAGGCCATGTTTCACATGTAAATTTAAGGACCTAATAAAGTTACAGTACCACAATCGAAAAGTAAGATAAGGGGATTGTTATGGGTTTTAGTAATTAGTCGTTAAGACGTACGCATGCAGGATAAAGAGGGCGAAGATCAGTGACCAGAAATCAAAGTTTTAATTAGAGTCGTCAGGGGCTTAGCGAGAAAAAGAGTAAAATAAAAAAAAAAATGTGCCAGCGTGTGGCATGAGAGTGCCCTGGAATAAAAAAAAATACAATTTGCACGTATCCAAGCCAGAAGTAGGGATAGGTAAATCCGGGGGACGGTGTGTCAAGATTGTTAATTACGAAATCAAAGTAGGTCAAGTCTAGCCTGCGAAGGAGTTAAAAGTTCCTGCGGAAAAGGAATGTTAGTAATTCTTAAGAAGTAACCTTTAAAGTGGTTGTTTAAGAGGTTATTGAAGATTGCCCTGTTTTTAGATCATGATTTTTAGTTTGATTATAAAAGAATATATCATTGAGATATGAAATTGCGAAATTAAGGCTTTGCATATAGCGTTAAAGGATTTGAAAAATCGAAAATAGAATTGCGAAGTTAAATGCAAAGTAATCTTTAAAAAAAAGTAAAAATAGTGATGATATGATACAAAGATTAACACACTACAGCAGTATATAAGGGGTAATAGAAAGTGAAAATATTAAATGAAAATTAATAATGAGCAATAATATACTCGATAGCATTGACATGGTAGCGGAAGATGAAGCAATGTAAATAACATCTAATTTATAAAGTGAGAGAAAATATAAAAGGATAAATGCAAATTAGTGATATAAACATGAAATATAAACTTGAGATTATTAGATATGATATGAAAGATAAAATATAAAGTTGATTATAGAATAGAGTCATAAAGTAAAAGTAAATAAGTTTTGGTAAAGAAAAATAAAAAAAAAACAATAATCTAAACTAATTGGTTGACGTAAAAAAAAAACAATTATAAGAGCGATATAATGATTATATAAAGGATATTAAAATGAAAATTTTTTTTAAAAATGTTCATCGAGAAAGAAGAGCAAGTAAGATTATATATAGAAATTATATATCGTGAAAGAATGGAAAGTTGTTGGCCAAATGTAATGTCCCTGTTTTTTTAGGATGGGTGGAGAGAGCTTTAAATTGTCCTCGATTGATATCTTTGGTCTTGTTGGCCTAAGTTGTTCTAACTTATCGAATTTGTTTTATGTTTGACGCGACTCGTGGATCACATTGTTTCCAACTGTGAAACTTACCGAGTCCTAATGTTGTCGTTTTTTTTTTTTTTTTTAACTTATGTGGATGTGTGTGATTTTTGTAGGTAAAGTGTTGTCTTTGGCACGCACTAATATTTAATTTAATAGGTGGCGAAAGTTCATTAGAGAACACGGGGTGGCGACGGATGTAACAAGATGTCGGCTATTTGTTTGTCCATCTCCAGCGGAAGAGAGGGGAGCGAAGCTATTTTTAATGCGATTCCGGATTTAGGTCAAGGGGGGAGCGAGGGGGCTTGCTTTCTTTCAACTTATTGGAAGTTAATTCGAACTACGTTCGGAGATATTAATTCTATAATTGTAAACGCAAAAGCGTTTTGATTTGTCACGTTTGGTGACAAGCGTTATGGGACTGACATAGGGAGATACAGAGGTTGTAATTATACCGTGTTCAAGCATGTGTTCGATTTGTGTTTGTATTTCGAAAATCCGGATATTGTATCTGTTGATATTAAATCGACTGGTTGTTGTGTTTCGATATTTTGCGGACTTAGTAAAAATGTTATTCATGGATATCGGGTTAGAATTGAATGAAATTGCGACTATCGACGTGGACAATGTGTGGTTAAATGTGTCACAGGCGTGTTGAAGGCGTCTTTGGCCTGAAAATTGAAAGAGTTTAGTGGTGTGGCGCTGTGACACGAAGCGAAAAAATTGTAAATGAAAAGGTATCACGTGAAGTCTTTGTTTTGTACAAAATCTAACATGTTTTACTATGAATAACAAATTTACTAAAGTCATGGTTGTTGGTTGTACGAACATATCGATAATTTTTATATTATTAGTGGATATGACACGTTTAATGTGAGAAAAAAAAAAAAAAAAGATTGTGTGTGTTTAGTAGGGCGACCTTATGAAGCTTGTGTGGCTCGAAATTAGATTTGGGTGTGAAGTCGCGCATTGAAAATTGTCGTCAATTGGAAAAAAGTCATGTGAGAGGGTGTTGTTTATTTTGTTGAGAGCGATTTGTCGATATTTAACTATGCGTGTAAAAGGAAGGTACGAGGGAGTGTAGTTATGTGGGAATTTAACGATTGGAATAGTTTTGGAAGGCTGTGATTTAAGTTACTTCTGTCCAAAGATATGAAAGAAAAGGACATAGGGGCGTTGAAAATGGGATTAGGAACATTATAATGAGGTTAAATAAGAGTGTTGGAGTTCACCACGTGTGAGCAACTCGTTCCAGGAGGGGAAAATTTAGAAAATGGGACAGTTGTATTAACCTGTCCATGGGACACGTGTTGCTTGCACGAGGTGAATTGGTACAAGGTAGTTGGTAGAGGTACATTATCTTGATACAGGAGTAGCTGAGAACAGTTTATAATTAGTAGAAATCGTTTTATGGAATTAAGGAATAAAATGACAAAAGGCAAAGGTGTATCGATGATATGGAATTTTAGATTCCGCGTGATGTTACTTATTTTTAAGTTCAAAAAGATATAATCTATGGTGAAAATATTGTTAGCTATGGCGTTAATAGTTAAGTTAAATGGATGGACAGGTATTTTTCTTTTACAAACTGATTTCTATTATTTTAACAGTATTCTGCCTAATTATATCGATAGATGCTTCTGTATCAAGTAGTAGAGTAGGTTTACATTATTGGACAGTTCAGCTCGAACGAGCAATTGTTCAACAAAAATTATATATGGAGGAACCTACTGTTGTGCGGTCTTGTATGTCGGGACAGTCCTGGTCTTGTGCCGTGGTTGGAGGATTCTTGGGAAGGTCAGAGTTCATTGTTTGCGCTGGGCTCGTGGTTTAGAGATGGTCGGGGGAGCAGGTAACATACGCTCGCGTGTTGGTAACTCGGAGGGGAGCTTGCAGGAGGTTTGGTGGCTTTCTCAGTCTTGTAGCGTATTGTAGTTGGGCCCGATCTGCTTGGGCGTCGTAGTTGGTGAAGAAGCTCTGCGCCTCGTACGAACCATCGTAGCGATTCCACCTCTCGCGATGTCCGGTCACGGCAGAAAGCTGAGGTAGCGTCGTCGTCAACCTCCCCAGGACATCTGACACCAGCGGCGGGGGTGTGACGTCTTCCTGGCCGGGGGCGATTTCCTGCGTCTTACCGAGGGTGGTTTCTTTCTTCGGAAAAGTGGGGCTTCCGCCACTTTCGGAATCGGGATCGGACTCCATTGGTTCCTTTGGATTCTCCTCTCTTCCCTGTTCCATCTTTCTGTACAGACAGTGGTCTATTTGCTTACTTGTACCTTGGCGTCCACTATCCTGTCGACTCTTCGTTGACGTGGGTGTCTGTGATATCTTGGGACCTCTGGGACCAGTGTTACCTGATGCTAGACGAACCTCGATGTCAACTCTACCGTGCAGTCGTGGTGGAAGGCGACACAGCTGGGCCAAAGGTGAAATAAACAAACAGAGATTCCACTAAAAGCGTCTGACGTCAAGAAGGAATGGGATGAGGAGAGAGAGAGAGCTTAAGAGCAAGTGTTACCGTTGGAATCCAAGCGAAGACTGACAATTCTAGGTCCTTGATTTAACACCAAGACCTTGCTTCTTTCTGATTGGCTGACCTATTTAGGTGATTCTTTCCTAATTGGTGGGACTTTTTCACGTGGCCGTAGGCTATTGGTTGACCTACTTAGGTGATGTCTTCTCGCGGCTTGCTTTGATAGAAAATACGTCCGGTCTTGTTCCGGAAATTGGGCGTCACTCTTAGCTTTTATGACTTCTACGTTACCAGATACGTCTTGCCTTGCCAGGAAGTATTGACTGTACAAGTTATTTATACTTGTGCTGGTTTGAGGCCTCTTTTGCTAGGCCTTGCTTCGACTTCTGTCCTAAACCTGAGTTGTTTTAACCTTAACTTTCTCCTGTCTCTCTCCATTCCTTCTATCTGTACAGTTGATATACTTTATTAGATTCTTACGCGGTACAGATTGATGTTAGTTGAGGCTTTCTATGTGCAGTACATAAGAAGTTATATACAGTCAAGGGGTGGAACATGTGGTAGTAGCTATCTAGACTATTTACAACAATTCCATGGTCTTAAATCATCACATATATATACCTATTTTTTATTCTTCTAACATAAAGTTTGAATATTTATTTAGAGTTCTAATAATGTATTAGATCTTTCTGCTTTTATATCCTACACTAAAGGGTGGTATCCTAGAAATGGTATTCAAGCAAACTATGGACATTAGCTTTAAAGACAGTAGAATTACTTTAGTGTAGCATATAAAAATAGAATTAATCTATACAGCATTAGAGCCCTAAAAAAAGGTCGGTAGGGTTCAGCATTGATGAGCCAAGCCCTCACAATGTTTTTCCATTGCAGTGGTGACAGTAAGGTTTATTTAATTGTTAAAAGAAACATTCGCGCTGTATGACTTCATGCATTATATATAGATGGTCCATCATTGTTTTTAATTGCCACTGGTATATGGTAAGCTTGGGAGAATTAAATGTAATTATTAGATTACTACATGCGCCCTGCTACTTCATGCTAGTGCCTATAATACTACTTTAATTAAATCAACACTAAATCTACAATAGTATACTCACCTTTCTCGGCGCAAAGGAACTCAAACAAAAGAGAAAGAAAAGGTATTTGAGGTTTGAATATTTCTAAAACCAATTTCTTTCCATATTGGTCGAATCCAAACTTGGTGTATAGAGTCTTTTATAAAGAAAACTATCTATCTCGTTTATGTTATAAAAATAATTTTGAAGCTACATTGAAACAAAAATAAATTTTCAATTTTGTCAACTTTCAATTCATTCGACATTGATTTTGTCAGTAAATCAATCAATAGTAAAATGAATATTCTTTAATTTACAAAAATCAGTTAATATATCAAAATGCCTTTGTCTATACATTGATTTTTATAATATATATATATATACCTATTTTTTATTCTTTTACCATAAAGTTTGAATATTTATTAAGAATTCTAATAATGTATTAGATCATTCTCTGCTTTTATATGCTACACTGAAGGGTGGTATACTAGAAATGATATTCAAGCAAACTATGGACATTAGCTTTAAAGACAGTAGAATTACTTTAGTGTAGCATATAAAAATAAGAATGCTCCTATACAGCATTAGATCTCTAAAAAAAGGTCGGTAGGGTTCACCATTGATGAGCCAAGCTCTCACAATGTTTTTTTTTTTTCATTTTAGTGGTGAAAGTGAGGTTTTATTTAATTGTTAAAAGAAACATTCGCGTTTTATGATTTCATTCATTATATATTTCATTAGAAAACCATTTCTAAGATTCCATCCTTCAGTGTAGCATATAAAAGCAGAATGATCCAATGCAGTATTAGAGCTCTGAGAAGCGGTCTGGTGGATTAAATTGGCGAAACCGCTGGGTGGGTTCACCACTGATGAGCCAAGCCCTCCCAATATATTTTTTCATCGCAGTAAGGACAGTAGAAGTTCGTTTTATGTATAAAATAAACATTCGCGCTTTTAAATCCTTTTATTTTATATAATAATATAAATAATCTCACCCAATGTTGTTCGAATAGATCGCCCCAATCAACCCCTCAATAGAGACAGTGACACCATACATGTCAATAAGTTAAAATATTACACAGAGAATGTTTTGTACATCACACCTCCACAACCCCGATTTTTTCAAAACCGACATCGATTGTCTCAAGATGTATATCTCAGTGAATTCAATCATTTGACTCCAGATATCTTCGAGGCGCAACTATACCGAATTATACCGCCTACAACCTCCCAGCCATTCCTACAATTAAATTCAGATTTATTTAACATCGATCGTTTTAAAACAAACCTCAAGTAGTGACCAGAAAATTCCTTGTTAAATTCACGAACCTATTCTATCTACATACTTTACACCAACCCATTTGGATCTGTATTACTTACTCTCTTTCACACAATATAAAGATATCTTTGAACCCACCAGATCCTGACTAGAGAAGAAAGAATTTAGCGCACGTGCTCCGCAGACAAGCCCTATATCTCCCCCTTCAAAAACAATACACGTCACTGTCACATCGCACCCCGGTCGTAAAAATGGATATGGACACCGCTAATTGACATACCAAAGGCCCCAGTGATGATAGACTAAACATCTCGAGAAAACATTCCACTACCAAACCTTCATCTAACCAATATAATAATCTTTAACTATATTCTAATTTTTGTATAAAATATTTTATTTTTTCATTTTTTACCTTCAATTATATAATCTCAAATTTTTAATTCACCATTATTAAAAAAAATCTATTTCACTTTTATTTTTCATAATTTTATTTTAGTATTACAAAACATGTATTTGTTGTCAAAATCACTTTAATTCTTTATTATTATTACTTTTATATATTATATGTTTGATTTTGTCCACTTAAACTTTATTCAACCACAATGATATTTCTATATTTTTATTCATTTTATATTTGTTTTTATACCTTTATATAATATGACCATGTTTATCATTAACTATCGGGCATCCACAGCAATCGTCTACAACAATCTATTTCTCTAACCACTTCAGTGTTCTTTTCACTACTATCTATTTCAGCCATTGCTTCACATCAACGTAGAAAAACGACAGTACTGCTTGACATTTTTTTTTATTTCGTAATTTTAACAAACTCTTTGAACACAGTTCCCCAGATTTAAAAATCCCAACTTCTGGCCTGAACACGTTTCAAAAGTTTATTTCAATCATCCGCAGAGTACAATCACCAACGCATGCACAAAGCGTTCACAAATTTCAATTTTTTTCAGCTCTAGCGGACCACAATCAACCTTTGATTTCAAGTCAAGTCAGATCACCTACTGTCGCTACAACAATTTTACTTATCGCATGGCTCTATTTCACACCTTTCACAATCATATTAATGGACAACTTTTTCTTCAACAACTTTTCAACCTAATAACTCTACAATTGTGACAAAGCACCTTAACCTTTATACAGGATCGCAAGTGAAACATTGCCTAGGAAGACGCTCAAGTCTATATCCTCGCTTTGCACCTGGATCTAAGTATTTGGTTGCATGTGTAATACTTACAATTGCATATTCTTTAACCCCTAACCCTTTCCAACGCCCGCCAATAATCTCTTTGAATGTCAATTATTTTTAACATCATTATTTTTTTTTATCAAACAAAGGTTTTATCTAAATTTATCTTTATAATGAATATCATAACTTTTAAATTAAACGTGTTTTATTTTTTATAATTTTCTGATATATCCAAACAAAACATCTTGTTATAGACTTTTTTAACCTCATAGTTTAAATTAATTAAAAGAAATTTTAATTACTTACCTGTGTTAGAGAGGCTTTACCCGTTTAAACCTGGATAAACCCTTTCACTCCCGGGGCCCATCTATGGTAATTTAAGCCAACAACCCTATATTGCATAATACTTATAACAAGTTTGTCATGTTGTATATAGAAACACATCTATAATGAATAAATAAAACTATGTAATAGATTAAGAGCTGAGTTAAAGCAAGATTGAGAAGAAGTTCAAAAACGTGTATCCTCGTTTTTTGTGTGTGGAAATTCCCAAGCTTTCCACTCTGCCTCGATCACGACTGCCTGTACTCTGTGAGAACTGTTAAAGGTCCTCCAAGGTGCAGAGAGGTACTGGAAAACTCTCCACGCCCTGACTATCCCTTTCGGTTACTACAGGTTTGACCCTCGGTTATCACAGCTATAGCGAGAGTCGTCAGGATATCTCATCACAGAAATATATATTTATACATGTATATCGTATATTTTAAACTGTATAATAATAACACTTTCTATTTGCTACCACCCCCATATTTTGTATATATGCTATTACTTTATTAATATAACCTGTACACCCTTTTTGTATATAAACTAAAATTGGTGACGTCAAAATAAAGATCCAAAGAGAGAGCGGTCAGCTGGTGGCAGCAGGGACAAAGGGGTGGAAAAAGGCAACGCCCAGCCCATGTGGGGTCCCGAGGGACATTCTTATAGAGACCCCCCAAAACAGGACAAGTTTTGGCAGAGGGTCGGCAGATGTTCTAGGGGGTGTTTCTCAGCAGTTCGCTTCAGCCTGTCTGTCTCACACAGTCTCTCCCTCTATGTCTCGCTGATAGCATCCAAGCTTGTGTCATGGCCGGAGTATGTCCCCGCCCCGGCCATCACCGTCTGTAACCACAACGGGTCTGTATTCACCTACACTACCTTGGTATATATATATACACTGACCGCATCTACTGACACTATTACTTGGTTTCTCCCGAGCACGTCGTTGCTGAGGTCTCGTAGACACCTGCAGGCCGAGTCGATTTTTGGTGTTACTCGACGTTGTGGACCGCAGGTGTCCCCGGGCTGTCCCCGATCCCTCTATGTGCTAACATATAGCCCTGCCTCTGATTCTTGTTGTCCGCGTGTGGGAAGAACACCAACACTCGCCTCACGTACACGACTGCCAGTTCATCCATACGTCGGCACATTGCAACAATATTACATGTATATCTTGATGTTTCTATGTTTATAAGTGGTAATCTTACAATAGAAGTCTCAAAGTGTGGGGAAGACTGTAAATGTGACAGTTGAGCTAGCCTCAGGGCTTTTATCTGAAAATTTAAGATCTTCATATGTTGAGTTTATAAAAACTTTGGCCAAAAATTCAAAATCTTAACACTTGTTTTTTCGATATTCTCTAGCTGTATATAGTTGGGTTGATTTGTTAATAATTGTCGATTAGTCGTCGTGACGTCATCAATAAATACTTCCACACCTTCAGATATACAGACTTGATTTCTACGCTACAACTGGTGGAGAAGCTGGACCGATACCCATTAAGAATTAAAAGAAAAATTGATTCTGTTGAACAAGAAGAAACTTCTATGAATGTAAAGAAGGAAGGTACCCAGGTAAGCAACTACTTTGTTCAACATCTGTCAAGGAACCCTTCCATTTTCTCTGGGGAGGGTGGTGAAGATCTTAAAAAATGGTTAAAAGGGTATGAACGTGTGGCCAGATACAACCATTAGGATGAAACCCTTTGTCTTATTAAAGTCTATTTTTATCTGTCTGGAACTGCTCTAAAATGGTTTGAGAACAACGAAGAAAGCATCCAGACTTGGAAGGAATTTACATTCAATTAGAGAATGTGTTCGGAAAAAAAGAAAATTCAAAATTGCAAGCGGAGAAGAAACTTAAAACACGGGCACAATTAAAAGGTGAAAGTACCGAATTTTACATTCAGGATGTCCTGCACCTGTGCAAAGAGGTTGATCCTCAAAGGAGCGAGGAAGATACAATCTCCCACCTCATGAAGGGGATAGCGGAGGAGCTTTATCAAGCACTCCTACCGAGGGATGTACAGAGCACCGAGCAATTCATTACAGAATGTCGCCGTGTTGAAGCGCTCCGTTGTAAGCGAGTTACCCCAACCAGGTACGAACGCCTACCAAATGTAGCCTCTCTCTTTGACCAGGATGACGGAGAAGATCTGTCATCGCTGATCCGAAAAATTGTCCGCGAGGAGATACAGCAAGCATTGCACTCTCCTCAAGAGGAGCCTAAAATCGCTGCCATTGAAGATTTAGTGAGGGAAGAGATTGTAAAGACCTTGGCGCCTATATCAAAACCTACAAAAGTCCCCCTCAAGCACCCAGGCCGGTATCAAATCCTAGATTCGGGGCTCAACCTAGAACTCCCCATCCTACAACTCAGTATCAGAAACAAGGAAGAAGACACGACACCAATGAATGGCGGACAACTGAAAGAAGGCCAATCTGTTTCTACTGCGGACGCCCAGGTCACGTCGTCCGTTATTGCCGTGACAGGAAGAGACCCAATGAGGAAAGGAGAAATGAATATTTCCAAAGAAAGCAAGACGCAATGGTATTCTACAACTATTGAGCCGAATCTCAGGAGCCCAATGACGAATCATCGAGGAAAAATTTCACTTGCTACCGAAGCCCTACCCCATATCCCGGTCGAAACAGACAAAATTTCTCACCTGCTAGAAGATTTAGCTGGACGCCCCACCATTAAAACTAGATGATAGACCATATGGGTGGTGAGGCCGCAAAGTTATAAAATCCTCCCTTGCCGACCACAGTAGAAATAAGAAAAAACTACATTGACGTAAATATAGACCTGCCAAGCCCTCATGAAGAAGACATCCACCGCAGACACCAGAAGAGATCTCTGGCCCTATTACTAGTACTTCAGACTGAGGATGCCAGTCTCCTGCTGAGCATCGGGTCGATGCTCTTTTTAGGAGAAGGCTATGTGGCGAAGAAATAATTTATATTTAATTCAATTATTCAACGAAAATATATATATATATTTGAAACAGATTTTGAATTTTACATTTTCTAAATCATCATTTAGTTGCCTAGCTTGCTTACTCGATATTCTCTAGCTGTTATATAGTTGGGTTGATTTGTTAATAATTGTCGACCAGTCGCCATGACGTCATCAATAAATACTTTCACACCTTCACATATACAAAGACTTGATTTTCTACGTTACAATATTTTTGTAATGGACATAGTAAAAATATTTTTAAAAATATAAATTGAACTATAAAAATAAAAAAAAAAATTAAAAGCAATAAGTTTCTTTTTTTTTTTTTATCAAAAAACTTTTTATCTGAACTTTGAGGAGCCTTAAAGTCAACGTTTCTGACGTTGAGAGCTGATATTCTACCAAACACTTTCTGTTTCGATGGCTCCTGCGTTCTTGTACTAGTCCAACCCCACCATTAAATGTAGGTAAATAAACGGGACTTTGGCACATTAAAAAAATATATATATCGAACTGTATTCTACAGATGTAGACATATGGTGCAACTTACAGTAAAAGTAGTCGCTAACTACTCACTATGATGTTATCATGGGCTGTACCATGTCTACTTAGAATAAGTAGAAAATAAAATAGAGGGGGGGGGGTGTTATGTTGAAAAACACAGCGAAGTGAAAGACTAAATTTGTCGTCGAATCGTTGGAAGACTCCCCTCTCCTATACGGTTGTTATGCCTACTTTATTATAATTAGAAGTACAATTAATAAGGCCTCCAGGAAAAAGTATATTTTCAAAATATTTTTATTGTTTAGCTTTCGGGCACGAACAGCCTTCTAAAGGAGAAAACTTGGTATAATAATTAGCCTCTCTCTTTGACCAGGATGACGGAGAAGATCTGTCATCGCTGATCCGAAAAATTGTCCGCGAGGAGATACAGCAAGCATTGCACTCTCCTCAAGAGGAGCCTAAAATCGCTGCCATTGAAGATTTAGTGAGGGAAGAGATTGTAAAGACCTTGGCGCCTATATCAAAACCTACAAAAGTCCCCCTCAAGCACCCAGGCCGGTATCAAATCCTAGATTCGAGGCTCAACCTAGAACTCCCCATCCTACAACTCAGTATCAGAAACAAGGAAGAAGACACGACACCAATGAATGGCGGACAACTGAAAGAAGGCCAATCTGTTTCTACTGCGGACGCCCAGGTCACGTCGTCCGTTATTGCCGTGACAGGATGTGACTAAATTTGTCGTCGAATCGTTGGAAGACTCCCCTCTCCTATACGGTTGTTATGCCTACTTTATTATAATTAGAAGTACAATTAATAAGGCCTCCAGGAAAAAGTATCTTTTCAAAATATTTTTATTGTTTAGCTTTCGGGCACGAACAGCCTTCTAAAGGAGAAAACTTGGTATAATAATTCGCCAATAGAACACGAGTTAAATATAATCGGATACTATTTCACATAATTTTATATAAGGATGTCTTCTCTGAGAATGTTAGAGTTCCTGTAGGTAGAGCAGGCGGTGTGTCCCTTGTTCTGTACGTCAAGCCATTAGAGCAGCGGCGCAGTGAGAGTGAAGTTTCAACCATCGAGATAAGATCGGACGGCCTTGTAGCCAATCAGGTCAATGGGCTCGGGGAGAGGGCGGGGCTGCTAAGGAGGAAGGGTTTGTTGGCTGTCCCTTCAATCACTGTAGAGTCCAATACAGAGAGTTGAACCACAATACATTGTAAATACGTGTGAAAACACTGTAAATGAGATGAGAACCTCTTCATATTGATCAATTAACTATAAGGCAATAACGCGCCATCTATATAAAAGAAATGAAAGTACTAAAAAGCACGATTTTTTTTTTACACATGAAATAAACTTTTACTGTCCTTATACTGCGAAAATATGTGTAAATCTACTGTTCCTAAAATTTTAGTGTCTATAGTTTCTTGAATACCATTTCGAAGATTTCATCCTTCAATGTAGCATATATAAACAGAATCGTCCAATGTGTATAAGAGCTCTAAGAAACCGGTCTGGTAGATTAAATGGGAGAAACCACTAGGAGGGTTCAACACTGATGAGCCAAGCCCTTCCAAAATTATTTCCCCGCAGTAAGGATAGTAGAGAGATTTGTTTTATATGTAAAAGAAACATTCGTGCTTTCTTTTCTTATATGTAAATATTGTGACCTGGGTTGCTCTTCTTGAGCGGCACCTAATAAAGTTGTTTTGAACCGGATTATTATTTATATACTAGAGCAGGGGTTTTCAACCGTTGGCGCCAGTCTGCTGGAAAGTTTGACCAGTCCTTGGAGATTTTTATCTGCCCTCGTCAAATTTTCTTATTAACATAAATCATTTTATTCGCGATCGAACGTTGTACTGTACGTATTACATCCCAAACACGATACGACACCAGCCATCTCTGTCTTGAGCTCGATGTACCATCTTGGCGACCGTTAAGCCAGTGAGTTCCTTTAATTGGTCCACAAAGCGTATCGGCGGGCGTCCAGGTATGCGTCGCCCAGACGTCTTTCCGGTCAGTATGGTGTACTCCATCCCTCTGCGTCGCGCGATGTGACCGAAGAATCTCAAACAATTCCGTTGTACACGCCGCAGAAGTCAGTCATCTTCCGAAATCGATAGTTTTGATAGTTTTATTTTTTATTAAAATAATAATAATAACACTAGTACACGAAATGAAAAAAACATTTCTCCTCCTCAAATAAACAAAGCACTTTCTGGGTTAACTTTTTGTGCTGATTAACGTGGTATCAATATTTTTTTCCGATTTGCTCAATTTCTCAAGTTATGGATATAATGCCTTTTACCCATGATATTCATCTATTGGAGGAAATGTTATTACATTAAACTTATTACTATATAAATAAATGCGCCAAAGATAGTGCAAATGAAGAAACAATATTATACATATATGCATGTGTATATATTTTACTCCAATAACTGCGCTTAGATATATATATTTATCAAACTACTTACTCTATATCCATATTTTCATTTATAAAAAAAATGTAATTTATTTCCCTTTCTTTTTTCAAAATTATCAGGAAAATTGTTTTTATATAACTTTCCAACAATGGTGGGTATAATTCAACAATTCAAAGATTTTCTTAAGAGTCGAATAGGTTTCTTTCATTTGAGTTGAATAGGCAACTGGTATGGAGAGAAGGTAATACACTACCATAGTGCAGCAAACAAGCCTTCAAACTTTGTTTAGAGGAATCAATAAAGAGTCTATGCTCGGTAGCATTGTAATTAATTTGCAGAGTTTAAAAAACGCCTTCAATATCATTGCAGTACACTAATCCTTGTTCTTCAGAAAAAAAATGACAAAAAAAAACAATGTTCCCTATTACAATAGACAGATATTTTGGTTTGTGGTAACAAGAGGTTCCTTTGCTTTAATCTTGATCCAAGGATTTCTGCTGCTTCTTTTGATAGCCCTAGATCCCCAACTAGATCATTTAATAATGCCTGATCAAATAAATGTGGAATGCCACTTTCATTTGAAATAAATTCAGGGTCTTCTAATTGATGATCATCTGCAAATGCTGTGGGCTGATCATCCTTTTTGATATAGGATTCTTGAACCATTTTAGGGATCGGTATGGGATTCTCGATATCATGAGGAATAGGTTGCCTAGCTGATGGTATATCAGGATAAAAGTTAGTTTGCTTCTTTTTGTTATTAAGGCCTGTGATTTTGCAGGCACAGAAATAACAATCGTCATGGTAATTTTTTGGTTCTCACCAAACCATTGGTACACCAAAGGGCATACATTTTGATTTCCCCGATTTCCATTGAAAAAGCCCTTGATAGCACGTTCCGCACACACTATGGGGGCACCACCACTTGTCTTGATCACCTAAGGCCACACCAAAATATTCTTTATAGCATTCTTTTATCTTTGGGGTGATACGTTTCCTCTGTTTGGGAATTGTAAATTTTCCACAAATGTAGCAGAACATTTCTGGATTAGCTTTTCATTTACGCGGCATTATTTATATATTTAAAAATATTTATGAAAATAAATGTATTGTTAAACATTTTCTTGATATAAAATTGCAATGGTATGCATTTCATCTGAATGATGATTAAATTTTATGCTTACAAAATTTGTTCCAGCCTTACATATGCAAAATTGTTGAAATTTACTTTTGTAATTATTGTTAAATTATGTAAATTTTAGACATGTATATAATCTTGATTTTTAGAAAATAAAAGCAGTTATTAAGGCATACGTAGTTGAATCATTAGTGTTGGTGAGACGAGACATTAGCAATCATGCAAGTTTAAGTGAGTTATAGTTAGCTCGCTGAGTTAAGAAGCTTACAATTAAAACCAGCGTTAAAATAAGAACTTGGCAGTGATTCCTCCTTAGTGCCAGGAGGCCAAAGCCAGTTCGATTCATGGTCCCTCAAGAGCCTGATTAGGATTTGAAACAGAAGAAATTTAGGCGGAAACTCAGTGAGAATACAAGTGCAAAATGTCTCGAGACGAAAGGATCCTCCAAAGAAAGTTAAGTTGCCAAATAAGGAGAATTGATGGATTTATTGAAAGTGTGGATTCAATTATTCAAGCAGGTGAAACAATACGCTTAGAAATAATGGGTGAAGAATTAAAGGAGATCAAAGAGAAAATTGAGACACTCTACGACGAGCTGTTTTCTTTGGATGAAGTTGATATAGATAAAGAAAGTGAGGCATATGATGGTTCAATGAACAAGATTGGAAGCTTGAGGGTAAAAATAGAAAATGAGAGAAAACTCAAAGAGAAACTGGCGGACATAAAGCCAAATGGCTCTCAGGCAAATATAAAATTGCCTCAATTTGACTTACCGATATATGATGGAGATATGGGCAAGTGGATCAACTTCAAAGAGCTATTCCTCACCACCATCGATGCACATCCAGGGTTAACTAATATACAGAAGTTACAATATTTGAATTCTGCAGTAAAAGGCGAAGCGGCCAGATTAATAAGGGGTTTCCCTTTACTAAGTGAAAATTATGGCCAAGCATGGAGTACACTGTTATCAAGATATGATAACCCGAGAGAGCTAGCTTATGCCCAGGTATCAAAAATCTTTTCTCTCCGGGCAATTAAGAATCCATCGGCTAAGTGTCTCCATGAATTCATGGATGTTTGTAATGAAGCCATAAGAAACTTAGAAACGCTGGAATTGAAGAGAAATCAATTAGTGGATGTGATCCTGGTGCACTTCCTCCAGCAGAAGTTGAGTGAAAATCTAAGGTTGGATTGGGAACTGTCAATGGACAATACTCTTCCATCTTATGACAAGTTCATAGCATTCATTTCCAGACATGCAAGAAGCATGTCTTGTGCTGTCAAGGAATGTTCAAAAAGGGAAGAAACCACCGGATCGAGATTTCCCAAATGCCAAAGCTACGGGATGCTAATTGAGAAATCGGACACTTGCATATTATGCAAATCTGGGCATCATCCACTATACATGTGCAACTTATTTTGCAAAATGCCTTTAAAAGAAAAATTAAATGTAGTAAAAGGTCATAAATTGTGCTTCAATTGCTTGGGGAAAGGCCATTTCTCATGGAATTGTAGGCTGAACCAACGATGCAAAGTATGCAAGGGCAAGCACCACACAATGATTCATTATGATAAACCGAGCACGGAAGGCGCTTCGGCCCAAGTGGAGAACACAACTCCGAAGGAACATGAAAGTGCTATCAATTTAACGAATACTCAACAGGCAAACTGCAATGATAGCCACGTACTACTCGCAACGGCTAGAATCAAGATAAAAAATGGACTCGGAAAGTTATGCACCTGCAGAGCCCTACTGGACAGCGGTTCCCAAGTCACCATGATAACAAAAGGATGCTGCGAAAGATTGGGACTTGTCCAAAGGAAATCAGATCGGATGATTATAGGGGTTGGAAACACACCAGTGCAGCATTCTTCATCGACAGTAAGTGTGACATTTTGTCCACTGAATAATTCTGAGGAATTCTCGGTAGAGGCAGTAGTCACGGGAGTGCTCACTTCAGAAATTCCGAACTTCAGGTTAAAAGACCCTAATTGGCCAACTTTGAAGAACCTCAAATTGGCAGACCCAGAGTTCTACATACAAGCCCCAATAGATATGATATTGGGAGCAGATATATACACTGAACTTATGTTGAATGGCTCTATATCTCTCGGAGAAGGATTGCCAATGGCTATTAATACAAGACTAGGTTGGGTACTTATAGGAAAACTCATGGGAACATCGGAGAGTAATACAGAAGTCTGTAACCTGAGTTTACAATCTGAACCAGAACTAGAATTCGTAATGAAAAGATTCTGGGAAATTGAATCTGTGCCGTCACCGGATCTTTGTACACAGGACGAAGATTGTGAAAGGTTATTTTCGAATAACCATGGCAGAGATAGCCATGGAAGGTATTGGGTAAAATTGCCATTCAGACAACATCGACCGCTTCTGGGTGAATCAAGAGAAAAAGCTTTAAGAAGGTTCCTTTCGTTGGAAGGAAAATTGTGTAAGAATGTGAAATTATATGACCAATACCGGGGATTCATGAAGGAATATGAACACTTAAACCACATGGAAAGAGTCCCAATTGCAGAAGTGAAGCGAGAATTGTGCAGATGCTATTACATGCCTCATCATCCAGTAATTAGAGAGCAATCCACTACAACAAAAATGAGAGTTGTGTTTGATGCATCAGCTAAATCTGAAAATAATGTTTCTTTAAATCAAGTTTTGCACAAGGGACCAAAAATTCAACAGGATGTATTTTTCATTCTCCTCAGATTCAGAACGTATCCTGTCGCCATAACTGCTGATATAGAAAAGATGTACCGCCAGATAAGAATTCATCCAGAAGATGCGGACTATCAGAGGATATTGTGGAGACCATCGCCAGAAGAGCCTGTGGTGGACTATCGACTGCTGACTGTTACCTATGGTACAACTTCGGCTCCATTTTTGGCAATGAGAACATTACAACAGTTAGCAGAAGATGAAGGCCAAAATTATCCTGAGGCTTCTAGGGTGACCTTGAATGATTTCTATGTCGATGATCTGCTAACAGGAGCTCAAACGATTGCTGAAACCAAAGAACTAATAGACCAATTAAATGACTTAATGAAAAAGGGAGGGTTTCACTTAAGAAAGTGGAATTCAAATTGCCACGAGATAGTGTCTCATGTCGAGGAAATAAACGAGGAGAGGAAAATTAACTTGGAGAAAGGAGCCATATCCAAGATTTTAGGAATTGTATGGGATCATGTGCAAGATACGTTTAGAGTTAATATAACTCTTCCTGAAGAAGTTGTTACCAAAAGAGATCTTCTCTCCAATATTGCGAGGATTTTCGATCCACTTGGTTTCCTCTCACCTACTACAGTGGCTTTGAAAATAATAATGCAGGAGTTATGGAGAAGTGGAACAGGCTGGGATGAGCATATTCCGAACGAAATCAAGGAAAGGTGGAATAATTTTAGAGCCGAATTACTAAAATTAGGGGAGTTGGGTATCCCAAGATACGTATGGGCATGTGAAGGGGATCGAGATGTTCAGCTCCACGGATTTTGTGACGCGTCAAGTGTAGCTTATTCGGCTGTGTGCTACTTAAGAACAGTCTCTCTGGATGGACAAGTCCATATATCAATGCTTGCAGCAAAAACCAGAGTTGCCCCATGTAAGTCTCTAACTCTACCTAGATTGGAATTGTGCGCGGCTCTCCTCCTGTCTCAGCTCTACAGATCTGTTATTGATTCATTGAAGATTGATATTGGCAGGGCATATTTGTGGTCAGACTCTCAGATCTCATTGAGTTGGATCAAATCAGATCCTAGCAGATGGAAGACCTTTATACACAATAGAGTTGTGAAAATACAACAACTGTCTGACAGAAACTCATGGCGTCATGTGTCTGGGAAGGATAATCCCGCCGATTGTGCCTCTAGGGGAATAATGCCTGCTGCGTTATCTGGACATACACTGTGGTGGCAAGGACCGACTTGGTTGAAAGATAACAACTTTGTTCAGAATCAGGATAATTGCTATGGCCGAGAATGCCATGAGGAAGAAAAAGTAGCCTTAGCTTGCCAGTCCCGAGTTTCAGTCTGTCCAGAGGTTGTAACAAAATATTCCACTTTTAACAAGACGAGGCGAATCATAGCCTGGTGTTTGAGATTCATCACTAATTGTCGGGTGTCGCTGAAGAAAAGAGAAATTGGAACATTATCAAAGAAGGAATTAGAAAATGCAGTGATTAGGATTATTGGATGGATTCAGGAGGACGAATTCGGAGAAGAAATGCAGGATCTAAGAAATACGGGACATGCTTCAAGAAAAAGTAGAATTTTGCAGCTTAATCCTTTTATAGATGCAACTGGGATGTTAAGAGTAGGTGGAAGGATTCAGTTCGCGAATGTAGGCCCTGATCAAAAATTCCCACTGTTATTACCGAAAAATCATCACTTTACCAAATTAATAATACTTCATTTTCACACGAGATATTTGCATGCTGGTCCACAGCTGGTCTTATCTCTAATAAGAAATAGTTATTGGATCATGGGAGGTAGAGACATTGTAAGAAGAATCATTAAACAGTGTATAACCTGCTTCAGATTCAGGGCAAAAACTGCAGTACAAATTATGGGGAATTTGCCTGCTGATAGAGTAAATCCATCAAGACCGTTTGACAAGACTGGAGTCGATTTGGCAGGACCTTACGAACTAAAACCAAGTCTGACTAGATCGAAGGGGACGATCAAATGCTATGTGATTCTCTTTGTGTGTTTTTCGGTCAAGGCAATTCATTTGGAAATGGTAACTAGTCTCTCGACCAGTTCATTCATTGCAGCTCTCAGGAGGTTTATATCTCGTAGAGGAAAACCATCAAAAATTTACTCAGACAATGGAACGAACTTCAAAGGAACCGAAAGCTTCATGAAGAAACAATATAAAATTATGAATTCAAAGGAAACTAAAGACTTTTTAGCAGAAGAGTTTATAGAGTGGCAGTTCATTCCTCCATCAGCTCCACACTTTGGAGGACTTTGGGAGGCAAACATCAAATGCTTAAAGGGTCATCTGAGCAAGGTAATAAAGTCATCACTTTTAAATAGTGAGGAATTCATCACACTACTCTGTCAAGTTGAGGCTTGCCTTAATTCAAGACCGTTAGTAGAGTTAAGTCCCGACCCTAACGATCTTCGAGCTTTGACTCCGGGACATTTCTTGATTGGCTCCCCTCTGATTGAGGACCCAGGATTGCAAAATTATGAGCAAGGAGATTTGCGGTCAAGATGGAATCTGGTACAAAGTCTGAGGAACTCGTTCTGGTCAAGATGGACAAGAGAGTACATCAACTCTTTGCAACAGAGAAATAAATGGAGGTTGTCACAAGACAATTTGAAGCCTAATCAGTTAGTGCTGATAAAAGAAGATAACCTTCCACCTCTAAAGTGGCGTCTAGCCAGGATCCTCGAGGTATATCCGGGCTCTGACCAGAAGGTGCGAGTTGCCCAAGTTCGGGCTGCTACCGGAGTCTACCTACGACCTATTACGAAGTTGGCTCCGCTTCCCTTCAAATCTGAACCAGGGTTCAGCGGCCGGGGGGAGTATGTTCCAGCCTTACATATGCAAAATTGTTGAAATTTACTTTTGTAATTATTGTTAAATTATGTAAATTTTAGACATGTATATAATCTTGATTTTTAGAAAATAAAAGCAGTTATTAAGGCATACGTAGTTGAATCATTAGTGTTGGTGAGACGAGACATTAGCAATCATGCAAGTTTAAGTGAGTTATAGTTAGCTCGCTGAGTTAAGAAGCTTACAATTAAAACCAGCGTTAAAATAAGAACTTGGCAGTGATTCCTCCTTAGTGCCAGGAGGCCAAAGCCAGTTCGATTCAAAATTATAATGCTAAAAATTATATATGATATTTTTAATTAAACGCCTTATTTTTAGATTTAGAAGATTAATTATTCTGTAGTTATATAATACCTAGTAAAAAGTTGTTCTACTGTTTGTTAAAAAACAACAGCGCCGGTCCGGATTTTTGCTTCCACAAATTTTACGGTCCGAGGGCCAACAAGGCCGAGAATGTCGTCCTAGAACACTCCGCTACGGAGAAATTCCATCATTATGGAACCAAATACTGAACTTGCTTATTTCCTTAATGTTTGAAAAATTATTTAAAGGAGAAGTAGAATCAGAGAAGAACCAATCGGCGAACGAAAGCAAAACAGAAGCAATATATCCATCTAAACCGATTAAAGAGTATGCTATATATGGAATTATGGTCAAATTACAGATCTAGTTTAAAAAAAGGGATGTAGATACTAAGATCGGTGATCTACCAACAAATTGCCTAGTTTGGAAATAGGATACAACAGATATCAGGGGTTTTATTCAAATACCTATAGGAGTTACAATAATTCATTTTCAGCTCTTCAAAGCATTGAGGCGAGAAGTGTGTTGTATCATGATGATAATAAAAAGTGTTATATTCACATAGATATAAAATATAATAAACTAGCCGAATGACCCGGGCAACGCCCGGGTTTTACCCGATTAAATGCTTTTATTCAAATACTATTCGTTACAATTATAAATTAGCGCCGTGGATGTCATTATTGAATTCTCTAGACGAATGACCCGGCTTCGCCCGAGAATTACCCCGAGTGCAATTTCCTTCATACTGAAAGTAAATCAATAATAAATAGTAGAAGTGCCATAGAATAGCAACACAGAAGTAACACATAAACCACAGGCAAAAAGTCTGTGTGATGGCAAAAATTGTATTATATTAGTGTTTAGGTATTTGATTTAATTATTTTTTGCAATGCATTTAGTTGTTTCAAAATCAATATAGTTTAAATAGATGGCAGCTTTTCCACCCAACCCCCGAGGTACCCGCCCCAGCGCACTAACCCTTGAAATTGCCTGAGTTGAGTGAGTGACTACGATGAATCTTGACTGCGATGCCCATCTTCTCAGTAAAAATAAGAAAAAATAGGTTTATAAAAAATATTAATCCAAAATAATGGCATGTAAATATTTTTCTGTAAAAAATAAAAAGCACATGGAAATTAGGCAGACATATGTGTTTTCTAGTGACTGCGACTGCATTTTAGACGATTTAAAAAAAGATAGATAAAAAACAAAGGCCAGAAAAAAATAATAAAAATAAGAAAGTGATTATTTACATACAGTAACGCTAAATTTGTAAAGTTTTTTTTTTTTTGCGTTGTGTGCACTAACTTGACACGTGACTTAACGTGACAGAATTGATGACTCTGATACTTGTATATATGATTATGTTAGCATAATGAATTAGTCAGTATTTCCATGGTCTCCAGCGAAGAGGTGTGAATTGACTTTTTGAAAATATACATAATTATAAAGATAGAAGCTTCTATAGAAATAACTAAAATAAGCCGAAATAGTTCGGTTTGGAGAGCGTTAGACTGAAGATCTAAAGGTCCCTGGTTCAATCTTTTTATCCGTTTCGACAAAAATCTTTTGTCCTCGTCAAGAGCAAACAAAAATTAAACATTCAGCAAGGCGTTAAAAATCTTTCTCTCTCTCCTTAAGATTTTTAACGCCTTGCTGAATGTTTAATTTTTGTTTGCTCCTGACGAGGACAAAAGATTTTTGTCGAAACGTCGAGGTAATAAAAAAGATTTACTGGCCGAAGTATCTTCATTTTCAAGAAATAAGTTTGATTGTTTTCGATAACAATCAGATATGGGAGTAGCACAGCCTTGTGTTCTGGTCCTCAACAATCTGTATTGAGTTTCTTTAATCCCTTTAGCTGAAAACAGGTTTTTGATTTCAACACATCTATAAAGACAGTTAGCATCTTAAATATTATTGATTTCAATAATATATTTATTTATAGATAGTAATATCATTTTATTTGCGATCGAACGTTGTAGCCCACTATACGCACTATATTCCAAACACGATGCGACGCAAGCCATCTTGAGCTCGATGTATCATCTCGGCGAACGTTAAGCCAGTGATTTTTATACATATAGATCTCTATTTGAATTGTCTAGAAATCTCGCACAATTCAAGGTACTTTCCAAACCCCTCACTATATAATTTAAAATAGTTATCCAAATCTTTGTTTGCGTGTAATATTTGATTAATTTTTATGTGTGTTTCAGCATTTTCTGCCTAATTCCTTTTTGTAAATAGTTTTTATTTTTATGATTTTTATTGGCATTTTCGAGTCAAAATTCAACAAACATTCATTAATTTTTTTTTAATTTTTAACATACGATTTTTCAAAATTGAATTTTTAGTGGCCTCATCCTATGAAGAATAAGGCTCATCAAATTTACCGAGGTGGTGGTGTAGGAAGAAACAAAGGTGATTCTACCTGCGTTAGAAGGATACCTGTAGATCAGTTTGCGGGAGACCGCACGTTTGGACCAGGGTTTCTACTCCGGCAGGCGTGGGAGGGGGCCTGTCCGGGGGAGGGGTGTGTCAGCTCCTCTCACACCACCACCTGAGACGAGGCATCTACTTTCCAAAAAGAATTGAGCTGACGATATCTCTACAGATGTTGAAGCCACAGTTCTACTCCAATATACGCCCCGAGTCGTCCCAAAGAGCATCTGAAAGAATTGGCCAAATTTTGCCGCTGTGGTATTGCCCTGATTAATAACTTGAATCTCCTCACCTACTGCCTCTGAAATAGCTCCCAAATCTTTCAGTCATGGTGTCAGCCTGATTAATTATTCAGCTATATAATGAACAATATCAGAAACTGGTGCTCAAATATTTCAGTCGTGCCAATATCAAATTCTCGAGTATGGGCAACGTATGGCTTCTAAACCTAGCGTACAATACTTGCAACCATGAAGATTTCCTGATCCATTTATTTCTTTAACATTCGCAACGTGCTGTTAAATTTACCTGCGAGATCTAATTGCTATGGTGCAGATTTCGATTAATTTTTAAGCCTTTGCAATGTGAACTCTGAAACCAGAATCCAAATTTCTCATCCATTGTGTGCCTTTATACATTCCTTCAAAATATGAAACGTTCTGCAGCTATTAATATATACGATGGCCAGATTTTGAAGCTTTGGTGCCATCCTTTTCTTTTTCTACAGCTTTCTCAAAATGCACCTTCTAAAATTACTCACCAGATCTTCTAACCGTGGTTCTCACTCTACAATAAAATTGTCTTAGATTATTACAAAGTGTGCGGCCTCTAAAATTAAAAGCCAGATTTTAAAGTTGTACTTTCGCCTTGATAATATTTTTAAATACTCACAAATTAAGGTCTCTAAAATATTCTACCAGATCTAACATCCTTGGTGCCACCTTGATGCATTTGTTTAGCATTGCAAAAAAGGGTTTCTAAATTCAGCTCTAAAAATTTCAGCTGTGGTGCCATATGGTTTAATTTTATGAATTTTTTTAAAGTGAGGTCTCTAAAACCAGCATATAAATCTTGCTACCGTGGCTCTGCAATGATCAATTCCTTGACTTACCAAACTTGCTTCTTTTAAGTTCAACTACCAGATATTTTATTTGTGATGCCAAGATTATCAATACATTTAACCATTGCAACATGCTTCATCCAAATACAATCTTCATATCTAGCCACCCTGATCAAATCCATGAAATTTCTAAATTCTCCGACTCCAAATCCAGCCATCAGAACTTGTCGCCATGGTACCAGCCTGTACAAGCATTTTACCTTTGCAATGTTCAATCTTTCAAACAGTTGGCCATATCTGCCATCGCGGTGCAATTCTGATTGCTTCTGTTACAATAATAAACGTGATGCCTCTAAATCTAGCGGCCAATTCTTGCAACTATAGTACAGTCCTAATTCGTTAGCCGTCGCAAATTGTGTCCTCTACAACAAATGACCTTATCTCGCAGCCTTGATAGAGCATTGATTAATTCCTTGAGAAGTCGCATTGTGCTTCTTTTAAATTAATAGCCAGATCTTGCAGCAGTGGTGAACACTTGATCAACCCTAGTGTTCTTTCAAAATGAGGCATCTAAAACCAACATCTAAATTTTGAAGTCATAAATCTTGCCTGATGATATCCTTAAGCCTATGCAACATGCGCCCTCTATAACACTGCCAGCCAGATCTTCTATCCGAGGAACCACCCTGATCAATTTCTTGAGTCATCGATATCCCAGCCTCTGAACCAGTAGACAGATCTTTCAGTGATGGTTCCACCTAATAATTTCCTCGGTATATTTCGCAACATACAGCCTATAAAATTAGTTGCCAGATTTTTTTAACTGTGATGTCTCATTTTCATTTCCCTGAGCCTTCACAACCTATATTCTACTAAATTCAACCGCTAGATCTTCCAGTCACATGCACACCCATCTGGTGATAATCTGATTATTACATTGAGCCTTTGAAAATGCTCTATCTAACACCACCCCCCATATCTTACAGACATGGTGACATTTTGTGCAATTCTTCGAGCTTTTACAATATACAGTCTAAAAAATAAAGATCATATTTTGTTTCTTAATCTTTGGTTCGATCAATTCCTTGGGTATTGTGAAGTGATCATTAATACGAATGCTATTCAGGATATTCAGAAAAACTCGGGATTCATTCTTACCCCTTTTTATATATGCTATAGTTTTTTTTTCATTGTACCCAGACCTTTTTCAAAGAGACAAGGGTCGCCTCCCGTCAAAATAGACGTCAAATACAGACGCCATCTATTGACCGTCGCCGCAAACTAGCGGCCTCGGGTCGGTGACAAAGCCACAACACCAGCTTTGGCAAACTGAAAAGCGTCCACCTAGAAACCATGGTTTCGGGCTAATGGCCCTCGTCAGCCTAGGGCGGACTTTATTCCATGAGATCCACACGGGATCTAATGGAAACTTGACAATCTGCCAAAGAGGTTTATAGCTGGCAAAGTGGCTGGGCCAAATGGAATAAAGTCCGCCCTAGGGTGACGAGAGCCATTAGCCCGAAACCATGGTCTCTAGGTGGACGCTTTTCAGTTTGCCAAAGCTGGTGTTGTGGCTTTGTCACCGACCCGAGGCCGCTAGCTTGCGGTGACGGTCAATAGATAGGGTCTGTATTTGACGTCTATTTTGACGGGAGGGGCGACCCTTGTCTCTTTAGATAATATCCTTCCGGCAAAATTTCCAGACGTTATTTGTATTCTTTTTCTGGTCAGGATGGTAAAGAAAATAGTACGTGCGAGTTAATAAAGGATGGTTGCTTGGTCTTTATTAGAGTTGTGTGAAATGTAAAGAAGACAATAAGTGGATCTTTCTTGAACCTCTGCCGTCAGAAGGATACTTGGTGCCGTGGATATCACTCTTGCGATGCGTCGCACTTCACACTGTATACATCCAGCTTAGGCAGAACCGACTTGTAGACTGCTCCGCTGCTGAACATCACACTCCTTTCAGTGTCCACAGAGCAATCCTCTTCGTACAATCAGTCCTCAACTCGGCCTGGCCAAGTTCAAGCTGAGGTATAGTGTTGGCAAGACTTTACATGGAGTACCACTGTTCAGCTACAGATAACGGATGTTCTCTATTGGAAAGTAGCAAATGATACAGGATATAAAACAGCAGTGGCTGCCATTAGTGACATATGATGGAAGTAAAGGATATCAGAATATTGCTTGAAAATAAAATTGTATATTTACCTGTAGATAGTCTATTAATTGTCCTATTACTGCGATGGGTGTAAAGATGGAAACTGCCAGTTTAATTACTCAGGTGCTTTTTGATAACGTGTGATGAAGAAAAATAATAGGAAATCTAGACAATGCAGGATTGATAGGTCTAGAACCAATACAAATAGTCAAGGGGAGACTGATCTTAATAAATGTATAATAAGACGAAAATGTTCAAAACATTTACAAAAGATAAAAAGGCATTTCCCGAGCGTGCAACTAAAGTTGCTGATGGCTTGCGACATCTACCGGAATAAATATCAACTAATCGTTGATTTTTAATTATTCCAGAACTATCCAAATATTGTTTCTTGATTACCTTTTTTCTTAATTTATCCACCTGATTCAAGTCATTCACTTTTGTACTATTTTTAAAATAATTTGACAAAAATCAATTGATAAGGCAATAGCAATCAAAAGATTGATTTGACAAAATCGCCTCCAAGGCCCACCACTGATGATATTGGATACATATTTTAAAGAAGAAATCTCTTTCTATAATTTGAGAAGATAGCCAGTGAAAATACAAATTAAAGAAGTAATGAGCGTTGAAAGGTGGTTTTTCAAGAATAATGGACAGTCACTTAAGAGTTTTTAAAATGTTCTTTCAGTGAGTGGCAAAATGTTTAGGCCTACTTCTGCACAACCACCTAACCTTGCTGAAGATGCGTAGCATCTCGCTTCGATTGTACCGAAACTTTAAAACTGCCGACGCCAACAAGAAATATCTATGAAAGCTTTTCATGAAAAATAGACGTAGGAGGCGGGAACTCTCTGTTGCATATCAGGATGTGTTAAAAGTCAATAACGCACCTTCTATATGTGAGAAATGAAAGCAAAAAAGCACGAATGTTTATTTTACACGTGGGGAAGAAGTTTTTCCCACCCTCTACACTCACTCTAGAGGGGAGTGGAGTGGAGAGGCGTCTCTGCGTGTTTGCCTTGCGCCGGAGTACCACTGGTTGATCCTCAGTGAAGCTGTAAGCTGGTGGTCCGCCCTTGGTTAGCTGGTCGCGGGGCGCATGAGTCTTGAAACTCTTGGGTCTTCGCTCTGTGTGTGCGCCATTGGGAGCGTCCTTGCCGTGCGCGCCATGGAAAACCAAGGGGTGCACACAGTAGTACCACCCCCCCCCGCGTTCGCGTCGTTCCCTGCGTAAACCTCAGTTCCTCAGAGGTCCTTGATTCGACGGCAGATTCAGGGAGTACTGGATAAGGGTTCGAGGGCCAAGGGGGGGGGGAGTCCTATTGGAGCGTAGGACGGGTTTAACTAAGTCCGAACGAGAGGGCTCGGACAGCAACCTTGCCAATGAACTCTCGGAGACGCCTGTGGGTGAATGGTCAACCCCATGGAGCCAGACCATAAAGGCGGGCGCGAGAGGCCTACCAATGGCCGCTCGGTGCATGGAGAATGCATCATTCCCTTTTGGCTGTGTGACCTGGCTTTCAGCGAAAGCAGGGGATGCAAGGGCCTTTGATGCCTATATCATCCCTGACTCAGCTTTGAGCCAAATTTCTATTCTGTTTATTTTACACATGAAACATATTTCTACTGTCCTTTCTAGGGTTTACCATTGATGAGCCAGGTCTTCCTAATATTTTTAATTCGCAGTAAGAACAGCGAAAGTTTGGTTTATGTGTAAAAGAAATAATCTTCTTTAGTGATTTTATTTATCATGTACATATATTTATTTAGATAATAAAAGGCATATATTGGATTTAATAAAATATTTATTTTGCCAATATTTCGGCTAGCTGAACGCTAACCTTTATCGAGGCATTACATTTTTGTATACACAAACTCAGCCGAAATATTGGCAAAATAAATATTTTATTAAATCCAATATATGCCTTTTATTATCTAATGAATTAAGTATGGATTGCTCTATTTTCAAAACATATATTTATAGAAATTTTGTTTGAGAATAATAGGAAACCTTTTCAGCATTTTCTAAAGCTGGTTGTCATTGAGGATATAGTTCAGAAATGGGATACAGGATCATCAAAAATTTACAATGCAAAGGACAAGGAAATAAGGAATTAAAAAAAGAAGCAAGAATATTTTTTATTCAAGCATTTTAGTGTGAAGAATGGCTCCAAGAATCCAAGAATATTATCTCCCAAACGTTAAATCAGTTGTTAAGACATCAATTCTCTTGAGCCCCTTTATTTAGTTCAACTAAAATCCTTTGAATTAATTTTTAATAATTCACAAAGGTTTAGTGTATGAAATAATTGTCTCTTCTTCATTTGACTAAGATAAATTTGAATAGATAGAGCTTATTTATTGGTTAATTTAGTATACTGGATGTTTTATCATTTTTAAAAGGAAGATGCTCTATATATTTTTATAATCCTGGTTGGACTGGCAGTTCAAGACTATCCAGTAGGGTAGGCTTTCTTGCCCAGTTATAACTCTTGGACGTCACTTCTTGTTTGGCTTCTTCAACAACACATAATATCCATTCCAGTAGCTTTCTTACTGATGACTTGGATGGTTCTTACAGTTAAGTCCAGGTTCATTTGCTCCATGGCCTGCTTTTCCTAGTTGGACATGCAGAACAGGACTGCCTAACATGGTAAGTCCTGAAATAATCTAAAACATATCAGCTTCCATCACAATAGGATTCTCGGCGTCAAGCCTTGGTTGATATGGTTGTCAACAAAAACAAAAATTCTTTATTAAGACACTATTGTCTCAAAAGGGGATTCCCTTAAAAGGTTATATATGTACATGAGTGAGGAGGAAAAACAATTTAGAGGGGGGAGGGGGAGCAATCAGCCATTGTCTGTGGAGTTGAGCACTTCTTCCGTCATTTTATCAATCGCCTTGAAAAATTTAAAATATTTATAAACAAATGTTTTATCCAGCAGGAGAGAAGTAAATATTTTATATACATGTTGTTCATTATTGTTAGCACGTTTTCTTTGAAGTTTCTTCTAGAAAGAACAAGCTGACTCAATTCGATTCAATTGATTTAATTCAAACAACAAAAGAGAATTACACTACGATTTAATGCGATTTAGTTGTATTTATAACACACAAGAAAACAGAAGAAGAAAAAAACAACAAAAAGAATGATGATAAGTAACAATAAAATTCTATGAATATGAATTATAATTAGTTAATAAAATACAATAATAATTTTAAAAAAACTAACATACCCCGGTGGACTAACTTAGTCCTCAGCAAAAGGTAATGGTACTATTTTAGAGACAGTTCTAGTAAGTCGTTCTTGGTGCTTGGTCTTCACCTCGACGACTCGAACTTTTCCGTCCGCTCCCGGAAAGACTTTGGTGATGCGACCAAGGCTCCAATACATTGCTGGTGGTGATATGGTATCCTTGAGCAAGATGAGGTCACCTTCCTTAATGTTGGGTTAGGATTTTTGCCATTTTAGGCGTTGTTGCAAATTGTTGAGGTATTCTAGATTCCAACGTTTCCAAAATACATTTTTAATTTTTTGATTTAGTCTCCAGCGATCGAGGTAGTTTATCGGAACATCATCATCATCATTAGATTCTGGAGGGGCAGTTAAGGGTCTCCCGATTAAGAAGTGTCCTGGTGTCAGAGGATTAAAATCGTCTGAATCTGAACTTAGAGGACAAATAGGTCTCGAATTCAAACAAGCTTCTATTTGATTTGTCAGAGTACTCAGCTCTTCAAATGTGAGTATCTGAGACTTTAAGCATCTGAGAAGATGAAATTTGAAGAATTTTATTCCTGCCTCCCAGATACCTCCGAAATTTGGGGCGTAAGGAGGTATAAAATGCCAGTTGATTCGTTCATTAGATATGAATTTTTGAATTGTTGAAGCTTTCAATATACCAAACTGCTCTCGGAGAATGTTGTTAGCTCCCCTAAAGTTGGTCCCGTTATCACTAAATATATCAGAAGGTTTTCCTCGACGAGAAATAAACCGCTTGAGAGCTGCGAGGAAAGCCGCTGAAGATAGGTCTGATACAATTTCTATATGAACTGCTTTCGTGCAGAAACATACAAATAAAGCAACATATGATTTTAATTTTACTTTGGATCTTTTGATGTTTGGTTTCATCAAAAACGGTCCTGCAAAGTCGATTCCAATTTTAGTGAACGGATTTGATTTCACAATTCGGTGCATAGGCAGATCTCCCATGATTTGCTTGGTAACTTGGCGTTTAGCCCTGAAACACACCATGCATTGGTGGATTATTTTCTTGACCAAACTACTGCCTGCAGGAATCCAATATCGTAATCGTAGTGCTGACATGGTCAGTTGAAGACCAGAATGTAAATGATCCAGATGACACTGTCGCACTATTAATTCCGTGATAAAATGATCTCTTGGCAATATTATTGGATGCTTTTCATCAAATTGCATATTTGAATGACATAATCTTCCTCCAACCCGTAATAGTCCAGATTCATCAATGAAAGGACTCAAAGATAAAAGCCTTGAGTTAGTTGGTAAAGATTTATTTTGTATGTAACAGGTAATTTCTGATTGAAATTCAGAACTTTGAATGAAACGAATGATATTGTGAATTGAACTTGTTACTTCGCTTGAAGATATTTGTCCTTTCTTTCTTTCATTGGAAGAACATTGGACATTGAATACAAATCTATAAATCCATGCTGTAATTCTAACAAGTTCGTTGATTTTTGAGTATTTGAAAATGAAGTCTGGGAAAAGAAGATTAGTGGAATGAAAAACAGAGAAAGTTTTTCGTCTTTCACCTGAAATGTCTTTCGAAAAATCATATTGAGTTTGAATTGGATCTTCAAAGTTCACATCCGAGAGCCAAGGTGGTCCTCGACACCAAAGAGAGTGATCCACCAGCTCTGTGAAGGAGTTATGCCTCTGGAAGCGCAGTCTGCAGGATTATCTTTCGAAATGACATAATGCCAGGAAGAATGTAAAGTCAATCTTTGAACTTCAGCAATCCTATTTCCGACAAATGGTTTCCAATGTTTAGATTCAGGTTTAATCAAGCTGAGAACAATTTTGGAATCAGTCCATAAAAATACTCTATCAATTTGTAAGCATAAAGAATTGCGAATAGTATCATATAAAGTTCCGAGAAGAAGAGCAGCGCACAGCTCCAGCCGTGGTATGGAAATCATTTTCAGAGGAGCTACCCTCGTCTTGGAAGCACTCAGAGAAACTTTCACTTGGCCCGATTTGAAATGTGATCTTATATAAAATACTGCCGCATATGCAACTTCTGAAGAGTCACAAAAACCATGAAGTTCAACGGAAAGTAAAGCTCCCCTGCACGAGAAGTATCTAGGAATTTGAATTTTATTTAATACGGATAATTCCTTTTCGATTTGCTCCCATTGAGAGCACAAAGTATCAGGCAAGGATCATCCCAATTCAACTTCTGTTTCCAAAGTGATTGAAGCACAATTTTAAGACGAATAATAACCGGGGACAGCCAGCCTATAGGATCAAAGATTCTGGAGATGTGGGACAACAAATGTCTTTTAGAATTCGTTTGTTCTGGAATGTCATTAACAAGAATCTGAAAAATGTCCAAGGAAGGATTCCAACAAATACCAGATATTTTGACACATGAATCACTCTCAAAATCCCGAATATTATGCCTATCTTCAACCTGTTCTGAAAATCCAAAAAGGACCTCCGGGACGTTTGATCTCCATTTCCTAAGAGAAAATCCGGCTGAAGAAAGAAGATTATTGACTTCACGAATATGACATGTAGCTTCTTCAATTGTGTCTACACCAGAAAGCAAGTCATCAACATAAAATTCGGTTCGTACTATTTTTGAGGCAACTGGGAAAGTTGACACCTTGTCCCTTGCAAGTTGATGTAGGGTACGCATGGCGAGATATGGCGCCCAAGACAATCCATATGTCACAGTCAGTAGTCTATAATCCAATAAAGGTTCTGATGGTTTTTTTCTCCAAAAATTCTCTGGAAATCACAATCTCTAGAATCGATTCTTACTTGGCGATACATTTTCTCTATATCTCCTGAAAAAGCTATTGGGCGTGTTCGAAATCTAATCAGAATGTTGAAGATATCCTGTTGTAGTTTTGGTCCTACATGAAGAAAGTCATTTAGAGATTTGCCATTGCTAGTTTTGCAAGATGCATCAAAAATAACTCTCAATTTAGTGGTAGTGCTTTGCTCCTTAAAAACACAATGATGAGGTATATAATAACATTGTCCTGAAGGTGTATCCAGCTCATCACTGGGAATAAGCTCCATATGATTGATTAAAAGATATTCGTCCATGAAATCACAATATTGTTTTAGGATACTTGGAGATTTTTGTAATTTTCTCTCAAGTGATAGAAATCGTTTCAGAGCCTTGATCCTAGATTTGCCAAGAGTTGGCAATGTTCTAAAAGGCACCCCAACAGAGTACCTTCCATCTTCCAGAATTTTGAGGTTATTAATATATATTTCTTCACACGAAATTTCTTCTCTGGTTAAAGATTTGGCAGAGGGTACTGACTCCAGCTCCCAGAATTTTTTGAGAAAATCATCTTGTTCCTCCGACGCGAACATAGTTATATCTTGATTGGAATTTTCACCTGACAGTAATATTTTACCTGTAAGTAACCATCCCAATTTGGCTCCGCACGCAGTGGGTCCAGAAAAATTTTGGAATCTAACCTTCCCGTTAAATAAGCATGGAGCAAGCTCTGCTCCTATCACTAAATCAATCTGGCTAGATTTGTCAAAATTGGGGTCAGCCAACAGAAGATTATTCAATTAAGGCCAATTATCCTTTTCTATAAAGAAATTGGGCAATTCTGATGTAATCTTATTAATGACTATAGGATTGGCGTTGAATATTAGGTTTGAGAAATGTGGGCTAAATTGGAGAGAGACCTCACCCATTGATTGTTCTACAAGTTTGTTTCCCAAACCAAAAACTGTAGTTTTACATTCAGCAAGAGGAAGATTTAATTTCTTTCGACAACTATTTGTTATAAGACACCTTTGAGAGCCTGTATCTATGAGGGCTCTACATGTTTGAAGAACCCCGTTTTCCGATTTGACCTTTATTAAAGCCGCAGAGAGTAATATCCGATCATGACTTTTGTTGTTTGCAAAACATGAGACTCTGGCATGGGTCAATGGAGATATGTCCGCAACAGGACTTAACATTTCTGGTTTGAATTAATGCAAAAGAGTATGATGTCTCTTATTACATTATTTGTAATTTTGCGTGAAGACGCATGACGATACTCTGTGGTTAGATCTTAGACAGTTGTAACATAGACGATTATCTCTTTTACAAATGTCCATCTTTCATGTAACATCATACCAATAAACTTAGAACATTTTAACAAAAAGTGTTCACCTTTACATAAGACGCATGACTTGACTCTGCTATCTATACTAGAGTCTGAGGCAAATGTTGCTGAATGAGAATGAGTGGATTTATTCATTTTGTAGAATTGTTTTGAATTTTCTTTATTCTGAAAACTCCCGAGACTTCCAGCAAATCTTTCCAGGAAAGAAATCATCTTTTCATACGATGGATATTCTTTCTCAAGCAAACTCATCTCCCATTCCTTTCTTATTGAACGATCAAGTTTTGATTGAATTATATGAATTAAAATCATATCCGATAAATTATTACGTTCTCCAATCCGAGGATAGAGAGATTCTGAATGCTTTCGTTACAAGTGTCCAGGAGAACAAGTAAATCTTTAGTCTATTCTTGTTTTACATTTTTAGATCATACAAAATTTGAATTTGTTTAAAAGCCAATTCACTTTTTTTATCGAATCTATTGACCAAGGTTTGCCAGGCAATAGGATAATTTTCATCAGAAATATTGAACGCCTTAATAAGTCTAGCGGCATTTCCTTTTAGTGCAGAATTTAAATATTGAAGTTTTTGAAAATTTCCAAGTGTTGGATTTTGATCAATAGATCTAATAAATATTTCCTTAAAACTCAGTCAATCTTAAATATCACCACTAAAGGTGGGCAATTGAAATTTGGGAAGTTCTAAATGCGTTTCACCAGAAAATGTATTTTTATTTAAATTTCCCAGTGATCTATTTTTATCAAAAAAGAATTGATTTTAGACTTTGCTTAGACTGCTAAATTTTTCTTCAGCATTAATGCCTTTATATTTTACTAATTTCACATATTGATTATCAAAGCTAGCTTTTAAATTTAACAAGTCCTCTTTATTTTGCATAAGTGCGTATTTATCATTGCCTTCTAAATTATATTCTACATCTGCTTTTATCAATTCTAAACTTTTTTTCAGAGATTCAAAAATTAAGATTTCTGTTTCCATATTTTAAAGTTTAGCATTCAAAACCTTACCTTTCTTTATTTCTATGGCTTCTAAGAACTTTCTATTTCTTCTACTTCTTTCCCGGGTTTCGGCACCAAAAAAATGTTAGCACGTTTTCTTTGAAGTTTCTTCTAGAAAGAACGAGCTGACTCAATTCGATTCAATTGATTTATTTCAAACAACAAAAGAGAATTACACTACGATTTAATGCGACTTAGTTGTATTTATAACACACAAGAAAACAGAAGAAGAAAAAAAAACAACAACAAAAATAATGATAAGTAGCAATAAAACTCTATGAATATGAATTATAATTAATTAATAAAATACAATAATAATAATTTTAAAAAACCTAGCAATTATAGTGAGTTAGTCCCGAAATTTCGCGAATTTACACTCTCTTTTCTTGTAAGAATGGGCAATGGAATAGATAATGGACCAAATTGTCTTGGATGCCAGCATTGCAGAAGTAGAAATTTAAAGGGTCGCTGTTCCAAATTCCCGTGATATCCTGGCGGAAAAATAGCCATAGAATTTTTTGACGGGCTATAAATCGTTTAATTTTCAATGGGAGGTTTGATAGTAAGTAGTCCTCCGTCATAAAGGATCTACTTAGAGATTGGTAGTGAATAAAATGAGTTGAGTTTTGTATCTTAGCTCGCTCAAATTGGAGTAGCTGGTCCACTGTGGCTTGAACTATTCTAGGCATTTCTCCTCGCACAACCATTTAATCTTCACAGTTCTTAAGAAAATAAAAACCCCTTGAGTCAATGATGTTATTCAGGTTATAAATAAAGTTGTTTCCCGCTTTTCCCATAATTGAAACTTTCCAGAGCTGGGACAAGCAAACATGAGGTAATCTGGTCCTGTCCATTTTTAGAATCCGCATCCAGAACTTTAGAATCAATTGTGTAATGTTTAAATCAAGGGACAATCCTTCTGATTCGTCGCCCACAGTGGAGCCGAGTATAACAACGTGGATAAAACTATGGAGTCAAGTAGTTTCATCACCGCTCCGAAAGATTTGGTTCTTGACTTGGATAGTATTCTCCATACTGCGTTTGTAGCAATCAATGCTTTGCTTTTAAAGTGCTGCGCCACGTAATCAGTTGGATTATTGGTTGTTAAAGGGTAGCCAAGATACGTATATTTTGAGGATACTGTCAAGGGTTGTTGGCCCCAAAACCAAACGTCAGATCTGGCCAAGCGGCCTCCATTTCGAAACACTACGAATTTGACTCGGATAGGTGCAGAGTTAAACCATTTTCCTCAAAATATATTTTTATTAAATTAATCTTTATTTGAAAATTTATCTTTGATTTACCAAAGAGGACTATATCATCCGCGAACAGGAGGAGGTGTATAGTTCCATGGCCCGGTAAGTATATACCTGGCAGGTCAGAATCATCCAGCGTAGCAACCAGATCGTTAATGAAAATAATAAATAAATACGGTGAAAGAGGTTCACCCTGACTAACACCTGATTGTATTTTGATATATTCTGTAAAAGAACCGTTCCATCTGACCGCTGCCATCATTTGAGCATAGTAGTTCTGTATGAGTTTGATAAATCGCCCACTTAAACCAACAAGCGCAAGCTTTCTGTTGATAGGATAGTCTATGGGGAGGTCAGGTTAGTAAATAGACTTTTCTCTTTGATCAATTTAATGGCCACCCTCTCCATCTCTACGAAAGGCTCGGTGTAGTATCTCATACACTTCCTGGTCACTGATGAGCACCTGTAGTATGTCTTATCTTATTGCAGATGTCAATGAGATTCTGGGCCACTAGGTGGTGAGGAGCTGCCCTGGTTTTTGTAACTTTGGACTTCATGTCACAACATTCAAGGTTCAGGTAAATATTAGGGCTAAGCTGAGAGTTCTTGTGGTTGCCTCTCCTGCCATACCACGCTCACATTTAGATAATATCTATTGTTAAATTTTCCCATTCAGTGAATATCCTTTCATTTTCTTTTAAATGTATTTAGGCTACCAGTTATTTGCAACTGATCATAGCAAATAATCTCTCCCGCATCACTTACATTTCCAACACATTGTAGATGTCAATTTGTGATAGGCTTAGCAAAAATACGATGTTTCTTTTTAAGGATTTCAAGTTGTTTTGTACTCACATATTTTGTAGTTAAGAGGACATCCCTTTAGATAAAAACAAATATATATTTATTTAAGGAACGACTTGTTCCAATACAATTGTTGTAAACAAGCGAGCAAAGAATCAAACATAAAAGTCATGAAGCGTAGAAGTAGTGTGACGTCAGCATCGATGATGATAAAAGTCAAAGTTTGCGTAACAATTCCCTCCTTACTTTGTCTTTATTCCCACGATGCTGAGGTTCTCCAGGTGTTTCTTCATCTGGTCTCGGGATAGGTCCTTTGTGAAGATATCCGCCTCCAGGTCCTGAGATGGCTTGTACAGAAGGCAGATGTCTCTGGATTCATAACAGTCTCTCAAGAAGTGGTACTTTCCTGTTGATATGTCTACAGCGACTGCTTTGTTTAGGGCTGGAGATCCAGTTGATCAATGACTGACTGTCTGTATAGATCGCAGTTTGTTTTTCTATGAAACCCATTCTTCCAGCTCTCGTAACAGGTTTATTATCCACTTGATTTGACAGCAGCTTTCACAAGCAGCTATCATTTCCGCTTCCATTGTGGAGAGGGCGACGAGTGGTTGTTTACTACTTTTCCAGTCTATGGTTGCTTCGCCGAGCTTCAATACATATCCGCCGTAGGATTTTCCATCATGAGTGGCCGATCAGCTGGCATCGGTGTAGGACTTCAGGATTCCAGTCTTCCCTCTTTCAAATTTCACTCCTAGGTCAATTGTTCCTGGTAGGTATCTCATCACTCTTTTGATTGCTGTACAGTGCATCTGTTTTGGTTGTCTGGAGTACTGTGAAAGTTTGCTAGTGATGTAAGCGATGTCGGGTCTGGTGTTAACAGCTAGAAACATTATCATTCCAAGGGCTTCTTGGTAAGTGTGCTGATCACAATTGTCATCTTCAATATGATTGTCCAAATTGATTTCTTTGGAACCTGGTGTTGGAACTTCCTTACAATTTCCATTCCATATCACTGTATTTTTTTTTTGTACATAGTGGCTTTGCTGTAGCGAAATTCCCTCCTTGTTTTATGTGATCTTGATTCCCAAAAACATGCCTTTACATGTTACATCCTTTATTTCCAGGTGATGTCTCAATTTATTGATGAATCTGTTTGAGGTATCTTCAGAATCTGAGACAGTGATAAAGTCATCAACATATATCCCTACATAGAAGTATTTGTCTTCATTCTTCCATTTAAATAGGCAAGGATCAGATTTAAGTTTTTCCAGTCCACAGTCATGAAGTACTTGACTGAATTTCTCATACTACGATCTCCCGGATTGAGGTAGACCGTAAATACTTTTGTTGAGTTTGCAAACTTTGTTTCTGTCTTGGACAAATCCAGCAGGTTGTTCCATGAATATATTGTGTTTTCAATGTTTCCATTTAGATAGGCTGCTTTCACATCAAATAGTTTAATGACTGAATATTTTGTTGCTGCCATTGACAAAATAGTCCTGAGGGTGGCATTTTAAATTACAGGGCTGAAATTTTCGTTGTAATCTCTTCCTGGGATTTGGTTGTATCCCATTGCAACAAGTCTAGCTTTGTAAGTTTTGTTTTTTTTCTTGGTCTTTAGATATTTTGAACACCCATTTACTTTTGACAACTTTAGCGTTTACAGGTCTAGGTACTAGTTCCCATACTTGATGCGAGTACATGTTCTGTATTTCCTCAAGCATTGCGTTCTCCCAATGTTTCTTGTCTTCGCATGCGATGGCTACTTCATAGTCTTTCGGAATGGTTTCATTCGTAGTAGCCAGAACGTAGTCATCGAATCTTTTAGGTATTGTTCGAGTTCTTTGTGGTCTGTCTGATCCACTTGACTCTGTCTGTCTGTTGATCATTGTATCTGGTGCTGGCTCTTCAACATCAACATCTGATAGAACATGATTGTCCAGTTGTTCATCCTCCTGAATGAAGAAATATGCGTCAGTGTCCGTATTATTATCACTTTGTTTTTCTTCCGAGATGACATTATTGTTCTCTCTGTTTCTTGTCTTCGCATGCGATGGCTTCTTCATAGTCTTTCGGAATGGTTTCATTCGTAGTAGCCAGAACGTAGTCATCGAATCTTTTAGGTATTGTTCGAGTTCTTTGTGGTCTGTCTGATCCACTTGACTCTGTCTGTCTGTTGATCATTGTATCTGGTGCTGGCTCTTCAACATCAACATCTGATAGAACATGATTGTCCAGTTGTTCATCCTCCTGAATGAAGAAATATGCGTCAGTGTCCGTATTATTATCACTTTGTTTTTCTTCCGAGATGACATTATTGTTCTCTCTGAAGTGAATGTCTGCGGTTTCAAGAATGACTCTCGCTGTGATATCAAATACTCGATAGGCTCTTCTACATCTTGAATAGCCTACAAATATTCCTCTCTTAGATATAGCTTCTAGTTTGTGTCTTTGATGATTCTCGAGTTTATAGAAGACTTCACAACCAAATCTCATGATGTGAGAGACGGGTGGCTTTTTACCTTTCCATTTTTCCATAGGGGTAGTGTCTGGGTCATTGGTTGTGGGAGTTAGATTGTACAGATAGGCAGCTGTATTCACAGCTTCTGCCCGGAAGTGTAGGTGTAATTGGGAGTCTGCCAGAAGTGTTCGGCCTTTGTCTAATAGTGTTCTGTTAGCTCTTTCAACTCTCCCATTGCTTCTTGGGGTGTACGGTGTAGTTAGTTCATGTTTAATTCCTTTGGATTCTATGAAGGTTTCAAGGTTTTTATTGATAAATTCTGTTCCGTTATCTGTTCTAAGTCGTTTTAGTTTTGAGTTTAGCTCGTTTTCTCTCTTTACAATAAACTTCTTCAAAACTTCTGCTGCTGAGAGTTTATCTTTGAGAAATTCTACAAATATTCTCCTAGAAAATCCATCTACGATGGTCAAGAAATATTTGCTTCCGCCCAAGGAGTTTATTCTCATTGGACCACAGAGATCGACATAAATGGCTTCAAAGGGGTAGCTTTCCTGATTGCTATCTGTGTGAACATAGGGTACTTTGGTCATTTTTCCCAAGGAGCAAGCATCACATTGATCAAGGGTACCATTTATAGAGTCCAAGCCTTTTATAAGATTGTTCTTCAAAATCAGGTCTAATTTGTTGTCACTAGGATGTCCTAACCTTCTGTGCCATGCAGTCCTAGAATTGTCCTTTGAAATCAAGCAATGTTCATTTGGAACATGAGTTGCTTCAGATAAACGTGATAGGTTCAATGTGTACATGTTACCATCAAAGTTGCCTGTTCCTATTAGCTTGATATCAGAAGAGTATATGTATGCTCCTTCAGAATTCAAAAGAACAGAGTTCCCTCTTCTTACCGCGCTTGGAATGGACATTAGATTTCCTTTCAGGTGTGGTACATGGAGGACATTATGCAGGCTTACAGCGTTGTTAAGTTTGTCCTTACCTTGTACAGTAGCTTGGATTGATCCTGATGAGGCAGATTCGATGTGTCTCCCTTCTTCCGCCACTTGTATGCTTCTTCTCTCCTCCGTCTTGTGCTCGATCCATTCACCATGGGAAGTCATGTGGCTTGTGCACGCAGAATCAATTATCCACACGTCCTGAGTCGTCGGGCGTTCCTCCCTTGTGATTACATGTAGTGCGTATTCTGAAGTGGAGTCTCTTCGTTGGGATGGTTCCTCCGTTCGTTCTTGGATTGCTGATCTGGCCGTGTCTTTGTTTTGTTTTGGTCCTTTATGGTAGTTCCTTGTACTGGCCATGTAATTTTTGTTTGTTGTATTTGTTAAGTCGGATTTCGTACATGTCGAAATACGTTGTATTGATAGCTAATTGGTAAACTAAACTCACCAAAACTCGCCACGGCAAACACAAAAACAAAAAAGTACAATATACGATTAATATAAACACCTAAATGTTAACACACTTTCAAGTTTAGAAATTTATTTATTACATCAAATCCTTCTGTGTAAACCTCCGTATTATAACATGGTACCAAGGGTAAACCTCAAAGTGGGTTAACAAAGAAAAATTTCTTAATGCAACAATATTATTGGGTTAGTTTCTATAATTATAAAGTGTATAATCATCACCTTTACGAATTTGAATAACACACACACTTCATTCCAATACACTTTATGGAATTTTACAAACATGTTAGACCTTTAGATATCTGACCAAAGTGAAAAACACATCAAACGTGGTACATACAAACACAGATTTTGATTCCCAATGGGGTGTGTATATTCAGCATATTATTTACCAACCATGGAGAACACCATTGTATGTCTAGTTTGGTATAAAACACAAAAAAATACAAATTGATAAAATTAAATACATATGAAGTTTATTGTAACTCTCTAAAACTATCTGTAATTTGGGATAAGGAGAAGATTATATGCAAGATAAAGATATTCTCTTAATAAACGTTTCTTTACTTCTAATTTCATCGAAATATATAAAAACAACCAAAATTTCTATTTTTGGGTATATACTATATAGTAGAGATCGCAGCCAAAAAAAAATATAATCTATTAAATACTATATGAGGTCCCTATTCTATAAACTGGCCTTTTGGCCCACAAAGGAAATTTATAGGGTACAGTAAACTTACCATTTTATCTATTCTTCTTCCATCACTCAGCCCGATTCTTTTCGACCTTCGCCTTCAGTTATTCGATCCCCCACTGTCTTCTAAAAATTTCCGCGTGCCTCAAAAAATTTTTATCTTCTTTTTACAGAGTAAAAAAAAAGGTATTTATTTCTCAGAATATATTTTGAAAATAAAAAAAAATTTCCTTCGGAATAAATAATTCTAAATTAATAATAAAAATAATAAAATATATCAGGTCTATCCCTGAGATTTTAATTTAGTATTTCTTCTTTAAAAAAAGTATTGTTATCTCTAAAATAAAAATATCTAATCTATCTAGAATATATATATAATTAATTTTATTCTTTGGAATAAAAAAAAAATAATTTAAATTTCGAAGTGGTAATAAAAATTTAGACCTTTCATCTTGCATATAAAGGAAGGGATTGGTTATAAACATATATTACATATGTACATTCTGTACATTCTCCATCTGAGCCTTTCTGCAGCGGGCTTCGGAATACAAGCCCAGAGCTAGTCCAAGTTCTCAATCTGGACAACAAACACTTCGACGAGACACTGTACATATATGTATGTAAAATGTTTACATCATTGTTGGGTTTGTTTTGTAAAAAATGGCTCAACAATAATATTATTGATAATAAAATACGATTTGGCCAATTTATCAAAAGAAGAAATTAATGTATTCAGACCGCATGCCCCGACTATAATTCATAACTACATAGAATCAAGAATGGCTGAAACAATAGCTAACACTAATGAAACATTCAGAAAATTTTTCCCATTTGGAATTCCTTTTTATTTTCGTCCGAATTTTTATAACTCACAGTTCGTCACGGGTCATGGTAATTTTGGAGAATTTCTGTCGAAAATCGGGGCAACGGATGATCCTAGCTGTTTCTGTGGAAAAGAAAACCAAGACTCAATGCATTTATTGATGGAATGTCCGATATTCCACAGCTACAGAAGTAATCATTTTTATCCCATCGAAGAGGTTTGCGAATTTGTATATAACAAAGACACTTATGTAAAATTCAATAATTTTTGTAAGTTCATTTTGGATTTTCTCTTCTGTTTAAGAAAACCATAGTTTCAGTTTTAATTGTGTTTTTAACCGGTTATTGTGTTGTATATACTGAATTGTATATAGGTTGCTAAAATAATTTATTTTGGATTTTCTCTTCTGTTTGAGAAAACCATCGTTTCAGTTTTAATTGTGTTTTTAGTCGGTTATTGAGTTGTATATAGGTTGATAAAATAATCCATTTTGGATTTTCTCTTCTGTTTTAGAGTGCCATCGTTTAAGTTTTAATTATGTTTTTAGTCCGGTTATTAAATTGTATAAAATGAATTGTATATAATCTACTAAAATGTATTTAGGCGCAAGTATCCCGAGCTGGGATATCGCGTCCGATATGTCAAATAAAATAAAATAAATAAATAAATTCCTCCCTTGCCAGAGTAAAAAAATGTGTTTTATTCCAATTCAGATCTGCTCATGACATATGATAAATATGATTTTTGGGAATAAAATATATTTTTTACGATATACCAGTATGGGCAATTACTGACACTCAGGCAAAGGGGAAACAAACAAACAGGCCAGGGTACTTAGAACAGGTTATCTTATGGTAGCATTAAAGGAAATATCACCCTACCATTTAGTGGGCAATATACTAAGCCCATTTTCACTGCCTGTATGCCGGGGTTTTTGGTCTAGCTGTGAAGTGACTCCATACATTCCCTGCTGCAGCCCTTATAGGGGGGGGAAATGGGGAAGTGGTCTATGCCCAAGTTCTGTACAAACAGACATTTAGACCATTCCAGATAAAACATAGTTATATGGGCGCCAAGGAGTTGTGAGTGTCAACGTAGATATGCACAATTCCTAAACCATATCTTATAAATTCTTTATTAACTATAAGCAATGAGGTACATGCGATAATGTTAGAATATGAATGACAAAAAACATGATTATATAAGGTTATATAAGGCAAAAAAATTAAAATGGTATATAAGATTAAAATAATAATTCCAATATGGTAAATAACGAGGGGAATGATATTGGCCAAAAAAAATGAATGAATATGATATATGTAGAAAAGAAATGACGTTGATATAGAAGATATACAATCATAAACAAACAAAAAAATATATATATATGCTGTGGTTAAATTTTTCATTCAGTACATTTGTCTGAAGATGGTAACAACGCTGTTACCGAAATGTCACACACAAATTTATTTATTTGGATTTGGTCCCGTTATCTTGTATTTATAATCAATAATCCAAATTGTGCCTTATCTATAATATATATATACATAAATATAATTAGAAAAAAGAATATGCATGGTAAATGGTATATTACTTAATAAATAATATATCAGAAGAATAAATATGCACTGAGGGTCATGGGTATTTACGAGTATTTTAGAATATACATACACTAATTAAAAGTTTGCTCTCACTAATTTGTCACTGAGATTGTGTGTCTGGCGTGTTCTCCGCCTCTCTCAACCATGATGTTAGTCAAATAGAAAAAGAAATCCTAGTAGTCAATGATTCTCTAAACCAGATTATTCCAAATTTACCTTATCTAGGGTGACAACCTTACTTCCCTATGTTTTAGTTGATCACTGTTGTCAACCACTATTATCCCATTGTTCAATTTATCTATTGAATGTGTACTTATATATTTAAACTAATAAAATCACTTTAATAAATATATATTGCTATCCTCAAAGAGGGTAAATGCTGGTGACTAACAACCTATGTCTTACTTCTACCTTATGATATACCTTCTCACACTTGACTTCTTAATATCTCTTCAGTATTTGATCCTTTGTTCTAAGAACTTACTGTTCTGGGCTACTTCTCAGCCCAAAAAAATTGATATTCAATCTTCCCTTAAATTTTCTCATTCTTCAAGTCTGGAATACTGGCCTGTTCTGGCAATCTGCTCCGAAGTTCGTTTTTGTTGTCCTACTAATTTCAATTTTGTCTTATCGTAGAATGAGTTACTCTGATTAAAAACAAAAATCTACTTACTAAATGGTATTTAGACTTGAACTCATTCTAACTAAACGTATGGCAGACAATAGTCTTTACTAGGTGATTACCTTTGCTAGCCTGGGGCGATAAAAACACAAAGAATCTGGACAGTCCATCTGTCACCTTGTTATCTGGTACCTAAATTCGTAGACGGAATCGCCTCGTCTAATCGTAACTTGCCTCTTATTTGCTCGCATTGTTAACTTTCATTAGAAACCCCCTTTGGACTTTGACTTAGAAACAAGGAATTATAGGGAATCCAAATTTACCCACCGCATGTTCCAAGTTTGTCCATAGAAGATTGGTTCCAAGCTGCGCAATATATAGAAGAGCATCTAACGCGCCAATTTCTCCCAACCTCCCGTCTGAATCACCCTCATCCCAGCCACGCTTAAAGCGTCGAAAACTACGATGTCAGATCGGTTATCCGAGGTTTGTCGCTATGCCCCTGGCTTTACGACATTGGCAACTAAATCCCCCACCTAGAACAAAGTTCACCTGATACCTCTCCGTTCCCTCTCATGAGGAGAAGAATTGTAGGCTTTTTGGTCTGACCGTGACCTCCCACAATCTCCTAGTCTGAAATTCGAGACATGGTCATTATCTACGACCCTTAGAATTCAAGTTGATTATAATGAAATAAAGTAATTGATTACACAAATAAAAAAATATATATACTTATACTCCTTTAAAAGGAGGCCTAACAAAAGGAGCGGATATCTTTCTATCAATAGAGTTGTATAGTCCTGTGAGGCATCGATCCTAACAAAAATAAAGAAATCAAAATTAAAAATTGAACCTATTATATTCCCTAACACTATTCTAATGTACCTTTGGTCTAACAGTATAATTGACTGTAGCTTTCTCACATTCATTTCGCATTCTCATTCACACATTTCATTCATAGCGAGCAATCATACTAAAGCTAAATTCTATTATATAAGCCAAAGCACTTCAATCGTCAATGTTAACATTTACCCTAACAATTACTAATCTCCAGGACTAAGTGTGAAATCAAATAAAATTACCAAATTAAAACAAATTGGGGACTAATGCCCTAGTTGACTCAAAAGAAAATGCCTCATACAAACTCTATATATATTACCTATACTTAAATAAATAAATTTAAAAAATATTTTGATATTGCCAACAATCAAATCTGAAATCTAACCTATCATTAAAAATTGTGCATCTAACGGTCTGAAATACTTCTTGTCTTGACACTTGGTGACTAAACAAAATGAATCATCAAAACTAGCACTTAAATTGGAGCGAATTGAACTTCAAGCATCTACCTCATTGCCAATGTAGGATAAATCCCCAAGTGTTTGCCGACCTTATTTCCTGTTCAAGGTAATTGGCGTCTTCCTTTCCCTGCTCTTCAGCTAAACTCCCCCCCCCCCCCCCCCCCGATACTGGAATCATAGGGCTTTTAATACCCAACCCGTTTTGGAGTTTAACAACAGTGATCACTTGTTACCCTACTTATCAATTCTTAGATCACAACTGCCCTACACACTCTCATTAGAAATTCTCCTTGGACTGCATTCTGGACACAAGGGATTATAGGGTGTCAATTTACCCAACGCATGTTCCAAGCCTGCCCATAGGGAATTGGTTACAAGCACAGCAGTTATCTAGTGCATCTAAGTTCCCTTACCTATATTTAAAGTTGAACCAGAGTTCAGATATTATTTACCTCAAATAAAAATAAAAATAAAATAAACTGTTGAACTCACTTCAATCTTAAATCACATTCTGACACTAATACAGAATTGTAGCTTTAAAAAAAAGAAAACTGAAAACCCTTTAAATCACATTCTAACGCAAACAAAATTGTAGCTTAAAAAAAAAGAAAACTGAAAACTCTTTAAAATCACATTCTAACACCAAAACAAAATTGTAGCTTTAAAAAAAAACTGAAAACTCTTTAAGATCACATTCTAACTCTAAAACAAAATGTAGTTTGAAAAAAAATAGAAACTGAAAACTCTTTAAAATCACATTCTAACACTAAAACAAAATATAGTTTTAAAAAAAACTGAAAACTCTTTAAAGGAAAATTCTGGATTCTCAAAAGGAGAATACATATTTGTTATTTAGTATAACCTAACATAATAATTAATATGGACTTATACATATAAATTAGTGCATACAATTACTGAACTTTAGGCAAATCAGCCTATACAAACTCTCAGTACATATTTTGTGTTATTTACAAACATTGGCCTCTAGGCTAAAACAAATTATCTATTAACACTACATGATGAAGTCAAAATTGTTCTATCAAGGCAATAGCAGAGTCAACAACTACTCTTTAAACATTGATCACACCTTCTCCTATCATGTCCCCACTGTCTTCCTATCAACCTTTACCTTCTATTTATGAACTCTCTATCAAATTTCATCGATTCTTTCCATCGATTTCCACCTCTCCTTTCATCTCCTTTCATCACTTTTTCATCATTCTCCATCTCTCTTCATTTCTCTTCATCTCTTCCATCGCTTTCAACACCTCTTTTTATCTTTATTCATTGCTTTCAACACTTCATTTTATTTCTTTCATCTCTTTCATCTCATTCCTCTCGTTTCAAAAAAAAAAAAAAATTCTTAACATTTTTGACAACTCTTAACTCACAGGATAGTAGCTCATAGAATTAGGCCGCTTGTCTAAGACATATTCATGCGGGTGAATGAAGCCCTTCTTTCAGGTCATAAATGTTCATCTGGGAACAGTTGATCTAGGTAAATTTTATTGTCTTTATTGCCATGCGTCTTTACGTTATGCAACAGGAGATGTCGCTCCAAAGGACCTTAACATTAGGGTTAAAACCCGTTGCTCCTTTCAGAATGAAGTGGTTGTCAAAACATTGATGTGGAATGAATCGTATATTTGACCAGTGTATATTGTTGAACTTGTACTATGTCGTCATTCTTATCGTCATCCAGATACTTTGGGGTGTTTCTTGGTCTCTTGGTTGTTACACGCGAATTCCGTCCGGTATTCAATAAGTACCATGGTGATAATTGTCACGTCCAGGAGGCCATCCCTTATGCGACCAAATCAACTTTCTCCCGACTTATAATACCGTTCTCATCGCGGTAATTAAAATTAACTTAATCCAAGGAGAAATCTTGATCTAGTATATCTTTGTTGATTTTATTAGTTAAACTGTCTTCTATATTCCTTCTTAATACACTGGCCTGACACACTACACTTCCCCTAATCAGCAGCAAGTTCGATCAATCCCAATGAGAAGGCCACTCTAAGGCGTCAGCTCCTTGTTAAGCTCATGCATGGTTCCAAAAAAAAAAAGAAAAACTTATATATTTCATAGTGGTATCTGCTCCCACTGATGTTAGTAACCAATATGGGATCTTTCTATTTCATTTATTCAACTGTTATTAGTCGGATCACTGTAATCCTTTCTCATCATTACTCCCAGAGTCCCGCGCAAACATTGTCCTTGACGTGACTAATTCCTCAAAGTTCTGCTTTTTGAACATCCTGTTAGTTAGAGTTGTCTTAATTAATCACTGGAGTTATCTGCGATGAGTGGATTGAGTCTCCCTATCTAGATTTCCACTCTAACTCCAGGATTTAGACTGCTCAGATCCTCCACGAAAAAAAAAACTATTCCTAAAAACACTATTGTCGTGGAGAGAAACCACACGTTTGATTCACGAGCATAATTAAAGCTTGCCTCTATAAAACAAGATGATTATAAGAAATCTGTAAATTCATATAATGAATCAGCATCGTTGAAATATTTTGCTCGTTTTCTCCAAGGGGAAGTAGGTTTTATTTAAAAAGAAATGCTCAAATTCACACCATTAGAATACCCATGACTTTTGTTATTATATATTTTCATTCATATACCATGACAAAGCAATCCGTTCCCGTTAGTGTTGAAACAAATACTCAACTCGTCTTGTATGATTTCTAGGGAATTCTTATTGAGCGAATAACCATACCTGTGCCAAATTATAATAAAAGAAAAGGCCAAATATATACGGGCTTAAACCTCATGGCATCTGATCAGACCTTCTGCTGACAGTTATTTATTGTAATTAAATGCTAATAAGGTGCCCTTATTTGTCCTTATCCAAGGAAAGGTGTTCTAGGAAAGGGGATAGAATCGTTTGAAATTTCATCTAGAAAACTTAAAAATATAAATTGCACATTTATAACACTTCAAGGTGACCTCCTCATGCCTGTGTCTATAGGTATATTATATGCGTACAATATAAAAAAAAATTGAAAATATGCTTGTCTAGATGTGAGGGAAGATAAGTTAAATTAATGTATATTTATTAAACGCTAGCAAAATATATAAATAAATGAATACTGCTTTATCACTTAATGATTAGATTTGGGCATGACTGTGGGAATTTTTTTATTAAGTAAAAATGTATTTCAAAAAGAATGAAATCTAATCTACTTTATAAAGGCGGAAGCTTCTTGATAAACCAATATATAGAAGAAATAAGCGGATTACAAATTCAAATAAACTAAGCTAGAAGGTCCATGGATAAGTAAGACTAAATAAATACAATCATGGATCAAAGCGGACATTTATGTCTGGACATTATATTCATATAACGACAAATTACGCAAAATATTTTGAGGTAAATAGTGTTTCGAAAAAAAAAATTATATGACCTATACATAGCAGAAAAGCTCTGAAATCATCCTAGTAAACTAAATATCCCCGCGATAACAAAAGAATAAAAATAAACAATTGGATTATCAGAAAAAAAATTATAAGTAAGATATGCTTAAATATGTCTAGCGAATCATTCAGACGAATAAAATTTTGAAAATATACATATATAAATTTATTATACTTCGGTATAATTTAAATTAAAAATTATATGACCTATACATTTTAAAAGAAATAGCAGGAAAGTTTAAAAGAGGATGAAATATTTTAAGAGTGAAACCCTCTCGCAGACGCGAGAGGCAGAGGGAGTACCCACCTTTTCGGTTCGGAATCCAGATACCAACTGACCCTATTGGCCATCGCCAGTTCCCGCCTAGAGTCTTCACATGTGTTTCACATGTGTTGTTTTCCCCAAGTACATCTATTTCCATCCCCTTACAGATGTGGTCCCCCTTTTCCCAGCGCGTCCCTAGGGGCTCTAAATTTGGATTTTTGTGGGAAGCTCTGAAGTGTGGGAAAACATTGTTCTAAGCCTAACTTCATGTCCCAATATTTCAAAATCTATATAAAAGGAAGAAATTATTTCTTTAACACTTGAAATTAGAATTAAAAATGACGTACACACTAAAGCATAAAATATTTCTGTAACTCGTGAAATTGAAAAGTTAAAATAAAGCATACACTAAGCATAAAATATTTCCTTTAACACGTGAAATTGAAAAGTTACAATAACGCATACACTAAAGCATAAAATATTTCTTTAACACGTGAAATTGAAAAGTTAAAATAACGCATACACTAAAGCATAAAATATTTATTTAACACATGAAATTTGTTAAAACTATTTTACCGTTCCTTTACTTTGTACATAGAATGAAGGACTTAGGTGAAGGGAGACGAGCAAGATATCGACATGGTCGGGGAAAGCCCCAGCTGAGACGAGGGGGCAAAGGTCGGCGTGGCCGGGGAGGCAAAGTCAAGTGGACGTCTGGAATTTGTTTGGTTGTTCTGCAAGCCCGGGACGGCGCGCCATGTGGCGTGATTTTTTTCTTTTTTTTTTCTTAGTTAGAAGCAGCGGACCAGGCGGAGCAGACGTGCCTGAGGAGGATCCCACAAGCAGAGTCTCGTGGACGGAAAGGACGCCTTGAAGTATCCCACAAGCAGAGTCTCGTGGACGGTAAGGACGTCTTGGAGTATCCCACAAGCAGAGTCTCGTGGACGGAAAGGACGCTTTAGACATCGCACGAGCCGCGACAAGAGGAAGCTAAGCCAGCGACGGTGCTGTCACCCGAGGTACTGTGTGAAAACAACGCCACCCCACCCCCCTGACACTTATTTTTATCTCCCTTCCCTAAGACTATTTTAATTTTACTTTAATTTTTTTGCTTAACCTTTTTTATCTTGTTTTTTATGCTTAATTCTTTACATATAAGTATATAATAGTTTTTAGCCCTTTTTAATTTTTAAATAAAACCTTTTGTTATACTGTGTTTTATGTGCATTTATTTCCCCCATTGTTTTCCTTTCAATCGATCACCCTTTTCTTTTTTTTTTTTAAACGAACACGAACATTTTGGTGAGCCGGACGTGATCGATTTAAAGGAGATATGGAGGAAATGGATGCAATTAAAAAGCGCAGAAAAGCCATAAGAGGTACTTTCACTAGAATTATTAATGAAATAAATGGAGAATTTGAAAAGTCTCAAATTGATAGGAATGATATTCATTCTAAGTTTAAAATAGACTAGAGTCTTATTACACGAAACTTGTAGATCTAAACGAAAAATATCAGGCTTTATTGGTAGTGAAAGAAGGGATTACAGAGGAAAGTATTGATAGGGAATGGCAAGAATGCGATAAATATGAAGAGGAAAAGTTTGATATTCAACAGAAAGTCAGTGTACTACGGAATCCCGATAAAGAAGAAACAATCCCGATTGCTAGCGAGGACACTGTAATAAATGTGAAATTACCAGAGTTAGCCCTAAAAAGCTATGATGGCTCTCTGGAAGGTTGGTTGCCTTGGTGGGCGCAGTTTTCGAAAATTCACGAAAATAAGAATTTATCCGATAGCGACCGGTTTTTATATTTGCGTCAAGCAATTGTACCAAATTCAGAAGCCTATCGTGTTGTAGCAAGCTATCCCGTTACAGGCGCCAACTATGCTTTGGCAGTACAAGCCCTACAGGAGCGATTCGGTGACCCGAATATACTGACAGAACTATATGTCAGACGTCTATTGAATTAGGTTATATCTAATGTAAAGAAAGAAAATAGAAATTTAAGCAGTCTGTACGACGAACTGAGCAGTCACCTCCGGTCATTAGAGACATTGGGCATTGATCCCCAGTTGTCGGGTATTTTTTTATACCCTCTTGTCGAGTCTTCATTACCTTCGGATATTTTGAGAATATGGCACAGGCATCCTTCTTCGGGTTATGGTATGGAGTTAGCAAAACGGGAAGAGTCAGATAAAGGGGTTGGAGGAGCTCAAGAAAGGCTCAGGTTATTATTGGACTTTCTAAAAGCCGAAGTAAGGAGTGCTCAACGGCTGAAATTTGTGGAAAAAGGCTTTAAGCAGGAGGAACCCTATAAAAGGTCTTACAATGATGGGACCAGAACAAGGAGCAATTTCAGACCCGCCACTGTGTCTAGTCTGTTCGGAGGGCGAACTAATATAAAATGCTTCTTTTGTGAAAGAACAAATCATGCGAGTCATCAATGCCGTTCCATAATGAAAATGTCTCCGGGAGAGAGAAATGATAAAATACGTAGTGCCCATCTATGTTTCAAATGCTTAAGAAAGGGACACATACAGAGTCAGTGCCGAGAACAATTGGAGTGTAAAAACTGTGGGAGAAACCACTTGGAAGTTTTATGTGAAGGAAATTCTTCTAACCGGTTAACGAAACCAGGAAGAGAAAATCTAAAGGAAAATGCACCTGAACCCATTGCATCGCTTTCTAGTCAAGCCTGCACCGGTCAGGTCTTGCTGATGACCACGGTAGCACTGTTAAGAGGCCCAAATGCCTCTAGAAGGGTTAGAATTCTCCTCGACAGTGGAAGTCAGTTTTCGTATATCAAACAGTCTTTAGTCTGGAGTATAGGAATAGAAAGAAAAGGCGAAATAACTATAGCCAAAAGTCTTTTTGGAGGTAATAAGATTGGTGAAGAAAAGCACGGTAAATTTATGTTAGAATTGGAGAATTTAGGTAATAAAAGAGATGTGATCCATATTGAGGCGCTGGATCAACGTAAAATTTGCGACGCCATACCACCTTTGCCAAAAGAAGACTGGTTAGAAAAATTAAAGATTAAGGGCATAATATTGTCCCAGGACAATTTTAAAGGACAAGAGATTGACATATTGATTGGCGCTAACTATCTAGGTATGATTTTGACAGGAAAAATAGTTCAAGTTGAAGCAGATTTAACTGCGGTGGAAACGAAATTAGGTTGGACACTAATGGGCAATTCGCCAATTATTGATAGCAATGACAATGTGCAGCAGACTTTGAATCTGCTAACAACGCGATGCGATTTAAAGGATTTGTGGGATCTAGAAGTACTAGGCATTAGGGATCCTGTTGAAACTTGCTCCAAAGAGACCAGATACCAGGAAATAAAAGAAAAGTTTATAACAAAAATTCAAAGACAAAGTGATCAGAGATATTCTGTAGGTCTACCTTGGAAGGTAGAAAAGGAGTCAATCCCCAGCAATCTTGACATAGCGATAAAAAGGTTAGATATAAGCACTAAGAAAATGACCTCACAAAATAAGTTGACCGAATATAGTCAGATCTTTAGAGACTGGCTGACTGAAGGACTCATTGAAAGAGTCGAGGAATATCCTCTCGAGAGAAGAGGCTATTATTTACCCCACCACCCTGTGTACAAGATGGAATCTAAAACGACGCCCATACGTCCGGTTTTCGATGCTTCTTGTCTAGGCCATAATAGACTATCTTTGAATCAATGTTTAGAAAAGGGACCGAATTTATTGGAAAGAATCCCTGAAATGATGATAAGATTTCGGGAAAATAAATTTGGAGAGAAAATATCTTTATTTTTACGGGGCTGCTAACCAAAATGAATGATTTTTGAGCCCCGATGGACGCATAAAGCGGAATATATACAAAGCATAGTTGGGGGGCCTGGGGATGGGTGGCCAGGGATCATCGCAAGGGATCCTAGGATCTGGCAGTGGAGGTGTCATCGCAGGGGGGAGGAAGCTGGAGAGGTCAAGGAAACAGCGCCTTGATGGGTGAGAAGCCTGGATGGAGGCCAGTTGAGGAGGCAGGAGGTCCTGGAAGCCTAGAACTTGAGGGCTCTAAGCTTCAAGATGGGGCAGCTTGAGGCTCTCGCCTCGTGCTTGTCTGGGAGGCCCTTGGCACAGCAGTTGGCGCACTTGGAAGTGTGCCAGTCGGCAACTGAGGGGCAGGCACGGCCTTCATGGCCGCCTTCACCGCAGTGGAAGCACGTGGGAGCTCTGGTGCATTGGGCAGAGTTGTGGCCGAAGCCACAACAGCGGAAGCAGACTCGTGCGCGGATGGACTCCTCGAAGTTGAGGATCACACCATCCACCACGATCCTTCCACGATTTCCCAGAGCTCTGAAGGTCGTGAGGTCCACCTCGATGAAGGCGGTGCAGGTCCCGTTTCTGGGTGCGGAACGGTGCGCCACGCGCACCACCTTGTCCCCAGGGAGTTGGCTGACAGCAGGGGTTTCCAGCAGCGTCTCTTCAATGGTGGAGTTGGATGTTTCCTCATCCACTTTGAAGAGGCAGATGCGAGGCAGGATCACCTTCTGTTGGCGGACCTTCATGCCATCCAGCTTGTTGGCCAGGGAGGTGGTAACAGCTGGGATGGTATCGGGGTTGCTGGAGTGGAGGACAAGCTTCCCTTTGGTTCGCAGGGAGGCCCAAACGCCTTGGGGTAGAGTGTGGGCAGCGCGGACAGCTTAAAGCATTGCTCTTGGGTCAGCCTGTGGGTCATCAGAGATGACCACTGTGTGGGCCGCCGATTTTTCCCCATGGAGGACCACTTGGGCGGCCGCAGGCTTGGGGACGCGGGAGGGCGCAGGTTTTGCGGGACCATTGAGGTTGGTCCTCTTTGCGGGCGGGTAGGGAGCCTCAGGCTGCTTCCTTTTGGTTGGAGCGGGAGTGGCGGGCTTGGTGGGGTCAGTCTGAGTGCTGGTTTCCTTGCAGGAGGGAGAAGGGCTGGTTTGAGTGCTGTGGCAGGCTGTCTGTGGCTTGATTTCGTCCAGTCCCTTAAAGGACGCGAGGGTGCCAGAGAGGTTCTCTACCTCGGCAATGAGGGCCTTGATCTGCTCAGACCGTAAGTTGATGAATTCCATTAGGCTTTGGAGCAGGTAAAATCGGGAGGTAGGGTAAGGATTCTGTATTTTCTGCTCGAAGTTCTGCTTCACCTCTTCGTTCTCCATCTCCAGTTGGGCGAGGGTTACGAGGGGCTTCTCGGCATTCTCGGCATTCTTCTTCTTCTTCCTAGGAGCCATGGCAGGAGCAAATTGTTGTGACCAACGATCTAATATGATAAATTTGGAGTCACGGCAGATATAAGAAAAGCATTCCAGATGGTGGCGATTGAAGAATCTGAACGGAACTACCTTAGATTCCTTTGGTGGGAAAAGGAGAGCGATAGAGAACTAATATCTTACAGGCATAAGAGACTTGTATTTGGCTTAAACTGTAGTCCTTTTGTGCTGAACGCCGTAATAGAATACCATCTTCAATCAATAAGGGGCCCACTTGTTCAATGGGCAAAGATTTTAGCTCAATCCTTCTACATGGACAATTGTATTACCTCGCTGGAAACAAAGCAGGAAGTGCAGGAATTTCAAAAGGCCGCAATTGAAATTATGGACAGGGCTAAAATGGACTTACGAGAATGGGAATATTCTCTGGAGGAAAACCCTGAAAAGGGGACTTGTACAAAAATATTGGGTGTTGTTTGGAATAAAATGGAAGATTCATTAAAATGCGAACTCCCTGACAATTTGAGTCTTCAACCCAAATTAACGAAAAGGTTGGTACTGTCCATGGTTCAGCGGATATTTGATCCACTGGATTTTGCGCTCCAGTATTCTTGCCACCAAAGTTGTTACTGCAGCGATCATGGGGGCTGAAACTAGGTTGGGATACACCTCTACCCGAAAGTATGGCCCAGGAATTTCGAACCTGGTTGGATCAAATAAAATTAATAGAGTTAATAAAGATATACCGAGATATATGTGGAATGATCTCATTTTCCCTACAGAAGTTCATATCTTTTGTGACGCCGGTCAAATAGGCTATGGAGCTGTAGCCTATTTAAGGAGCGAAACGGGACGAGAAAATACTCTAACTTTGATTTGGAGCAAAGTCAGATTAGCTCCTATGAAGAGTATTACGATCTCTCGCTTGGAATTAATGGCCATGGTACTAGGAGCTAGACTAGCCAATGCAATCCAAGCTGCCTTGAAGAGAAAATGTGAAACAACTCTTTGGTCTGACTCTACTACCGCACTAAGTTGGATAAAGAAAGAAATTAAGTGGAGAGTTTTCGTGAGAAACCGAGTCGGAGAAATACAGGCCACTACCAATTTGAACGATTGGAGGTTCGTTCCTAGTCAGTTGAACCCGGCCGATCTTCTGTCTCGAGGTTGCCCTCCAAGCCAGTTTGTGCAAAGCAGATGGTGGGAGGGCCCCGAATGGTTGAAAAAACCTAAAGAATTCTGGCCCAATTCAGAGTTCTCGATAAATCCAAAAGAAATAAAGGTTGAAGAAAACATTATGAAAACCAACATTAATTTGAACATCGATTATAAAGACTGGTTACTGACAAGGAGGTCTAATTACTCTCTCAACATCAGGGTAATGTCCTATGTTTTAAGATTTTTAGGGAAACTTAAAAAACAGTCAACTGAAACAGGACCTTTGAAAGTTTCAGAATTAGACTTAGCAGAAAAAAAGCTTATCCGAATGATTCAGGAGAAAGTCTCCATAGAGAGATCGAATGCAACCAAGAGTTTTAAAATATTAAAAAACACTGACGGACTTTGGTGTGTAGAAAGCAAACTTTTACATGGACAGGTCCCAGAAGAATTTAAAACTCCTATCATTTTACCAGGCGACCATCCCTTCGTAGAGCAACTTATATGGGAAGTGCACCTGAAGAATGGACATGTAGGGGTGCAATGCATTTTATCAAAGCTGAGAGAGAAATTTTGGATAATCAGGGGAAGGAAAACGATAAAGAAAATTATCAGTAAGTGCATTGCTTGCAAGAGACTTGAAGAAAAGTCTCTGCAAAGACCAATGGCAGCTTTGCCAGAAAACAGAATTGGACTGGGCAAACCCTTCCAAATTACAGGAGTTGATTTACTAGGCCCTCTTCATTTGAAAGAAGGTGGGAAAGTGTGGGTAGCCGCCTTTACTTGCGCCGTCTATCGCGCTATTCATCTGGAGTTGGTGAAGAGTTTAGAGACTGGAGTCTTCATGATGGCCCTCCATAGGTTTATTTGTCGGAGAGGGCGCCCCGAGAAAATATATAGCGACAATGGCACCAATTTCGCAAAACTTAATAGAATATTCAAGAGATTGGATTGGACTAGAATTGAAAGGGAAACCTCAATTAAAAGGATACAATGGATTTTTATCCCTCCTTCTGCTCCTTGGTGGGGAGGATTTTGGAAAGAATGGTTAGGACAATAAAGGAAATGTTGATAAAGATGCTAGGTCACAGGAAGCTGAAATATGTACAACTGCAGACTGCCCTTTGTGAAATCGAATCTATCATTAATAATCGACCCCTCACTTATGTCTCTGAAGACGACAATGATCTAAAACCGTTAACTCCTAATGAGTTTTTACAAAATGGTCCGGAGTCTAGCTTTCCTGAATTTGAAAATTTAAAGCCAGAAATGTTGCACACTAGATACAGAGAGTTAGGTCAACTGAAGAGAGAATTGAAGCAGAGATTCTTAAAGGAATATTTAGGCGCGCTGGTTCAGAAATCCGAAAATATTGATAGAAGACAGTTGAAAGTAGGAGACGTTGTACTGATCGGGCAAGAAAATCTTAAAAGAATGTTTTAGCCTAAAGGGCGAATAGTAAATCTCATACCAGGAAAAGATGGAATAGTGAGAGTGGCCCATGTTAAAACATCCACAGGAACCTTGATCAGGGCTCTACAACGCTTACACCCTCTTGAAATATCCTCGAATGTTGAGACGATTCAAAAGGACAATTCAAATACCGAACCCCAATCTGAAGCATTTTTAGGAAATAGGCCCAATATTGAATCCAGGGACTCTAGAAATAGATATGGTAGGGTAATCAGAAAGCCTGCAAGGTATGACTCGAAGGACTAGTGAAAGTACCTGTAGAAAAAAAAAGTGTAATATGTGTATTCTTTTATGTGTATTTTATGTAATGTAATAGGCATATCTACTCTTGTGTGTATTGTGTATATATATGCTCTTTTGTCTTATACTTAATTTTGGCTTCTTTCGGAGCAAAATTTTGTGGGAGAATGTTAAAACTATTTTACCGTTCCTTTACTTTGTACATAGAATGAAGGACTTAGGTGAAGGGAGACGAGCAAGATATCGACATGGTCGGGGAAAGCCCCAGCTGAGACGAGGGGGCAAAGGTCGGCGTGGCCGGGGAGGCAAAGTCAAGTGGACGTCTGGAATTTGTTTGGTTGTTCTGCAAGCCCGGGACGGCGCGCCATGTGACGTGATTTTTTTCTTTTTTTTCTTAGTTAGAAGCAGCGGACCAGGCGGAGCAGACGTGCCTGAGGAGGATCCCACAAGCAGAGTCTCGTGGACGGAAAGGACGCCTTGAAGTATCCCACAAGCAGAGTCTCGTGGACGGAAAGGACGTCTTGGAGTATCCCACAAGCAGAGTCTCGTGGACGGAAAGGACGCTTTAGACATCGCACGAGCCGCGACAAGAGGAAGCTAAGCCAGCGACGGTGCTGTCACCCGAGGTACTGTGTGAAAACAACGCCACCCCCCCCCCCCCTGACACTTATTTTTATCTCCCTTCCCTAAGACTATTTTAATTTTACTTTATTTTTTTGCTTAACCTTTTTTATCTTGTTTTTTATGCTTAATTCTTTACATATAAGTATATAATAGTTTTTAGCCCTTTTTAATTTTTAAATAAAACCTTTTGTTATACTGTGTTTTATGTGCATTTATTTCCCCCATTGTTTTCCTTTCAATCGATCACCCTTTTCTTTTTTTTTTAAACGAACACGAACAAAATTGAAAAGTTAAAATAACGCATACACTAAGGCATAAAACATTTCTTTAACACGTGAAATTGAAAAGTTAAATAACGCATACACTAAGCATAAAATACTTCTTTAACCCTTAATTACTCGCGTCGAGACACAGGTCTCACCTAAAATTTTAATCGAAAAAATAAATACGATTTTCGAGTCCAAATAATTTGTAAGTTTTTGTAGCTTAAGATAGCATCGAAATAAATATTTTAGACCATTTGATCTATCGCTTGGCCCCTAGAAGGAAGAAAAATAAAACAAAAAAGCCACCGCCGAGACAAACGTCTCGACGCGAGTACTTGCGTAATAATTTTGGTTTAGGTTTCATTTTCCGGCTAGCTCTATCTTCGTAAAACAGTAAGTTATTGTTCTTCTTCTAAGTATATTTTTTGTTCCTAAATATCCTAAATTCTCTCTCTCTCTGTCTCTCTTAGGTATTAGAATTTATTTATTTTTATTCAATATTTTAATACTAAATATTTCCTAAAATATATATTATATTATAAAAAATGGCTAGTACTTCTGAGAGGAATCAGAGTGAATCCGACATGGATTGGAATGAAATAATTTGTGATTTATCCGATACTTCTGATACCGAAATTTATAGTTATCCTGACACAGACTCTGAACAGAATTCAGAGGCGGATGAAGAATTACCAAATGATGATTCTGAATTTTATTTTGGAAAGGATGGTGTCACAAAATAGAAAAATACAATGTGGCAGAAAACCCCGATTCGTACAAGAAGTGTAAATATAATTTCTCAATTGCCAGGGCCTAAATCTGAAGCAAAATCGATAGAATCTGAATCGGATGCATTTACAAAAATAATTGATAATGATATGGTACAAAAAATTGTAGATTGTACGAATGCTTATATAAGCAATATCAAAGAACATTTCTCTAGAGAAAGAGATGCCAAATTAACTACTGTAACATAAATCATTGCTTTATTTGGACTTTTGATAATGTCAGGTGTCAAAAGAGCTGCTCATTTAACTTATAAAGAGCTATGGGCGGTGGATGGCTCAGGAGTAGAAATTGTGAGAGCAATTATGTCACAAGAACGTTTTTTATTTCTTCTACGTTGCCTGAGATTTGATGATATTGCAACAAGGAAAGAACTAAAAAAGCTGGACAAACTTGCTCCAATTAGAGAATTTGTAGAAGCCTTTGTATATAACTGTCTCCAGGTTAATATAATACAATTGATGAGAAGCTCATTCCATTTCGTGGCAGGTGTGGCTTTAGACAGTATATGCCCTACAAACCTGCAAAATATGGGCTCAAATTTTATACCATTAGTGATGCAAGAACATTTTATACCTTTAATTTTGAAATATATTGTGGAAAACAACCCGATGGTCCATATAAAAAAAGTAATTCACCCGATGATATCGTAAAAAGATTGATCACTCCAATATCTAGGACAAGCCGAAACATAACAACAGACAATTGGTACACTAGTTATAAATTATCCCAAGATCTTCTTACAGAACATAAACTCACTTTAGTTGGCACTTTGAAAAAAAAAATAAAAAGGAAATCCCTAAAATATTTCTGCCCAATAGGAATAGACCAAAATATAATAGTATATTTGGCTTCACTCAGAATACCACCCTTGTATCTTATGTCCCAAAAAAAGAGCAAGGCTGTTCTATTGCTCTCAACAATGCACTCAACTCCCACAATTGACGAAGAAAGTGGATTCAAATTAAAACCTGAAATTGTAACATTTTATAATTTGACTAAAGGCGGGGTTGACATGGTGAACCAAATGTGTGGAACTTATTCTGTTGGCCGTCGAACCAACAGATGGCCTCTATGCCTATTTTTCGACCTACTAAATGTTGCAGGCATAAATTCAGAAATAATTTCCAAGTCTTTAAATATAAATTCACCTCGAGTTCCAAGAAGAATCTTTTTGAAAAATATTTCCCTACAATTATTCCAGGATCATTTAAAAATTCGATCCCAATTGAAAAACTTGCCCCAAGAAGTCTCCATGACCTGATAATATTGCATTGCAAGAAAGCTGAAAGTCCAGAGGTAAGTTATATATATTTCATAAAATTATTTAAAATGATAAACATAACAATCTTTTGTTTACCACAGATCGAAATGAGTGTAGAGTCAGAACCTAAGAAGCGTAAACGGTACTATGTTTGCCCAAGTACCAAAGGTAGTATGACACAAATTATTTGCTACAAATGCAGGAGACACATCTGTCAACGTCATTCTTCGAATATTTGCAAAGATTGCGAATAATATCCGTCTGCAACTTTTAATAGTAGCCTATTTGTAAAACTATGTCAAACATTCATTGTTTTTACTATAGTCATTGTTTCAATAAAAAAAATAAATATAAAAATATTTTTTGCCTTAATTCACATGTGTCATAAACTACATACAATTACGAATATAATGCAGCCTAATTTTCAATCCAAATATTAAAATTTAACATATATTTCGGTTTTTTAAAAGTGAGACCTGGATCTCAACGCGAGTACTTACGTAACAAATATAGGCGCGAGTAATTAAGGGTTAACTCGTGAAATTGAAAAAGTTAAAATAACGTATACACTAAGACATAAAACATTTCTTTAACACGTGAAATTGAAAAGTTAAATAACGCATACACTAAGCATAAAATATTTCTTTTAGCACGTGAAATTGAAAAGTTAAAATAACGCATACACTAAGAATAAAATATTTCTTTAACATTTGAAATTGGCATTAAAATAACGCACACACTAAAGCATTAAATATTTCTTCAACTCGTGAAATTGGAAAAGTTAAAATAACGCATACACTAAGCATAAAATATTTCTTTTAACACGTGAAATTGAAAAGTTGATATAACGCATACACTGAAGCATAAAATATTTCTTTAACACGTGAAATTGAAAAGTTAAAATAACGCATACACTAAGGTATAAAACATCTCTTTAACACGTGAAATTGAAAAGTTAAATAACGCATACACTAAGCATAAAATACTTGTTTAACTCGTGAAATTGAAAAAGTTAAAATAACGCATACACTAAGGCATAAAACATTTCTCTAACATGTGAAATTGAAAAGTTAAATAACGCATACACTAAGCATAAAATATTTCTTTAACACTTGAAATTAGAATTAAAAATAACGTACACACTAAAGCATTAAATATTTCTTGTTGGCTTCCGTAGGCGTTTCTTACTGGGAAAAAGAAAGAGAGGATCCAATGAAATAATTTAGTAGTGTTTATTAGAACAAAATCATAATAGTGAACAACACATATAACAGAGAGTACCGTCGTCTTCCT
>CP092877.1:24524307-24555516 GCA_030710605.1 Cordylochernes scorpioides | reverse complement strand
CTGCAGGCAGTTATTTGGTCAAGAGAAAATAATCCACCAATGCATGGTGTGTTTCAGGGCTAAACGCCAAGTTAACCAAGCAAATCATGGGAGATCTGCCTATGCACCGAATTGTGAAATCAAATCGGTTCACTAAAATTGGAATCGACTTTGCAGGACCGTTTTTGATGAAACAAACATCAAAAGATCCAAAGTAAAATTAAAATCATATGTTGCTTTATTTGTATGTTTCTGCACGAAAGCAGTTCATATAGAAATTGTATCAGACCTATCTTCAGCGGCTTTCCTCGCAGCTCTCAAGCGGTTTATTTCTCGTCGAGGAAACCTTCTGATATATTTAGTGATAACGGGACCAACTTTAGGGGAGCTAACAACATTCTCCGAGAGCAGTTTGGTATATTGAAAGCTTCAACAATTCAAAAATTCATATCTAATGAACGAATCAACTGGCATTTTATACCTCCTTACGCCCCAAATTTCGGAGGTATCTGGGAGGCAGGAATAAAATTCTTCAAATTTCATCTTCTCAGATGCTTAAAGTCTCAGATACTCACATTTGAAGAGCTGAGTACTCTGACAAATCAAATAGAAGCTTGTGTTGAATTCGAGACCTATTTGTCCTCTAAGTTCAGATTCAGACGATTTTAATCCTCTGACACCAGGACACTTCTTAATCGGGAGAACCCTTAACTGCCCCTCCAGAATCTAATGATGATGATGATGTTCCGATAAACTACCTCGATCGCTGGAGACTAAATCAAAAAATTAAAAATGTATTTTTGGAAACGTTGGAATCTAGAATACCTCAACAATTTGCAACAACGCCTAAAATGGCAAAAATCCTAACCCAACATTAAGGAAGGTGACCTCATCTTGCTCAAGGATACCATATCACCACCAGCAATGTATTGGAGCCTTGGTCGCATCACCAAAGTCTTTCCGGGAGCGGACGGAAAAGTTCGAGTCGTCGAGGTGAAGACCAAGCACCAAGAACGACTTACTAGAACTGTCTCTAAAATAGTACCATTACCTTTTGCTGAGGACTAAGTTAGTCCACCGGGGTATGTTAGTTTTTTTAAAATTAATATTGTATTTTATTAACTAATTATAATTCATATTCATAGAATTTTATTGTTACTTATCATCATTCTTTTTGTTGTTTTTTTCTTCTTCTGTTTTCTTGTGTGTTATAAATACAACTAAATCGCATTAAATCGTAGTGTAATTCTCTTTTGTTGTTTGAATTAAATCAATTGAATCGGAATTGAGTCAGCTTGTTCTTTCTAGAAGAAACTTCAAAGAAAACGTGCTAACAATAATGAACAACATGTATATAAAATATTTACTTCTCTCCTGCTAGATAAAACATTTGTTTATAAATATTTTAAATTTTTCAAGGCGATTGATAAAATGACGGAAGAAGTGCTCAACTCACAGACAATGGCTGATTGCTCCCCCTCCCCCCTCTAAATTGTTTTTCCTCCTCACTCATGTACATATATAACCTTTTAAGGGAATCCCCTTTTGAGACAATAGTGTCTTAATAAAGAATTTTTGTTTTTGTTGACAACCATATCAACCAAGGCTTGACGCCGAGAATCCTATTGTGATGGAAGCTGATATGTTTTAGATTATTTCAGGACTTACCATGTTAGGCAGTCCTGTCTGCATGTCAACTAGGAAAAGCAGGCCATGGAGCAAATGAACCTGGACTTAACTGTAAGAACCATCCAAGTCATCAGTAAGAAAGCTACTGAGAAGGATATTATGTGTTGTTGAAGAAGCCAAACAAGAAGTGACGTCCAAGAGTTATAACTGGGCAAGAAAGGCCTACCCTACTGGATAGTCTTGAACTGCCAGTCCAACCAGGATTATAAAAATATATAGAGCATCTTCCTTTTAAAAATGATATAAAACATCCAGTATACTAAATTACCAATAAATAAGCTCTATCTATTCAAATTTATCTTAGTCAAATGAAGAAGAGACAATTATTTCATACACTAAACCTTTGTGAATTATTAAAAATTAATTCAAAGGATTTTAGTTGAACTAAATAAAGGGGCTCAAGAGAATTGATGTCTTAACAACTGATTTAACGTTTGGGAAGATAATATTCTTGGATTCTTGGAGCCATTCTTCACACTAAAATGCTTGAATAAAAAATATTCTTGCTTCTTTTTTTAATTCTTATTTCCTTGTCCTTTGCATTGTAAATTTTGATGATCCTGTATCCCATTTCTGAACTATATCCTCAATGACAACCAGCTTTAGAAAATGCTGAAAAGGTTTCCTATTATTCTCAAACAAAATTTCTATAAATATATGTTTTGAAAATAGAGCAATCCATACTTAATTCATTAGATAATAAAAGGCATATATTGGATTTAATAAAATATTTATTTTGCCAATATTTCGGCTGAGTTTGTGTATACAAAAATGTAATGCCTCGATAAAGGTTAGCGTTCAGCCAGCCGAAATATTGGCAAAATAAATATTTTATTAAATCCAATATATGCCTTTTATTATCTAAATAAATATATGTACATGATAAATAAAATCACTAAAGAAGATTATTTCTTTTACACATAAACCAAACTTTCGCTGTTCTTACTGCGAATTAAAAATATTAGGAAGACCTGGCTCATCAATGGTAAACCCTAGAAAGGACAGTAGAAATATGTTCATGTGTAAAATAAACATTCGTGCTTTTTTTGCTTTCATTTCTCACATATAGAAGGTGCGTTATTGCCTTTTAACACATCCTGATATGCAACAGAGTTCCCGCCTCCTACGTCTATTTCTCATCAAAAGCTTTCATAGATTTTTCTTGTTGGCGTCGGCAGTTTTAAAGTTTCGGTACAATCGAAGCGAGATGCTACGCCATCTTCAGCAAGGTTAGGTGGTTGTGCAGAAGTAGGCTTAAACATTTTACCACTCACTGAAAGTACATTTAAAAACTCTTTTAAGTGACTGTCCATTATTCTTGAAAAACCTCCTTTCAACGCTCATCGAAATAGTTACTTCTTTAATTTGTTATTTTCACTGGCTATCTTCTCAAATTATAGAAAGAGATTTCTTCTTTAAAATATGTATCCAATATTTTATCCCAGTTGTCGGGCTTATGAAGGTCGTTATTTTCTTTTCTACCTTGCAGCAGCAGTAGTTCAAATTGCACATGAAGGGCGCTATAATCAAATCTTAATCTCTATCAAAATGCTATTTTTTCTTCTTCCCCCGCTGATTTTTCCAAGCCGTTCTTGAATATGCTATTTTGATAGGAACTTTTAAATATCTCAAAGAAAAAATTGAGTATTTTAAATATCAAAAGTGCATTTTATGCTCTTTAATAATCTCATGTTAATATGATATTTATAAGGAAACTTTAAATTACTAGCCATAGATGACTACTGAATATATATAGAGTAATATAGAGAGAAAAAATATTTCAAATAACTCGTGAACTATGACACTTTTCACAAATATCATTTTTTTAGAAGTTTCGATTTATGACACTGAACATCGCTGGAATTAATCGAATCATTGTCTTTATATGAGCCATTTAATATAGTCTATGGAGTTTAAGAATAATATAGTTGTGTACAGTGTTCATCAGTAGTGGGCCTTGGAGGCGATTTTGTCAAATCACTCTTTTGATTGCTATTGCCTTATCAATTGATATTTTTGTCAAATTATTTAAAAATAGTACAAACGTTTTTTTTTTTTTGCTTATCCCTAGTACACGTGGTACAGGCCATGATAATCATGATGGGTAGTTAGCGACTGCTTTTTACTGTAAGCGCACCACATGTCCACACATGTGAAAGCAGTTCGACTTTGCACTTACAAATGTGCCAGAGTCCCGTTTGGTTACTTGCACTCGCTGGTGGGGTTGGACTTTTGCAAGAATCGGGGGGCCATTGGAGCATTTTTTTTTAAACAGAAAAAAAAGTGTCCATGCGGGAATCGAACCCGGGTCGTAGTGGTCGAAAACAAAACGGTTTAAACCATCCTTCCACCGACCCCCCTAGTACAAAAGTGAATGACTTGAATCAGGTGGATAAATTAAGAAAAAAGGTAATCAAGAAACAATATTTGGATAATTCTGGAATAATTAAAAATCAACGATTAGTTGATATTTATTCCGGTAGATGTTGCAAGCCATCAGCAACTTTAGTTGCACGCTCAAGAAATGCCTTTTTCTCTTTTGTAAATGTTTTAAAAATTTTCGTCTTATTATATATTTATTAAGATCAGTCTCCCCATGACTATTTGTATTGGTTCTAGACCTATCAATCCTGCATTGTCTAGATTTCCTCTTATTTTTCTTCATCACACGTTATCAAAAAGCACCTGAGTAATTAAAATGGCAGTTTCCATCTTTATACCCATCGCAGTAATAGGACAATTAATGGACCATCTACAGGTAAATATACAATTTTATTTAGAAGAACTATTCTGATATCCTTTACTTCCATCATATGCCCCTACTGGCAGCCATCGCTGTTCTATATCCTGTATCATTTGCTACTTTACAATAGAGAATCTCCATTATCTGTAGCTGAACAGAGATACTCTATGTAAGGTCTTGCCAACACTATACCTCAGCTTGAGCTTGGCCAGACCGAGTTGAGGACTGATTGTACGAAGAGGATTGCTCTGTGGACACTGAAACGAGTGTAATATATTCAGCAGCGGAGCAGTCTACAAGTCGGTGCTGCCCAAGCTATATGTTTACAGTGTGAAGTGCGACGCATCGCAAGAGTGATATCCACGGCACCAAGGATCCCTCTGACGGCAGAGGTTCAAGAAATATCCACTTATTGTCTTCTTTACATTTCACACAACTCTAATAAAGACCTCTAATAAAAATAAAGTTATGAACTCGCACGTGCTATTTTTTTTACCATACTGACCAGAAAAAGAATACAAATAACGCCTGGAAATTTTGCCGGGAGGATATTATCTAAAGAGACAAGGGTCGCCCCTCCCGTCAAAATAGACGTCAAATACAGACGCCATATATTGACCGTCACCGCAAGCTAGCGGCCTCGGGTCGGTGATAAAGCCACAACACCAGCTTTGGCAAACTGAAAAGCGTCCACCAAGAAACCATGTTTCGGGCTAATGGCTCTCGTCACCCTAGGGCGGACTTTATTCCATTTGGCCCAGCCACTTTGCCAGCTAAAAACCTCTTTGTCAGATTGTCAAGTTTCCATTAGATCCCGTGTGGATCTCATGAAATAAAGTCCGCCCTTGGCTGACTAGGGCCATTAGCCCGAAACCATGGTTTCTAGGTGGACGCTTTTCAGTTCGCCAAAGCTGGTGTTGTGGCTTTGTCACCGACCCGAGGCCGCTAGTTTGCGGCGACGGTCAATAGATGGCGTCTGTATTTGACGTTTATTTTGACGGGAGAGGCGACCCTTGTCTCTTTGAAAAAGGTCTGGGTACAATGAAAAAAAAACTATACCATACATAAAAAGGGGGAAGAATGAAACCCGAGTTTTTCTGAATATCCTGAATAGCATTCGTATTAATGATCACTTCACAATACCCAAGGAATTGATCGAACCAAAGATTAAGAAACAAAATATGATCTTTATTTTTTAGACTGTATATTGTAAAAGCTCGAAGAATTGCACAAAATGTCACCATGTCTGTAAGATATGGGGGGTGGTGTTAGATAGAGCATTTTCAAAGGCTCAATGTAATAATCAGATTATCACCAGATGGGTGTGCATGTGACTGGAAGATCTAGCGGTTGAATTTAGTAGAATATAGGTTGTGAAGGCTCAGGGAAATGAAAATGAGACATCACAGTTAAAAAAATCTGGCAACTAATTTATAGGCTGTATGTTGCGAAATATACCGAGGAAATTATTAGGTGGAACCATCACTGAAAGATCTGTCTACTGGTTCAGAGGCTGGGATATCGATGACTCAAGAAATTGATCAGGGTGGTTCCTCGGATAGAAGATCTGGCTGGCAGTGTTATAGAGGGCGCATGTTGCATAGGCTTAAGGATATCATCAGGCAAGATTTATGACTTCAAAATTTAGATGTTGGTTTTAGATGCCTCATTTTGAAAGAACACTAGGGTTGATCAAGTGTTCACCACTGCTGCAAGATCTGGCTATTAATTTAAAAGAAGCACAATGCGACTTCTCAAGGAATTAATCAATGCTCTATCAAGGCTGCGAGATAAGGTCATTTGTTGTAGAGGACACAATTTGCGACGGCTAACGAATTAGGACTGTACTATAGTTGCAAGAATTGGCCGCTAGATTTAGAGGCATCACGTTTATTATTGTAACAGAAGCAATCAGAATTGCACCGCGATGGCAGATATGGCCAACTGTTTGAAAGATTGAACATTGCAAAGGTAAAATGCTTGTACAGGCTGGTACCATGGCGACAAGTTCTGATGGCTGGATTTGGAGTCGGAGAATTTAGAAATTTCATGGATTTGATCAGGGTGGCTAGATATGAAGATTGTATTTGGATGAAGCATGTTGCAATGGTTAAATGTATTGATAATCTTGGCATCACAAATAAAATATCTGGTAGTTGAACTTAAAAGAAGCAAGTTTGGTAAGTCAAGGAATTGATCATTGCAGAGCCACGGTAGCAAGATTTATATGCTGGTTTTAGAGACCTCACTTTAAAAAAAATTCATAAAATTAAACCATATGGCACCACAGCTGAAATTTTTAGAGCTGAATTTAGAAACCCTTTTTTGCAATGCTAAACAAATGCATCAAGGTGGCACCAAGGATTTTAGATCTGGTAGAATATTTTAGAGACCTTAATTTGTGAGTATTTAAAAATATTATCAAGGCGAAAGTACAACTTTAAAATCTGGCTTTTAATTTTAGAGGCCGCACACTTTGTAATAATCTAAGACAATTTTATTGTAGAGTGAGAACCACGGTTAGAAGATCTGGTGAGTAATTTTAGAAGGTGCATTTTGAGAAAGCTGTAGAAAAAGAAAAGGATGGCACCAAAGCTTCAAAATCTGGCCATCGTATATATTAATAGCTGCAGAACGTTTCATATTTTGAAGGAATGTATAAAGGCACACAATGGCTGAGAAATTTGGATTCTGGTTTCAGAGTTCACATTGCAAAGGCTTAAAAATTAATCGAAATCTGCACCATAGCAATTAGATCTCGCAGGTAAATTTAACAGCACGTTGCGAATGTTAAAGAAATAAATGGATCAGGAAATCTTCATGGTTGCAAGTATTGTACGCTAGGTTTAGAAGCCATACGTTGCCCATACTCGAGAATTTGATATTGGCACGACTGAAAGATTTGAGCACCAGTTTCTGATATTGTTCATTATATAGCTGAATAATTAATCAGGCTGACACCATGACTGAAAGATTTGGGAGCTATTTCAGAGGCAGTAGGTGAGGAGATTCAAGTTATTAATCAGGGCAATACCACAGCGGCAAAATTTGGCCAATTCTTTCAGATGCTCTTTGGGACGACTCGGGGCGTATATTGAGTAGAACTGTGGCTTCAACATCTGTAGAGATATCGTCAGCTCAATTCTTTTTGGAAAGTAGATGCCTCGTCTCAGGTGGTGGTGTGAGAGGAGCTGACACACCCCTCCCCCGGACAGGCCCCCTCCCACGCCTGCCGGAGTAGAAACCCTGGTCCAAACGTGCGGTCTCCCGCAAACTGATCTACAGGTATCCTTCTAACGCAGGTAGAATCACCTTTGTTTCTTCCTACACCACCACCTCGGTAAATTTGATGAGCCTTATTCTTCATAGGATGAGGCCACTAAAAATTCAATTTTGAAAAATCGTATGTTAAAAATTAAAAAAAAATTAATGAATGTTTGTTGAATTTTGACTCGAAAATGCCAATAAAAATCATAAAATAAAAACTATTCACAAAAAGGGAGTAGGCAGATAATGCTGAAACACACATAAAAATTAATCAAATATTACACGCAAACAAAGATTTGGATAACTATTTTAAATTATATAGTGAGGGGTTTGGAAAGTACCTTGAATTGTGCGAGATTTCTAGACAATTCAAATAGAGATCTATATGTATAAAAATCACTGGCTTAACGTTCGCCGAGATGATACATCGAGCTCAAGACAGAGTTGGCTTGCGTCGCATCGTGTTTGGAATATAGTGCGTATAGTGGGCTACAACGTTCGATCGCAAATAAAATGATATTACTATCTATAAATAAATATATTATTGAAATCAATAATATTTAAGATGCTAACTGTCTTTATAGATGTGTTGAAATCAAAAACCTGTTTTCAGCTAAAGGGATTAAAGAAACTCAATACAGATTGTTGAGAACCAGAACACAAGACTGTGCTATTCCCATATCTGATTGTTATTGAAAACAATCAAACTTATTTCTTGAAAATGAAGATACTTCGGCCAGTAAATCTTTTTATTACCTCGACGTTTCGACAAAAATCTTTTGTCCTCGTCAGGAGCAAACAAAAATTAAACATTCAGCAAGGCGTTAAAATCTTAAGGAGAGAGAGAAAGATTTTTAACGCCTTGCTGAATGTTTAATTTTTGTTTGCTCCTGACGAGGACAAAAGATTTTTGTCGAAACGTCGAGGTAATAAAAGATTGAACCAGGGACCTTTAGATCTTCAGTCTAACGCTCTCCAAACCGAACTATTTCGGCTTATTTTAGTTATTTCTATAGAAGCTTCTATCTTTATAATTATGTATATTTTCAAAAAGTCAATTCACACCTCTTCGCTGGAGACCTTGGAAATACTGACTAATTCATTATGCTAACATAATCATATATACAAGTATCAGAGTCATCAATTCTGTCACGTTAAGTCACGTGTCAAGTTAGTGCACACAACGCAAAAAAAAAAAAAACTTTACAAATTTAGCGTTACTGTATGTAAATAATCACTTTCTTATTTTTATTATTTTTTTCTGGCCTTTGTTTTTTATCTATCTTTTTTAAATCGTCTAGAATGCAGTCGCAGTCACTAGAAAACACATATGTCTGCCTAATTTCCATGTGCTTTTTATTTTTTACAGAAAAATATTTACATGCCATTATTTTGGATTAATATTTTTTATAAACCTATTTTTTTTTATTTTTACTGAGAAGATGGGCATCGCAGTCAAGATTCATCGTAGTCACTCACTCAACTCAGGCAATTTCAAGGGTTAGTGCGCTGGGGCGGGTACCTCGGGGGTTGGGTGGAAAAGCTGCCATCTATTTAAACTATATTGATTTTGAAACAACTAAATGCATTGCAAAAAATAATTAAATCAAATACCTAAACACTAATATAATACAATTTTTGCCATCACACAGACTTTTTGCCTGTGGTTTATGTGTTACTTCTGTGTTGCTATTCTATGGCACTTCTACTATTTATTATTGATTTACTTTCAGTATGAAGGAAATTGCACTCGGGGTAATTCTCGGGCGAAGCCGGGTCATTCGTCTAGAGAATTCAATAATGACATCCACGGCGCTAATTTATAATTGTAACGAATAGTATTTGAATAAAAGCATTTAATCGGGTAAAACCCGGGCGTTGCCCGGGTCATTCGGCTAGTTTATTATATTTTATATCTATGTGAATATAACACTTTTTATTATCATCATGATACAACACACTTCTCGCCTCAATGCTTTGAAGAGCTGAAAATGAATTATTGTAACTCCTATAGGTAATTGAATAAAACCCCTGATATCTGTTGTATCCTATTTCCAAACTAGGCAATTTGTTGGTAGATCACCGATCTTAGTATCTACATCCCTTTTTTTAAACTAGATCTGTAATTTGACCATAATTCCATATATAGCATACTCTTTAATCGGTTTAGATGGATATATTGCTTCTGTTTTGCTTTCGTTCGCCGATTGGTTCTTCTCTGATTCTACTTCTCCTTTAAATAATTTTTCAAACATTAAGGAAATAAGCAAGTTCAGTATTTGGTTCCATAATGATGGAATTTCTCCGTAGCGGAGTGTTCTAGGACGACATTCTCGGCCTTGTTGGCCCTCGGACCGTAAAATTTGTGGAAGCAAAAATCCGGACCGGCGCTGTTGTTTTTTAACAAACAGTAGAACAACTTTTTACTAGGTATTATATAACTACAGAATAATTAATCTTCTAAATCTAAAAATAAGGCGTTTAATTAAAAATATCATATATAATTTTTAGCATTATAATTTTGTAAGCATAAAATTTAATCATCATTCAGATGAAATGCATACCATTGCAATTTTATATCAAGAAAATGTTTAACAATACATTTATTTTCATAAATATTTTTAAATATATAAATAATGCCGCGTAAATGAAAAGCTAATCCAGAAATGTTCTGCTACATTTGTGGAAAATTTACAATTCCCAAACAGAGGAAACGTATCACCCCAAAGATAAAAGAATGCTATAAAGAATATTTTGGTGTGGCCTTAGGTGATCAAGACAAGTGGTGATGCCCCCATAGTGTGTGCGGAACGTGCTATCAAGGGCTTTTTCAATGGAAATCGGGGAAATCAAAATGTATGCCCTTTGGTGTACCAATGGTTTGGTGAGAACCAAAAAATTACCATGACGATTGTTATTTCTGTGCCTGCAAAATCACAGGCCTTAATAACAAAAAGAAGCAAACTAACTTTTATCCTGATATACCATCAGCTAGGCAACCTATTCCTCATGATATCGAGAATCCCATACCGATCCCTAAAATGGTTCAAGAATCCTATATCAAAAAGGATGATCAGCCCACAGCATTTGCAGATGATCATCAATTAGAAGACCCTGAATTTATTTCAAATGAAAGTGGCATTCCACATTTATTTGATCAGGCATTATTAAATGATCTAGTTGGGGATCTAGGGCTATCAAAAGAAGCAGCAGAAATCCTTGGATCAAGATTAAAGCAAAGGAACCTCTTGTTACCACAAACCAAAATATCTGTCTATTGTAATAGGGAACATTGTTTTTTTTGTCATTTTTTTTCTGAAGAACAAGGATTAGTGTACTGCAATGATATTGAAGGCGTTTTTTAAACTCTGCAAATTAATTACAATGCTACCGAGCATAGACTCTTTATTGATTCCTCTAAACAAAGTTTGAAGGCTTGTTTGCTGCACTATGGTAGTGTATTACCTTCTCTCCATACCAGTTGCCTATTCAACTCAAATGAAAGAAACCTATTCGACTCTTAAGAAAATCTTTGAATTGTTGAATTATACCCACCATTGTTGGAAAGTTATATAAAAACAATTTTCTTGATAATTTTGAAAAAAGAAAGGGAAATAAATTACATTTTTTTTATAAATGAAAATATGGATATAGAGTAAGTAGTTTGATAAATATATATATCTAAGCGCAGTTATTGGAGTAAAATATATACACATGCATATATGTATAATATTGTTTCTTCATTTGCACTATCTTTGGCGCATTTATTTATATAGTAATAAGTTTAATGTCATAACATTTCCTCCAATAGATGAATATCATGGGTAAAAGGCATTATATCCATAACTTGAGAAATTGAGCAAATCGGAAAAAAAATATTGATACCACGTTAATCAGCACAAAAAGTTAACCCAGAAAGTGCTTTGTTTATTTGAGGAGGAGAAATGTTTTTTTCATTTCGTGTACTAGTGTTATTATTATTATTTTAATAAAAAATAAAACTATCAAAACTATCGATTTCGGAAGATGACTGACTTCTGCGGCGTGTACAACGGAATTGTTTGAGATTCTTCGGTCACATCGCGCGACGCAGAGGGATGGAGTACACCATACTGACTGGAAAGACGTCTGGGCGACGCATACCTGGACGCCCGCCGACACGCTTCGTGGGCCAATTAAAGGAACTCACTGGTTTAACGGTCGCCAAGATGGTACATCGAGCTCAAGACAGAGATGGCTGGTGTCGTATCGTGTTTGGGATGTAATACGTACAGTACAACGTTCGATCGTGAATAAAATTATTTATGTTAATAAGAAAATTTGACGAGGGCAAATAAAAATCTCCAAGGACTGGTCAAACTTTTCAGCAGACTGGCGCCAACGGTTGAAAACCCCTGCTCTAGTATATAAATAATAATCCGGTTCAAAACAACTTTATTAGGTGCCGCTCAAGAAGAGCAACCCAGGTCACAATATTTACATATAAGAAAAGAAAGCACGAATGTTTCTTTTACATATAAAACAAATCTCTCTACTATCCTTACTGCGGGGAAATAATTTTGGAAGGGCTTGGCTCATCAGTGTTGAACCCTCCTAGTGGTTTCTCCCATTTAATCTACCAGACCGGTTTCTTAGAGCTCTTATACACATTGGACGATTCTGTTTATATATGCTACATTGAAGGATGAAATCTTCGAAATGGTATTCAAGAAACTATAGACACTAAACTTTTAGGAACAGTAGATTTACACATATTTTCGCAGTATAAGGACAGTAAAAGTTTATTTCATGTGTAAAAAAAAAATCGTGCTTTTTAGTACTTTCATTTCTTTTATATAGATGGCGCGTTATTGCCTTATAGTTAATTGATGAATATGAAGAGGTTCTCATCTCATTTACAGTGTTTTCACACGTATTTACAATGTATTGTGGTTCAACTCTCTGTATTGGACTCTACAGTGATTGAAGGGACAGCCAACAAACCCTTCCTCCTTAGCAGCCCCGCCCTCTCCCCGAGCCCATTGACCTGATTGGCTACAAGGCCGTCCGATCTTATCTCGATGGTTGAAACTTCACTCTCACTGCGCCGCTGCTCTAATGGCTTGACGTACAGAACAAGGGACACACCGCCTGCTCTACCTACAGGAACTCTAACCTTCTCAGAGAAGACATCCTTATATAAAATTATGTGAAATAGTATCCGATTATATTTAACTCGTGTTCTATTGGCGAATTATTATACCAAGTTTTCTCCTTTAGAAGGCTGTTCGTGCCCGAAAGCTAAACAATAAAAATATTTTGAAAAGATACTTTTTCCTGGAGGCCTTATTAATTGTACTTCTAATTATAATAAAGTAGGCATAACAACCGTATAGGAGAGGGGAGTCTTCCAACGATTCGACGACAAATTTAGTCACATCCTGTCACGGCAATAACGGACGACGTGACCTGGGCGTCCGCAGTAGAAACAGATTGGCCTTCTTTCAGTTGTCCGCCATTCATTGGTGTCGTGTCTTCTTCCTTGTTTCTGATACTGAGTTGTAGGATGGGGAGTTCTAGGTTGAGCCTCGAATCTAGGATTTGATACCGGCCTGGGTGCTTGAGGGGGACTTTTGTAGGTTTTGATATAGGCGCCAAGGTCTTTACAATCTCTTCCCTCACTAAATCTTCAATGGCAGCGATTTTAGGCTCCTCTTGAGGAGAGTGCAATGCTTGCTGTATCTCCTCGCGGACAATTTTTCGGATCAGCGATGACAGATCTTCTCCGTCATCCTGGTCAAAGAGAGAGGCTAATTATTATACCAAGTTTTCTCCTTTAGAAGGCTGTTCGTGCCCGAAAGCTAAACAATAAAAATATTTTGAAAATATACTTTTTCCTGGAGGCCTTATTAATTGTACTTCTAATTATAATAAAGTAGGCATAACAACCGTATAGGAGAGGGGAGTCTTCCAACGATTCGACGACAAATTTAGTCTTTCACTTCGCTGTGTTTTTCAACATAACACCCCCCCCCCTCTATTTTATTTTCTACTTATTCTAAGTAGACATGGTACAGCCCATGATAACATCATAGTGAGTAGTTAGCGACTACTTTTACTGTAAGTTGCACCATATGTCTACATCTGTAGAATACAGTTCGATATATATATTTTTTTAATGTGCCAAAGTCCCGTTTATTTACCTACATTTAATGGTGGGGTTGGACTAGTACAAGAACGCAGGAGCCATCGAAGCAGAAAGTGTTTGGTAGAATATCAGCTCCAAACGTCAGAAACGTTGACTCTAAGGCTCCTCAAAGTTCGGATAAAAAGTTTTTTGATTAAAAAAAAAAAAAAAGAAACTTATTGCTTTTAATTTTTTTTTTATTTTTATAGTTCAAATTTATATTTTTACTATGTCCATTACAATAATATTGTAACGTAGAAAATCAAGTCTTTGTATATGTGAAGGTGTGAAAGTATTTATTGATGACGTCACGGCGACTAGTCGACAATTATTAACAAATCAACCCAACTATATAACAGCTAGAGAATATCGAGTAAGCAAGCTAGGCAACTAAATGATGATTTAGAAAATGTAAAATTTAAAATCTGTTTCAAATATATATATATATATTTTCGTTGAATAATTGAATTAAATATAAATTATTTCTTCGCCACATAGCCTTCTCCTAAAAAGAGCATCGACCCGATGCTCAGCAGGAGACTGGCATCCTCAGTCTGAAGTACTAGTAATAGGGCCAGAGATCTCTTCTGGTGTCTGCGGTGGATGTCTTCTTCATGAGGGCTTGGCAGGTCTATATTTACGTCAATGTAGTTTTTTCTTATTTCTACTGTGGTCGGCAAGGGAGGATTTTATAACTTTGCGGCCTCACCACCCATATGGTCTATCATCTAGTTTTAATGGTGGGGCGTCCAGCTAAATCTTCTAGCAGGTGAGAAATTTTGTCTGTTTCGACCGGGATATGGGGTAGGGCTTCGGTAGCAAGTGAAATTTTTCCTCGATGATTCGTCATTGGGCTCCTGAGATTCGGCTCGATAGTTGTAGAATACCATTGCGTCTTGCTTTCTTTGGAAATATTCATTTCTCCTTTCCTCATTGGGTCTCTTCCTGTCACGGCAATAACGGACGACGTGACCTGGGCGTCCGCAGTAGAAACAGATTGGCCTTCTTTCAGTTGTCCGCCATTCATTGGTGTCGTGTCTTCTTCCTTGTTTCTGATACTGAGTTGTAGGATGGGGAGTTCTAGGTTGAGCCTCGAATCTAGGATTTGATACCGGCCTGGGTGCTTGAGGGGGACTTTTGTAGGTTTTGATATAGGCGCCAAGGTCTTTACAATCTCTTCCCTCACTAAATCTTCAATGGCAGCGATTTTAGGCTCCTCTTGAGGAGAGTGCAATGCTTGCTGTATCTCCTCGCGGACAATTTTTCGGATCAGCGATGACAGATCTTCTCCGTCATCCTGGTCAAAGAGAGAGGCTACATTTGGTAGGCGTTCGTACCTGGTTGGGGTAACTCGCTTACAACGGAGCGCTTCAACACGGCGACATTCTGTAATGAATTGCTCGGTGCTCTGTACATCCCTCGGTAGGAGTGCTTGATAAAGCTCCTCCGCTATCCCCTTCATGAGGTGGGAGATTGTATCTTCCTCGCTCCTTTGAGGATCAACCTCTTTGCACAGGTGCAGGACATCCTGAATGTAAAATTCGGTACTTTCACCTTTTAATTGTGCCCGTGTTTTAAGTTTCTTCTCCGCTTGCAATTTTGAATTTTCTTTTTTTCCGAACACATTCTCTAATTGAATGTAAATTCCTTCCAAGTCTGGATGCTTTCTTCGTTGTTCTCAAACCATTTTAGAGCAGTTCCAGACAGATAAAAATAGACTTTAATAAGACAAAGGGTTTCATCCTAATGGTTGTATCTGGCCACACGTTCATACCCTTTTAACCATTTTTTAAGATCTTCACCACCCTCCCCAGAGAAAATGGAAGGGTTCCTTGACAGATGTTGAACAAAGTAGTTGCTTACCTGGGTACCTTCCTTCTTTACATTCATAGAAGTTTCTTCTTGTTCAACAGAATCAATTTTTCTTTTAATTCTTAATGGGTATCGGTCCAGCTTCTCCACCAGTTGTAGCGTAGAAATCAAGTCTGTATATCTGAAGGTGTGGAAGTATTTATTGATGACGTCACGACGACTAATCGACAATTATTAACAAATCAACCCAACTATATACAGCTAGAGAATATCGAAAAAACAAGTGTTAAGATTTTGAATTTTTGGCCAAAGTTTTTATAAACTCAACATATGAAGATCTTAAATTTTCAGATAAAAGCCCTGAGGCTAGCTCAACTGTCACATTTACAGTCTTCCCCACACTTTGAGACTTCTATTGTAAGATTACCACTTATAAACATAGAAACATCAAGATATACATGTAATATTGTTGCAATGTGCCGACGTATGGATGAACTGGCAGTCGTGTACGTGAGGCGAGTGTTGGTGTTATTCCCACACGCGGACAACAAGAATCAGAGGCAGGGCTATATGTTAGCACATAGAGGGATCGGGGACAGCCCGGGGACACCTGCGGTCCACAACGTCGAGTAACACCAAAAATCGACTCGGCCTGCAGGTGTCTACGAGACCTCAGCAACGACGTGCTCGGGAGAAACCAAGTAATAGTGTCAGTAGATGCGGTCAGTGTATATATATATACCAAGGTAGTGTAGGTGAATACAGACCCGTTGTGGTTACAGACGGTGATGGCCGGGGCGGGGACATACTCCGGCCATGACACAAGCTTGGATGCTATCAGCGAGACATAGAGGGAGAGACTGTGTGAGACAGACAGGCTGAAGCGAACTGCTGAGAAACACCCCCTAGAACATCTGCCGACCCCCTGCCAAAACTTGTCCTGTTTTGGGGGGTCTCTATAAGAATGTCCCTCGGGACCCCACATGGGCTGGGCGTTGCCTTTTTCCACCCCTTTGTCCCTGCTGCCACCAGCTGACCGCTCTCTCTTTGGATCTTTATTTTGACGTCACCAATTTTAGTTTATATACAAAAAGGGTGTACAGGTTATATTAATAAAGTAATAGCATATATACAAAATATGGGGGTGGTAGCAAATAGAAAGTGTTATTATTATACAGTTTAAAATATACGATATACATGTATAAATATATATTTCTGTGATGAGATATCCTGACGACTCTCGCTATAGCTGTGATAACCGAGGGTCAAACCTGTAGTAACCAAAAGGTATAGTCAGGGCGTGGAGAGTTTTCCAGTACCTCTCTGCACCTTGGAGGACCTTTAACAGTTCTCACAGAGTACAGGCAGTCGTGATCGAGGCAGAGTGGAAAGCTTGGGAATTTCCACACACAAAAAACGAGGATACACGTTTTTGAACTTCTTCACAATCTTGCTTTAACTCAGCTCTTAATCTATTACATAGTTTTATTTATTCATTATAGATGTGTTTCTATATACAACATGACAAACTTGTTATAAGTATTATGCAATATAGGGTTGTTGGCTTAAATTACCATAGATGGGCCCCGGGAGTGAAAGGGTTTATCCAGGTTTAAACGGGTAAAGCCTCTCTAACACAGGTAAGTAATTAAAATTTCTTTTAATTAATTTAAACTATGAGGTTAAAAAAGTCTATAACAAGATGTTTTGTTTGGATATATCAGAAAATTATAAAAAATAAAACACGTTTAATTTAAAAGTTATGATATTCATTATAAAGATAAATTTAGATAAAACCTTTGTTTGATAAAAAAAATAATGATGTTAAAAATAATTGACATTCAAAGAGATTATTGGCGGGCGTTGGAAAGGGTTAGGGGTTAAAGAATATGCAATTGTAAGTATTACACATGCAACCAAATACTTAGATCCAGGTGCAAAGCGAGGATATAGACTTGAGCGTCTTCCTAGGCAATGTTTCACTTGCGATCCTGTATAAAGGTTAAGGTGCTTTGTCACAATTGTAGGGTTATTAGGTTGAAAAGTTGTTGAAGAAAAAGTTGTCCATTAATATGATTGTGAAAGGTGTGAAATAGAGCCATGCGATAAGTAGAATTGTTGTAGCGACAGTAGGTGATCTGACTTGACTTGAAATCAAAGGTTGATTGTGGTACGCTAGAGCTGAAAAAAAATTGAAATTTGTGAACGCTTTGTGCATGCGTTGGTGATTGTACTCTGCGGATGATTGAAATAAACTTTTGAAACGTGTTCAGGCCAGAAGTTGGGATTTTTAAATCTGGGGAACTGTGTTCAAAGAGTTTGTTGAAATTACGAAATAAAAAAAAAATGTCAAGCAGTACTGTCGTTTTTCTACGTTAATGTGAAGCAATGGCTGAAATAGATAGTAGTGAAAAGTTCGCTGAAGTGGTTAGAGAAATAGATTGTTGTAGACGATTGCTGTGGATGCCCGATAGTTAATGATAAACATGGTCATATTATATAAAGGTATAGAAAACAAATATAAAATGAATAAAAATATAGAAATATCATTGTGGTTGAATAAAGTTTAAGTGGACAAAATCAAACATATAATATATAAAAGTAATAATAATAAAGAATTAAAGTGATTTTGACAACAAATACATGTTTTGTAATACTAAAATAAAATTATGAAAAATAAAAGTGAAATAGATTTTTTTAATAATGGTGAATTAAAAATTTGAGATTATATAATTGAAGGTAAAAAATGAAAAAATAAAATATTTTATACAAAAATAGAATATAGTTAAAGATTATTATATTGGTTAGATGAAGGTTTGGTAGTGGAATGTTTTCTCGAGATGTTTAGTCTATCATCACTGGGGCCTTTGGTATGTCAATTAGCGGTGTCCATATCCATTTTTACGACCGGGGTGCGATGTGACAGTGACGTGTATTGTTTTTGAAGGGGGAGATATAGGGCTTGTCTGCGGAGCACGAGCGCTAAATTCTTTCTTCTCTAGTCAGGATCTGGTGGGTTCAAAGATATCTTTATATTGTGTGAAAGAGAGTAAGTAATACAGATCCAAATGGGTTGGTGTAAAGTATGTAGATAGAATAGGTTTGTGAATTTAACAGGGAATTTTCTGGTCACTACTTGAGGTTTGTTTTAAAACGATCGATGTTAAATAAATCTGAATTTAATTGTAGGAATGGCTGGGAGGTTGTAGGCGGTATAATTCGGAATAGTTGCGCCTCGAAGATATCTGGAGTCAAATGATTGAATTCACTGAGATATACATCTTGAGACAATCGATGTCGGTTTTGAACAAATCGGGGTTGTGGAGGTGTGATGTACAAAACATTCTCTGTGTAATATTTTAACTTATTGACATGTATGGTGTCACTGTCTCTATTGAGGGGTTGATTGGGGCGATCTATTCGAACAACATTGGGTGAGATTATTTAAATTATTATATAAAATAAAAGGATTTAAAAGCGCGAATGTTTCTTTTATACATAAAACGAACTTCTACTGTCCTTACTGCGATGAAAAAATATATTGGGAGGGCTTGGCTCATCAGTGGTGAACCCTCCCAGCGGTTTCGCCAATTTAATCCACCAGACCGCTTCTCAGAGCTCTAATACTGCATTGGATCATTCTGCTTTTATATGCTACACTGAAGGATGGAATCTTAGAAATGGTTTTCTAATGAAATATATAATGAATGAAATCATAAAACGCGAATGTTTCTTTTAACAATTAAATAAAACCTCACTTTCACCACTAAAATGAAAAAAAAAAAAAACATTGTGAGGGCTTGGCTCATCAATGGTGAACCCTACCGACCTTTTTTTAGAGATCTAATGCTGTATAGGAGCATTCTTATTTTTATATGCTACACTAAAGTAATTCTACTGTCTTTAAAGCTAATGTCCATAGTTTGCTTGAATATCATTTCTAGTATACCACCCTTCAGTGTAGCATATAAAAGCAGAGAATGATCTAATACATTATTAGAATTCTTAATAAATATTCAAACTTTATGGTAGAAGAATAAAAAATAGGTATATATATATATATTAGATAATAAAAGGCATATATTGGATTTAAATATATATTTATTTTGCCAATATTTCGGCTGGCTGAACGCCAACCTTTATCGAGGCATTACATTTTTGTATACACAAACTCAGCGCCGCATAGTGTTATAATATCACAGTTGAAATCAATTAAAATACAGAGTAGGTGGGAGAAATTTGTGAATGTAAAAAATAATTATTATAAAAAATTGCAATCAAAATGTAAAATATATTAAAATATTAACGGAAAAATATGGGTTCTATCTTTATATTTTAAAATGTTTTTAAAAAGTACATAAAAAATAATGTAAAAATATATGTATCTATTAAACATTTGAAAATGAATTTAAAATGATTTAAACAATAAACTGTAAGAACTTTTTAAAAAGGTTTAACAAAAAATGTGGGTATTTAAAAATTCATTTTAAAAATTGATGGAGATCGATTTAAATGTAAGTAAAAAATATTTTATAAAAATGCATTGAAATGGAAGTTAAAGCAATTTAGGAAGAATATATGAGAAAAAAAGATTAAAAAGTGGAAACTAAAAAAGTTTAAAGTATTTCATGTAATAAGTTATATATTTAATGTATCAATACTTTTGTGTATTAAAGCGATAAATGTAAAAATAATTAAACAAGTGGTATGTATTAATTACAGGTAATAACTAATGTGTGAAAAAAATAATTTAAGAAATCGCGGGTATTACAACAAAATTTAAAAATTCATTAAAGCAAAAAAATAAATTAAATAAAGCAAAGTTATGTAATTTAAAGGAACGGCACCTCTCCCTTTAAAAAAGTATAAAATAAGTCAATTTGAAAATAAAAATTGACTAATTGAAATTAAAATAATTAGACAAAAAAAAATTAAGAAGATCTAAATGGTGTGTAGATGTCTGGTAAATCAATTTTCCTATTAATGCTTTCTTTGTCTTCTGCAGAGGCCCAGCTTTCTAAGAACAATCGGCAGTGTTTCTCTTTAATGTTCTGGTATAAAATAGCTGTATTTTCGAAATCCGGAGTGTGGTTGTTTTTTAGTGCATGATCTACAAGGAGAGACAGTGGGTTGTAATTCCTTAGTCCTGATTTGTGTTGATTTAAACGATCTTTAAGTGGTTTGCTGGTTTCACCTATATAATTAGCTTGGCAATTGTTACAAGGTATTTTGTAAATTACGTTGATTTTGTTTTCCATTTTGTTAATTTGTTTAGTGTCTGGATGGCGTAAGGCCTTTTTTAAATTTAAAGATGATTGATAGGTAGTTATGATGTTGTATCTCTTTAGGACTCTGGCGATGCGTTCAGAGCCGTAGCTGTAGGGGAGGGAGCAGTAAAGTTTTTTTGATTGATCAGGGGTGTTATTTAAAAGTGGAGATTTTGGTTTATAAAATGTTTTTCGACAAATTTGCTAGGGTAATTGTTGTTTTTTAATTCTCTGAAGATTCTATTTCTCTCCACTATACCATTAAATTTTGAAGAACAATGTGTATCTAATCTTTTGGAGAGAGCTTTAACCACAGCGATTTTATGATGAACTGGGCCAAAAGAATTGAAATTCAAATAATTTCCTGTGTGGGTTGGTTTTCTAAAAATACTAGTTTCTATTTGATTAACCTTTCTTTTAAGCTGTAGATCTAAAAATGCCAGAGAATTATTATTTTCAATTTCATGTGTAAAATTTAAAAATGGTCTTAAATTATTTAAAAATTTTGAAATTACTACAAAATCTGATTCTGTTATGCAAAAAATGTCATCTATGTACCTTTTCCAAAAAATAATTTTGAGTTGCTTTGATTCTGTGACAGCTTGATCAATTTGGTCCATGAAAATGTTGGCTAAGGCCGATGAGATTGGGTTTCCCATCGGTAAGCCTTTGATTTGTCTGTAGAATTTATTTTGGTGGCTAAAATAATTGTGTTCCAAACAAAGTTTAATTAAATCAATCAAAGCCTCTGTGGAGAAAGGAAAAATCTAGATTTTGATGGGTTTCTGTAAATTTTCGAAGTGCTAGAATAGCTTCATTGTGTGGGATTGAGGTGTAGAGTGATTCAACGTCGAAAGATACCATACGGCTGTTATTAGAAATTGAAAGGTCTCTAATCGTTTTAGCAGCTACTGTAGAATTAGGGACAGTGTGGGGAAGTAATTTCTGGAGGGGAGAGATGATGGATGAAATCAATCTATAGACAAAGGCATGTTGATATATTAACTGATTTTTGTAAATTAAAGAATATTCATTTTACTATTGATTGATTTACAGACAAAATCAATGTCAAATGAATTGAAAGTTGACAAAATTGAAAAGATATTTTTGTTTAATTGTAGCTTCAAAATGTATTTTTATAATATAAACGAGATAGATAGTTTTCTTTATAAAAGACTCTATACATCAAGTTTGGATTCGACCAATATGGAAAGAAATTGGTTTTAGAAATATTCAAACCTCAAATATCTTTTCTTTCTCTTTTGGTTGAGTTCCTTTGCGCCGAGAAAGGTAAGTATACTATTGTAGATTTAGTGTTGATTTAATTAAAGTAGTATTATAGACACTAGCATGAAGTAGCAGAGCGCATGTAGTAATCTAATAATTACATTTAATTCTCCCAAGCTTACCATATACCAGTGGCAATTAAAAACAATGATGGACCATCTATATATAATGCATGAAGTCATACAGCGCGAATGTTTCTTTTAACAATTAAATAAACCTTACTGTCACCACTGCAATGGAAAAACATTGTGAGGGCTTGGCTCATCAATGGTGAACCCTCCCTACCTCTTCTTTAGAGCTCTAATACTCTATAGAATCATTCCACTTTTATATGCTACACTAAATTAATTTTACTGTCCTAGATGCTGATGTTCATAGTCTGCTTGAATACCATTTATAGGATTCCACCCTTTAGTGTAGCATATAAAAGAAGAATGATCTAAGAACTCTAAATATTAATTCAAACTTTATGTTAGAAGAATAAAAATTAGGTATATATATTATAAAAATCTATAGACAAAGGCATTTTGATATATTAACTGATTTTTGTAAATTAAAAAATATCATTTTACTATTGATTGATTTACTGACAAAATCAATGTCAAATGAATTAAGAGTTGACGAAATTAAAAATATTTTTTGTGTTATTTTTGCGACAAAATTTATTTTTAGAATATAAACGATAGATATAGATATCTATATAAAATACTCTCTACAGCAAGTCTGGATTCGAGCAATAGAGAAAGAAATTGGTTTTAGAAATATTCGAACTCTAATATCGTTTCTTTCTCTTTTGGTTGAGTTATTTTGCGCCGTGAAAGGTAAGTATACTATTGTAGATTTAGTGTTGATTGAATTAAAGTTGTATTATAGACACTAGCATGTAGTAGCAGAGCGCATGTAGTAATCTAATAATTACATTTTATGTTCAAATCAATAAGTTTGAGGGATAAGTCTCTTTTAAATACATTTATTTCAAGCTTTCGGGCTCAACCGCCCTTCGACAGGAAAAATTATATTAGCTACTAAAGTTTTCAGATCTAATTTTATTTATTTATTAGATCTGAAAACTTTAGTAGCTAATATAATTTTTCCTGTCGAAGGGCGGTTGAGCCCGAAAGCTTGAAATACATGTATTTAAAAGAGACTTATCCCTCAAACTTATTGATTTGAACATAATATTATGGGATTACCTATTAATAATTACATTTTATGTTCATAAGTTAACCATATACCATTGTCAATTAAAAACAATGACGGGCCATCTATATATAATGCATGAAGACAAGACGCTTATGCTTCTTTTAACAATTAAATAAACATCACTGTCACCACCGCAATTAAAAACACATTGTAAGGGCTGAGCTCATCAATGCTGAACCCTCCCGACATCATTTTAAGCTCTGATACTGTATAGGATCATTATACTTTTATATGCTACACTAAAGTAATTCTACTGTTTTCAAAGCTAATGTCATTTGTTTTCTTAAATATTATTTCTATGATTCCACCCTTTAGTGTAGTATATAGTAGCAGAATGATTTAATACAGTATTATAACTCTAAATAAATATTCAAACGTCATGTTAGAAGATTAAAAAATAGGTATATATATATATGTGAAAAAATAGTACAAATGTAACATTGTACTGGGATAAGGTGCATAAATCATGAAAAAAGAAAAAGGCATCTCCTTATCGTGCAACTGAAAGTTGCTGATGGCTGAGCGCCATCTATCGGAATAAATATCAACTATTCTCGTTGATTTTTTTTTATTCCATAATTGGCCAAATACCCATTCTTGATTAATCAAGAAATACATTTGTACTATTTTTTCACATTGTGTAGAGTCCTCACGCAATTCTGGCCTTAACTACCCGTTTCATGATTTTTCAGGATGCCTTAAAGACCAATTTTTTTTTGGTCTTTGAGGTACAGCTTGCACCACGCTGATGAGGGCCAACAGCCCGAAACGCGTCCGTGGTTAGCTTTTCTTGATTAATCAAGAATGGGTATTTGGCCAATTATGGAATAAAAAAAATCAGCGAGAATAGTTGATATTTATTCCGATAGATGGCGCTCAGCCATCAGCAACTTTCAGTTGCACGATAAGGAGATGCCTTTTTCTTTTTTCATCATATATATATATATATACAGGGTGATCCAAAAGTCCCGCACAACTTTAAAAATTAATAACTCCGCGAATATTTGCGCTAGAGCAATGCGGTAAACACCATTGTGTTCAGGATGCAATGGGATTTTTTATGGCAAATAATGAAAAATTCGAAATTGATTTTAGTTACAACTTTATTCGCTAGATGGCGCTCTACCAGAATCAGAGATTCAGCGGCCAAATTGTTTGATAAATTGAAAAATATAACTGAACGACACGTATTTTTCCTTTTTGAATACCAGGAAAGAACCCTAATAATATTAAATGATAAATTAATAAAACACCATTCCGCCAAAAGTTAAAGAATTGGTTGACGATTTTTAAATACAATCTTAGATATGTAAAATAGGAATATGCAAATTAAAACATGTATCAAAAAATATTTATATTTTAGATGGAGTTTTGTGAAATAAATTGAATGTTTGAAAATAACTACTGATATCAATACACGATTTTTGAAATGTTAATATAGTACCAAAAATTATGATGGCACTACTAATAGGATTTCGTGCTATAAGGAATGTATAGTTTCTTAACTAATTGTCGACACTTGACTATTTAACTGGATATTTGTCATGATCCAAAAATGAAATATAGAGGGGAGTGACAAAATATATTTGTCGTACTTTATTCCAAATATCCTATGGGTTTGTCAAATGTTATCATTGTTTATTATACTGTACATAATTTTGAAAATGTATCCCCTCAAAAAAAATCATTTTTAAATCGACCTTTTGCGTTGAAAAACGTGGTAGTAAAATCATTTTGTATTATTTTTTGCGCAAAATATCTAAAGTTGGGGGGGGGGGGGGGATAGAGAGATTATTCCTTATGCTATTTCTTATAATGAGCGAAAAGCGATAAACTAAACATAAGGGGTAAAATTGTGTATACCAGTGTTATTCGAGAAGTTATAACACTTTGGCCTGCACGACATAATATAAAATGTGGGCAAATGACAAACAAAAAAAAATACTGTTTACAGAAAAAAAAAGAGTCAAGATGTGAGGACAGCATTTATTATTCCCATAACCCAAAACAAAGAGCTGCAAAATATAACACATGAGGTAACTGCCTTCTCTCTTGTATTAGGTCACAATCCTTGCTCAATGTGGCGCCCTTCATTCTCAAACACCGCCTGCAGGCGATAGATGACAGTATGGTCACAATTAAATAGTTGAAATTTATAAAACGTGCCATCTGATAGAAGCCTTCAACATGGCCAATGTGGTAGGCCGACATCGATAAAAACGCGACGTCAAGTCAAGTCAAGTCTGGTGATATTGGAGGCCACTGGTATATAAAGTGGCGACTTATCAATGAATTCCACCGAACGTATCCTTCAGCAATTGTTTGGCACCGCGGGAGATATGAGGAGGTCCTCCATCTTGCATGAATGTTATTTCGCTTGGTGCTTGTCTGTCCTGCAATATGGGAATAACCTTTTCTCTCAAAAGTTGAACATAACGTTCACCAGTTACGAAAACGGTTTTAAAAGTTATTCGATTGATTTTTTCAAAGAAAAATGGCCCAATAATAAAAGAAGAAGTGAACCCACACAAAACTGTAACCATGTGCTGATGAAGTGGTATTTCTGTAAAAATCCTAGGGTTTTCTGTTGCCAAAATGAGGCAGTTTTGAATGTTAAATTCTCCCTTTAGATAAAAGTGAGCATCATCTGTTCTTAGAACATTTGACAGCCAGTTTTCATCAATATCAATTTGCCGGAAAACCCATGCAGCGAATTCTTGACGCTTCTCAAAATCGCTGACTTTCAACTCGTGAAAACTTTGAATTTTGTTAGGATATTTTTATAGAAAAATTCTAAATGTGTGTTCTCTCCAAACTGGTCCATACGAAATCCCCGTTTGTCGAGAAACTTGTCTAGCACTTACTTCTCCATATTATAATGTAGCTGCTGTATTGTCCGTGAGGTCAAGAGACGTACGGACCTCTATGGTGTTGATCTCTTGGCGGAACGACTTGGAAGCCGGACTCGGGCCCCCCCTGAACTGGCTGAAGGCCTTGCCTCTCAGACTTTAACGACCGATATGTCCTCACTTCTTTTTTCTAGATTCATTTTATCTTCTCTCTAATTGTAAAGACGTTGCTGTATCACCTCATAAGCATAAATAAATAAATAACTTCTCCATACGGGGATAACGTTTCAATAGCTTCAGCATTCTGCAAAACCGTAACAGCCACTGACTTGCATGTCGATGGTCTTCCACTCCGAGGTTTTGCTTCCAGAGATCCAGTTTCCTCAAAACTTTTAATCAATCGCTTTAGAGAGTAGCAACTCATTGGTCCTTTACCGCTTCGAATATCTTTAAAGGAACGAAACGCTCGTAAAGCTTCAGTGGCAGATTCTGAGTCACAATTTAAAAAATTCACCAAGAGTGCTTTATCCTGTAGTGACGGCATTCCAAGTGGAAGGGGAGAAGTTCGACCACATCTCCTTGCGGTCCCCCCTGGACCCTTGGAATATTTGACCAAATTCTGGTTCGTTTCCAAGATGACTAACGTTGCAACGGCACCCATTTTCAAATGAAGAGCAAAACTGATATCTCCAGTAATGCTACCGCGTCCGGGGTAACCGCCGCGTCAGGAGCTGCAGCTCGAGCTCATGATGAGAAATCTACTACGAGGACACAATTCAATCTACTACAACTCAATATAAATGGTACCCAGAGGAAAATAAAGAGCTGACTTGTCTTCTCTGCGACAACAAGGTACATATTAATTGTTTTCAGGACATAAAATTGAATCGGAATCTGAGATTCAATATCAAAGATTATACAACACTACGAATGGACAGACCGGGAAAATTCGGAGGAGGACTTGCCGTTTTGATTAAAACTAGAGATATCAAATTTAAGGAAATCGCCTATAATCAGAGTAAGCCTAGAGAAGGCACGACAGAAGCTCAGGCAATAGAAATCTATCTTACAGATAAAACAATTCCAATCATAAATGTTTATCACCACGATAATACTAGCATCAATACAGGCCTGATAGAGACATTAAGTGAAGCGTCTTCGGATATCGCAATCATACTTGGTGATTTTAACGCCGAAAGACTAACTTGGGACATGCTAACCGACCTCGACCATACGCCGTTAAATAACGAAAAGAACACCTATCTATCCAAGTCCACAGGCACAGAATCCGCAATAGACATCACAGCGATAAATTACAACATCGCACCCACAACACAATGGAAAATTCTGAAAAGTGCAATCAGTGACCACAGACCAATTTTAACAACCCTAAAATTCAAAATTGAGAATTTCCAACAGAATAGAAGAACACTGGGAAAATAATTACAGAAAAGCTTGAAGAACTGTGCAACGAAGAATTAAATCACAGAACGATTGACAAAAAATTGGAAAAATTCTCTTTGAACATATCCAAAGCTGCAAAAGTTTCGATACCTAGAGGTAGACGTAAAGACCTGTGAATACTTTACTGAAAGGACCACAATATCGAGGCAATGATTGCAGAGAGAGACAATAAAAATGAACTTCTTTAAACAAATAAAATAGAAGAAATCATAAAGGAACTCATTGAAATTAGTCACAAAATAGAACAAGAAATTTGGATTGGGCAGAATTCTGCGAAAAAAATGGATCCAAAAAAGGAAAGCCATCACTGGAATATAATTAGTGTTATAAAACAATCAAAACCAACACTAATCCTCAAATACTCTAACCGATATGAACAGCGAGAACGAACAAACAGATGGCTGACATAATTGCTGAATATCTTTCAAGCACTTCCAGACTCAGCTATACGAATGAAGGCAGGACTCTAAAAAATAATATAAACAAGTTAGCTAAACAAGCAAGAAATTATCATCAACAAGATATTTACTCGAGAGACCTCACACTGAATGAGCTAAATTCATCAATAGGAAAGTTAAATCCAAGATGTCACCTGGAGATGCTCTAATCTTTGGTCAAATGATTAAACACTTTGGAGACGAAGCTAAAAATCAACTCCTACGAATCCCGAACATTTCATGGCAAACTGGTAAACTACCAAAGAATTGGAAGATATAAATTATAGTGCCAATACTGAAACCAAACAAAGATGCCAAGGAATGCAAATACTATCGGCCAATTGCTCTTACCAGCATACTTTGTAAAATAACAGAATGAATTATCCACTCTAGGCTCATAGTCTGGCTCACTAACAATAATAAAATAAACTTCTACCAAACTGCCTAAAGATCCAGACACTGTACAACTGATAAACTGTTCTACTTCTGTCAATCAATAATAGATTTCTAGGAAAAACCGCCAAAGAAGACAACGGCCGTATTCCTGGATATGACCTCAGCTTTTGATCGAGTGTAGAAATTATTTGAAAGGCTGCACAACATCGGAGTAAGAGGAAAAACCTTAATCTGGATTGCAGACTTCTTAAGGGGAAGAAGGATAAAGGTTCGGGTCAAAGGAACATTTTCCAAGGACCGAAGAACATGGGCTGGTGTACCTCAGGGATCTGTGCTCAGTCCTCTACTCTTCTCGCTATATATTAACCGTTGTTTATGTAAATAGATGAATATTATTTGTATTATTTAAAGCCTCATTATGTAAAAATATATGTATATATAAATTGGACATTTGTTGTTGGCCATGGTCAAGTTTGAGCTCTTGTACGTCTAATTACGACACAACAAAAGTGGCGACGAGGATGCGCGATCTACAGAGCCAGTAAAAAGCTGAGGAAAACGGCGCCTATGCAAGTATAACAACTACATCTTTTAAACAAATCTGACTCTCGGATTATGGAGAGGAAAAATAGAAAAATGGGTTAAGATTACATCTTTTAAACTATCTGGATCAAGAAAACAAAGGAGTAGAAAAAATCAGCATGACAAGTTCAAAGTTAATAGTACCTTTTAGATGCTATAGCCCAGTGGAGGACACTTCGATCTTTTTGTACAAAAATTTGAGGCTTTCTTTTTGGCATCTGAAGGAGGAGATTAAAGTGCTGATTTTTACCTCGCTACCAGATTCTGAAACTTTGAAGCAGGGATCACCCTGGATAAAGTTTTTGCAGTGGCGATCTCGTTCGAATTGGCGGAGATAAATACAAGAGAATTACAAGATAAATTAGGGGCCAAGATATCCCCTGTGAATTGAAAGGATAAAAAGGGTGAGTACAATAATAGTACGGCGCAGTATAGGCCTTTCAGGCAAAGTGGCAAAGGCAAAATAGTGTGTTATAGATGTGGTGAAAGACATTCACACGTGGCATCTGTTTTACCTCATAGAACAAAGACTTGTTTTAAAATGTAATAAACTGGGTCATTTAAGTAGGTCTGCAAAGCTTGTAAAAGAATGTGGGGATGTAAATTTGTACAAGAGGACTCTATATATTCTGTACAGGGCGAAACTGATGCCACAATAAATTTAACAGTAGATGATTATTCTTTGTGCTTTACAATAGATACAGGAAGTCCAGTTACGTTAATACCTAAATATATTTATAAGAATTATTGGCAAGGTAAAAGATTATTTCCAACAAATTTAAGATTAAAATCCTTTTGTGGTAAATCAATAGAGATTATAAATCAAAGAAATGTTTTTGTAAAAGAAGCCAACCAATATTTACGATTAATAGTTGTAAATGAAAAAATCCAGGTAATTTTATTAGGAAGAGAATGGCTTAAACAGTTGAAACTTGATTATTCTAGATTGTTTAGCATTAAAATTTTAAATAATGAATATAATAGAAATATATTTAAATATATAAAAATTTGATGGATAGGTATGCAGATTTGTTTAACAAAGATTTGGGCTGTCTCTAAAGGACGTTATAATAAATTTTAATTTTAAAAAAGGATGTGACTCCTGTGTTTTGTAAGGCCAGAAGTTTACCTTTCTCTCTAAAAAACAAAGTAGAGAATGAAATTGATCGTTTAGTGAATTCTTGCATTTTATAACCTATAGTTCATGCATATTGGACCGCTCCAATAGTACCGGCATCAAAAAAGGATGGTAGTATAAGGATATGTGGTGATTTTAGATGTACAGCTAATAAAGCAATAGAAATAGATAGGTATTCCCTTCCATCGATCGATGAAATCTTTTCAAAATTATCTACAAGCACCGTACTTTCGACTCTAGACCTATCACAGGCTTACTTACAAGTAATGTTAGCTGAAGAAGCCAAAGCTGTTGTTGATATAAACACAACAAAGAGGTTGTTTACTTATAAAAGACTACCATATGACGTAGCGGTAGCACCAAATAAATTTCAGAGGATTATGGAAGGTCTATTTTCTGATTTGCCAGGTGTGGCCTGCTACATAGATGATATTTTGGTTGCAGGAAAATACTTTGAAGATCATGAACAAAAGTCGGATCTAGTGTTTAGATGATTGCTAGAAAAAGGTTTAAAGTTAAACAGATATAAATGTAAATTTAAAAAGAAATCGGTGGAATATTTAGGGTTTCAAATGGATAAATATGGACTGCATCCCTTAGAAAATAAAATTAAAGCAGTGATAGAGGCTCCTGAACCTAAAGAATATTTCGCAATTGAGATCTTTCATAGGACTCTTAATTTATTATTATAGATTCATAAAGAATATAGCAAACATTTTAGCGCTATTCTATCAACTTTTGAATAAAAATTGTAGATGGAATTGGACGAAAAAATATCGAATGTTATTTTAAAAATGTAAATCATTATTAATAGACTATGGACTAGGCGTAATTCTGAGTCATAGAAATGATAGAAAGGAAGAATGCCCTATAGCTTTTGCTTCTAGAACATTAACTGAAACGGAAAAAACGTTTCTCTCAACTAGAAAA
>CP092877.1:24494494-24524207 GCA_030710605.1 Cordylochernes scorpioides | reverse complement strand
AACATGGGTTGGGTATAGGTAGGGCAGTTTACAAATGCTTATACTCTATATGCATTACGTAATCTTGTATTTACATCTCGAAAATCATACACTATGGTTAGTAGCCCGTTAAACCATATGAAATACATTACCTATTTATCCACAGACAAACCTTTTGCCAGCAGTTCAAGTAAAATGCAAGTAGAAGCTGTTCCCCAATCAGAATTTCTGACCTCGACCAAGGCATGCAAATGAAAATATTTTTATACCTAGAAGGGCTGGGATTCTTTTCTCGGCAAGGGAGCCTCCTTGAGTCTCCATTTTATCATTACAGTAAGGAAATTACAAGAGAAATTATATATATATATATATATGGTAATTTAAACCAACAACCCCAAATTGTATATAACTTATAACAAGATTTTCATGTTGTATAATAGAAACACATCTGTAAATGATTATACGCATGATTGACATGTGTCATTACATCATCATATGTAATGTAATTTGTACAAACTGAGGATAAATAAATAAAATTCTGTAATAGATTAAGAGTTGAGCTAAAGAGATAGAAGTCAAAAACGTATAAATTCGAGATAGATGGAAGTCACAAAACAACAAGGTCTAAATATGGAAACTGCCACGGCGCCAGTAGAATTTCACCAGACGATCCACGCCCCTGTCGCATAAGGCCCCCGTCTTAACCTATAAATACAGTCACTTCACCATCTGCGTGAGCCCTCGTCGGTTGTACCCCAGGTCCATCTCATCCATCATGTAGAACAGTAAGAAATCTTCTATCTCTCCATCTTTCGCTCCTAGCTCAACTTTTATCTGTTCACGTAACTTTCTTAGTGCAACTGTGTCTTCGTTTTTTTGTGTGAACATCACCAAGCTTTCCACTCTGCCTCGACCACGACTGCCTGTACTTTGTGAGAACTTTTAAAGGTCTTCCAAGGTGCAGGGAGGTACTGGAAAACTCCCCACCCTGACTGTTCTTCTCGGTTAACACAGTATAGCGAGAGTCGACAGGGAACACACCACAGTTTAAGTCGACTGGATACTTCATCACATTTCTAGTCGACTAGGATTCTACAAGAGGCTACCAGACCTCACCACATATATATATATATCTGAAAAAACAATAAAAATATAAAAGATATGGTTTGGCCAAATATCACGGAACAAGTTAAATAAACGTTTAGGTTATTTTTGTTCCACTAGATGGCGCTCTGCCATCTAGAAAGGCTCATGTGAGTCTGGTCAGGATATGCCTTTTTTTGTTTTAAATGTAAATATATATGCTTGCGAATAGTTTATAATTTTGAATGCAGATGGCGCACTTATGTAATTAAGATCTGAATCGAATATAAAGAATTCTGGCATTGCCATCAAAGGCTTACTTCCAGCACAGAGAGGAATTTAGAAAGGAAACTATTCTCAAGTATTGTTTCCTAACACTCGGAGTATTTTAACAAAAGGAAATTTCTCATTCTGTCCAAGTGGTATTGAGGAGGGCTCAACCATCGTATAATGACAATATTTATGGCTGTAGGATTTACGACCGCCGTTGAAATGGTAATCTTGAGCTACGTAATGTCCGCACGTCACGATCTAGGTCCTAGTGTCGACATAGGTCTGGCAACATTAGGCCGCAGGACACTTCTGCTATAATAGAGGTTTGTACTGGAATTTTGCGGTTAGCCATTTGAAACTGGCAATTTATCGACTTTTTTCAACGAACACTAATATTTAAAAAAAAGGCATATCCTGACCAGGAGAACATGTACTTTTTAGATGGCAGAACGCCATCTAGTGGAACAGAAATCAACTAAACATTGATTTAGTCTGATCCCTGATATTTGCCCAACCCAATTTCGTGATAAATCAAGAAAAGCCATTCATGAACGCGTTTCACGCTGTTGGCGCTCGTCAGCGTGGAGTAGATATACTGCTTACTGCTCTTCACCTTATCTACGACTGTCCGAACTTTACAGAAGTGAGACATCGATTGTTCCCTGATCTAAATGATTTAAATATCTTACATTAGCCCCTTTGTCTATATACATTTTATGAACTCTGTCGATTAATACATGTAAATTTTTAAATATTTAATTCTAAGTTCTAATTTGTTTGTTGTTTTGTTTGTTTCCTCTGTAATAGGCGAAAATATTACAATATCGCGCTTGGTTGATTAATAAATACATATAGGACTTACAAGATTTCCTAAATAGCATAACGTATCATTTGGTACACAGAAAATTTGCATAAAATAAAAATATATTTATATGCCTTTATTATTTTTAATATCAACATATGACCTTTTTATTTATTTATTTTTCTTTTGTTTTCTCATTTATACTAGTATATATAACATAAATTTTCGGAAGGATGTTATCCATGTACACTAAAAAATGTGCCTCTTCCTTTAAAAATGCTGTTAGGTTTTATTTTATTATTATTATTGTATTTTATTAATTAACTAGCGGATGTGTACCCGGCTTCGCCCGGGTTTTATCCAAGTGAAAGTTTGCCTAGCGAATATTATATATTATGAAGTATAATAAACAATGTTAAAGATTAGTTTTAATTATTAATCAAGATTGTGTGTGAATATGTGAGAAATATGTAATATCGTTGTTGTTTTCTTGGCCGACTGTTTTACATATGGTGTTATCTTAAAATTGCTTGTTTTGAATATTTTTTTAGATTGAGTTGAATGAATTGCTGAATTTTTTTTTGTATTTATATATAAATAAAATTAACTCTGTTGATTTTTTTTTGTATTTAATCGATAACAGCGAAGTTACGCATGTTAAAGTTAGGAAACATATTTTGATGTTAAGCAAAACCTGCTCCATTACGTTTTACATAAATGTTGAAAATTTGGTCGAAATTGATGCATTGTAACGAAAGTTTTTAGCGAACACCACTTATGAAATTTGCATTTTATTAATATAGATTATAATTCATATTCATAGAATTTTATTGTTACTTATCATCATTCTTTTTGTTGTTTTTCTTCTTCTTCTGTTTTATTTTCTGTTATAAATACAACTAAATCGCATTAAATCGTAATGTAATTATCTTTTGTTGTTTGAAATAAATCGAATTGAATCGAATTGAGTCAGCTCGTTCTTTCTAGAAGAAACTTCAAAGAAAACGTGCTAACAAATGCATTGAAACAATTCATTTTGATTTATATTTCGAAGCTGTCCTGTACATTTTAAAAATAATAGGTGTCTCTTTCGGTACACGAATACCATCCTCCCAAAACTGTATTCTGGGTTTAAAATCGGCCACTTCACTAGCTGAAATATATTTTTGGAAAATTCGACCGATTTCATAGCTGTTCTCGCAAGATGCTTCGAAATCGAAGCCGCCCTTGTACTGATGAGGGTCATAGCCCGATACCATGGTATACAGGTTTTCCTTTGTCTGAATTTGCAAAAAAGAAATGGTGTTGTAGCACATTTCTATCACCACGACTACAATTTGTCCTGATAAACAAAAATTCACTGTTTTAAGACATTTTAAAAGGGAGAGAGATGCTTCTTTTGGTACATAAATACCTTCCTGAGCAACTTTATATGTACAGAGGTGAAACATTTTATGAAGGTTGATGTACGCTATACCATCTTTATACGTTGATGCCCAAAATTGCGCAAGCAAACGATTTTTGAAAATAACTCTATATTTATTTATTGATGCTAAAAAACACCCGATGCTGATATATGTACAATAACCATATAAATTCAGCCGTTGCAAAATTTTAATTTACTGAGTTGCAAATATTCACATTTTTAGCCATTCCTGATAAACCCTCGCTCTGTTAGCATATCAGAAAACTAACATTCTTTCAAAAACTTGCACCTATTGAAAGAAATCCGGTGTAATGGTTTCACATATAATCGCTTATCTGAAGTTGTACGAAAGAGATCAAGACAGACAAAATCTACCAAAAGGTAAAAATACCACTATCTGATTCTAACTGCTAAGCACTACAGGGGAATGGCAGCTACTTTGCTATACAATGGGCTCTCATGTGCCTCTATATCTACGATTTCATCAGAGTTATTGTCTGGTTCCGATATAAATGCAAAAAGGTGCAATTTCTCAAGTTTGTCCATGAGTGTATTTGAGTGTGCGACAGTATCCAAAGAGAAAGAACACAATCGAGTGAGGTCGGCTTAGGGAGATTTCACTGTTAGAGTTGATTAAGGATTTGAGATATCCTATTTAAGACCTAATTACATTGAAGACTAAGACTTTTCAAAACCCCTAAGTGAATTTATCCGTCAAATTGATTATATTTTCAAGAATTAACAAATTTTCAAACTAACAAGTTTTCAAAATATCTATTTTTTTTATGCAAATAAATAGTTGGAATTAATTTTAAAGAACATTTGGATGGTGGTAACCACAAGTGGGTACGAGATTCTGTTAGTCCAACCAAACTATGTGCCAAAGTATAGGGTCTACTGCTATATAACATGTAGGGAAACCTATTTCCATGTTTTATTTCTTGGAAGATTTTCCAACAATTCCATGCTCAGATTGGCTAATCCTAGGAGAATGGTCATATAGAATCTTTGGTATAGGAAGGTTGGGACAAAGGAACCTTCCTAAAAGCAAATCGGCCTGGCGGTATCTTGCTGGACGTGCCAATTCTAATATCAATTTCTTATTTTATGATATCAAAAAGTATTTTAACAATAATATAGGCAGGGTGGATTTCTAAAGTTTTAGATTTTTAGAAAACATTGAATTGTGCATAAAAAGAATTTCTTAAGATAAAATAAGACATTTATCGCATAGAATAAGTGGACAGATCTTTACATTGAAGACCATTCAACCAGAAATATAAGGAGATTTTCTGCCACTCTAAGCTAAAAGCATGAATCCATTTCCATGTGGGTAGGATGTTGATAGAAACTACAAGATCAACTCGGATTTAAGACTGATTATTTACACGAAGCAGAAACACAAGTTGGGGAGAGGAGCTTCTTTTATAAGAGGACGATGGTACAAGCTTTCGGGCAAGACGTCCATCTACGGGTGCAAAGGACGATTAATCCGCCTTCTACAAAAAAAAAAAGCCTACAGCACCCGGTGTTCCCAGGTGGTCACCCTCCCAAGTACTGACCGGGCCCGACGTTGCTTAACTTCGGTGATCGGACGAGAACCGGTGTTTTCAACGTGGTATGGCCGTAGGCCGGGTGCAAAGGACGATAGTCCTCTTATAAAATATCTTTACTTCGACCTGTCTTTCTTCTTCTATAGCGAATAGGGAGATTGTCGTTGTCTTTATTTGCACAATAAAACATATTATATATATAAACAAACTAGCCGAATGACCCGGGCAACGCCCGTGTTTTACCCGATTGAATGTTTTGATTCAAATACTATTTGTTACAATTATAAATTGTGGTCATGTGGCCTAGTGGTCATGGCATCTGCCCGTTAAGCGGAAGGTCGTGGGTTCGATTCCCATCCCTTGACACTCTTTTTTTATTTTATCCATTCTGACCAAAATCTATCCGTGAACTTCACACAGACAATTATATAAGTAGATTGTGTACTTAATAGGAAGTTTTTATCGCTTGAGAGAGAGCTCTATTTCAATGTAGTATCAGCAATATGATTCAGAGAAAAAAGAATTGATCTTAAGTGAAGCCAAGCGAAGTTACCGTACCTGGTCCGAGAAGCGGTCGGACTCCTGCACCAGCCGGCGGTGGAGCAGCTGGTCCAGGCGGTAGCGGAAGTCCTGCTGGCGGTAGGCCGAGGATCGCATGGCCCGGTCCGCCAGCTCCTGCCAGCTCTCCTCGTACCGCAGGGAGAGCCGGTCACCGCCACCGCTCCTGTCCCACGACATCCTGAGTCTGACGGCGGCAACCTTGGCCCGTGCTGCCGTAGTTTCAGGGACAACTGGAGCAAGTCTTCCCGGAGATGTCAACTAGGCGGGTCACATACCTGGATAGGTGTTCCATCTGAGGACACAATGGTTGTCTCACAACTCCAGAGTACAAGTTATCAGAGTTCTGACATTTCTTGTAAGTATCAAAACCAAATTGCTTCTACACGCTTACTGTGCAGGCGGCCACAATTCACCCTGATCATCATGATCTGGGCCGTCTCCCCAAGTGGATGTAGTATTCTACAAGTGTATATAGCTGGTGGGATGAACTGTCAAATTTCCAAAACCAGGACTCGGGATTTTATTTAAATAGCTCAATAGTCTCTCCGAAATGCACAAGTTTAAACCCACCGAGTTAGTGCAAGTAATCAAATAGAACTACTTTCTACTAGTGCAGAATAGATTTTAAACAATCTCTCTCTCTCTCAAACAAAATTATAATCAACAACCTAATTTTTTCTTCGTATAGAAAGAACACACTGATGCTCTTTAAAGTATTGTCAAGAGTACAAAGAGAAAACAAACAAAGAGATTATTCACAAGTATGTACAGTCGGGGAGGCTCCCACAACTACGAAGATTTCTCCTCCAGACAATCAGAAGGTCTTCGTGAACGCCTCTCACTTCATGACTCGGGAAAAAGCTGTAAATGGTTGTATTTGTTGACAAGAGTATGGCGAGGGCGTCGTCATCCAGCCCTTGTCCGAAGAGTCAGCACTGAAGGTCGAGTGGAGATATGTAAAGTCACAGACCCCTAGACCTAATGCTGGTTATTCGGTCTGTTACATGTGTGTATCTGGGGATTTATGTTATAATTATTTGTTTAGGCAGGTACGATAAGTTAACCCCCCACACTGATAAAACGGTGTTTACCTTACAACCCTGAACACTCGGATTTTCCTGCAAAATCTCTTAAAGATTTCTTGAAAAAGCCATGGTCCACCTGTGCTGTGTGAGCAGAAGAACTTAAATTGACTTGTTCCATTATATGTATGTTCCATATGTAAATACCTGTTTTCTCTTCTCTCTTCGCTCTCCACTTCTCCCATCCATATTTCCAATTTTTTTCTCATTCTCCTTAGGATTATTCAAATAATAATCTGTATATATTTACCATATGTATATAATCTTTCTCCATTTTTACCCCTTTGTATATTTCCCACTTTCATAGGTTTCTCCGTCTTGTAACCCCAAGGAGAATCCTCTGTAAGACCTGTGTGTCTTAATAAAGGCTTTTGTGTGTGTGTGTGATATGTTATAACTAGACGAATGACCCGGGCAACGCCCGTGTTTTACCCGATTGAATGTTTTTATTCAAATACTATTTGTTACAATTATAAATTGGAGCCGTGGATGTCACTCTTGTGAAACGTCCCGCTCCAAACTTCACATGTACATTAGGTCAGCTGGTATTACCCCTCATTTTCACCGCTAGAGGCGCGAGCGAATTGACCTTTTGTAAATATACATAATTATAAAGATAGAAGCTTCTATAGAAGATAATGATCATAATGATGATGCGCGCGCATCCGTGACAGCGATGAGGAATTGAGGAAAGACGGTCGTGACTATATATTAATAATAAAATAATGAAATAATAATAATAATATAATAATAATAATTATTATTATTATCATTGGATAATGATAATGATCATAATGATGATGCGCGCGCATCCGTGACAGAGATGAGGAATTGTTGAGGAAAGACGGTCGTGACTATATATGTTGATAATAATAATAATAATATAATAACAATAATTTTTATTATTATCATTAGATAATGATCATGATCATAATGATGATGCGCGCGCATCCGTGACAGCGATGAGGAATTGAGGAATTGACGGTGGAAAGACGGTCGTGACTATATATGTTGATATATTCACTAGTTCAGAAAAATCGATTGGTTCTGATGGGCCTTCTGACCTGAGTACTCACACATCCATGGATACATGGTTGAGACTTAATTTTATTATAAGAATTCACATATAGGAATGAAAAATGTATGTCATATCACGCTTAGCAAACGCGCACATGGCAAAAATTATAAACCATACAAATATAACCATGCTAGTTCCAGGAAAATGGAATTCTAAAGTAAAGTAGGCAAGATTATCTTTGCAACAAAAAGAAGGAGACGGGAAATAACTGAAGGGACGTAGAGATCAACCAACCTCGACCTAAGAGTCCGTAAGACGCTACTGGAACTTTGAGGACACTGACCTAATCGTAGCACTGCAGCGAACGTTTTGGGCGCTTGCCATGGCGAAGTGTTTATAATTCCTCTGATTCAATCCTTACATCCTAGAAGCAGATGGCCTCCTAGACCTTTTGATCCATAAGCCGGATTCAATGCTTACAGCAGTTTTCATCGGGAACACACCGCAAGGAGGATTTTTATAAATTCAGAATACTCAGCAAATTATCTGATTCCATGTCCTACCAGACGACTGTATATTAGTAGATGACTTGAAAGCCTTTCCTATTCGGGCGATCTACTGGTCATTAAATGTAGACGCCATCTTGAATCCACCGCCAGGAGTAGCTGGCTGTTAAACCAGTGGTTGAACAATTGAAACGCCTATAAAGGACATATAATCAGGTTTTAAAAGCGAGCGACTTTCAGACGTGTGCCATTACTAAAGGATAGGAAATAGGTGTGGATTGCTAGAAAGTCGGAGTAGCTTGTTAATCTAGAGAGTTCACCATTCAAAATACCACCATAGTAGACATTAAACAGATGTCCATCGATATACACAGCTTTTTTATGGTTTAAAGTTTAACTCTAAGGGAAAGATATCTACATTCACGAATCCCCTTGGATTGTTTCAAATGTGTTCTTACCTACCTTAACTCCACACAGGCCACGATAGTCATGGAGTATAGAAAACTGACTGAAAATATAACAAAATTTCTCTCTTGAACATTGTCCTAAGCGAGAGAGAATAAGGATGTAAAATTTTGAAAAGTTTTGTCTCTTTACAAAACGGCTTCTAACTCCGCCTTTGCCGGTCCCAAGCCCGGATGAAAAAGGAGGAGGGGGAGTAGTAACAAGCTCACTAAAAAGCCTGGGTTCAGCTGGCCCGGATGATAGTACCCTGTAAGGGCTCCTAATCCAGGAATACAGGATGAGCAGCGTTTGTACTCCATGTTAGGAGCGGCTGCACATGGCGTCTGTTCCTCATGTCAGAGGCGGCCATTTCTTTTGGAGCTAAGTCGGCCTGCCACTGAGTAGTGCTCCCAGTCTTAATGACAAAGGCAGACGCAATCTACTTCACCCAGTGTGAAGATAAGAAAGAAGAAGAAGAAGACAATACGGCTTCTGATCAGAAACAATGACATAACCTAATGTATTCTATAGCATATTTATTTTTATAACAATAGATTCTTATGGATGGTTTGTTGCTTATCATCAGTACATATGATTCAGATCATGATGATCAGGGTGGATTGTGGCCGCCTATACAGTAAAGGTGTAGAAGCAATTTGGTTTTGACACTTACAAGCGATGTCAAAACTCTATTTGACTACTTGTACTTTCTGATAGAGTTGGACTCGAACAAGAACTGGAAACGATTGCGGAAATTTAGCGTTAAACAACACCGGTGGTTACGAACTCTTATAGTCGACCGTCATTAGCACGTGAGTAATTACACCAATTAATCTCGCTATAAACAAAAGATAGGAAATTGTCGCCTAAAGCTTCTGATGACGTCATTTTAAAAAGCCTTTTCCTTTTCAACTCAACAAGAACCTCTCTCCTTAGACTTTCCCCATTGCAATATCAAGGTACTAGCCGAATGGCTTTGGAATTGTTCAGAAACATTTTCCCCATTTTTGAATAGAGTCTATAACCAATATTTTGAATACATATACTAATATTTTGAAGCTATTATAGACGCGTATGATTCTTTTCAAAATAAGCAATGGAAAAATTAATGGAATTTGTTTATTTAAAAAGAATCATACACGTCTATAATAGTTTCGAATTTTCTTATCAGATGGCGCGCTAATGCATCATAATATACCAATATTTACCAAAAAGAGACATCTCTCCTGTTTAAATACATTAAAACATCGTATTTTGTTCATAAATCCAGGTTAGAATCATAGGGGGGAGATAAAGAATGAGTCACAATACCAATTTTAACAAATTCAGACAAAACACCAACCTGTATTCCATGGTTTCGAACTAGGATCCTCATTAGTACAGGCTTCGATTTCATAACGTCCTAGCAGAGATGGGAATTCGGTTTAATTTGCCAAAAACAGGTTTGGCTTTTGTCTGAATTGACCGAAAGATTCTTCATAATCATTTTAACGTTATATACTTGGGTAATAAACCAAATGCATTTTTAAAGGGAAAGTCGCTTATTTCTTAGATGAACACCATCCTCTCGCAACTTTAGGATATAGAAGAAAAAAAGGTCAGGAATTTAAAGTGATGTGAAAATAGAATTTCTTGACCGCTCAAGTGAACATTTAAATATGGCAAAGCGTCATCTATTCTATATTTCTATTTCTATCTTTATATATATATAAATGAATGTATGTGTGTGTGTCCTTTATGCCTGACCAAACCACTCATTGGAACGCCATGAAACTTTGGGAAGTTATTTAGTATAGTACTGGGAAGGTTTCTAGCAAATAAAATTTTTGAAATAACTTTTCGCCTAAAAATAATCACGATAAATATTCTAATTTATCTGTTATAATTCAACAAGCTGCTATAAATATTATCATGATGATACGATGATTTTGTAATGTAGAAAATTAGGAAAGACAAAATTCAGGATGACACGGCAATTTATTTGAGACAAGAATAATGATACAATTCCAAGGCAAGATACTATTCCTTTACCTTCCAATTACCGAGGGAACCAATTAAAATTGATTTTATTCAACTTATCGAGTATTTTTCAAGGGACCGGGTAAAAATGTTCACTTTATCGAGAGATTCGTTAGACAAATCTTTACTCGGGTAAAACCCGGGCGAAGCCGGGTACTTCCGCTAGTCTATATATATATAAAATTGAATGTCTGTCTGTGTGTACTCTATTGATTCAAAAACCATACATCCAATCGCCGTGAAATTTTGAGATATTATTAGGTATATCCCCGGGAAGGTTTTTGAAAAATAATTTCTTGAATATCTTGAATATCCTTAGAGTTATTTGCAGATTTGTAGATTCAACTCGCAAGCAGCGCCACCATTGCGACGATGATAACACGTTGGTAACACGAAAACAAGTTTTTTTATCTATAAGTTTTATTATCACTGAGTTTATTATCTTAAAGATTATTTATCAAAAGTAAGATTATCTCAGGATGACACTGCAATATATTTGAGACAAGAATAATGATACAATTCCAAGGCGAAGATACTATTCCTTTAACTTCCAATTACCGAGGGAACCAATTAATATTGATTTTATTCACCTTATCGAGTATTTTTCAAGGGACCGGGAAAAAATGTTCACTCGATAAAACTATGATTTTCTGATGTAGAAAATTAGGAAAGACAAAATTCAGGATGACACGGCACACAGGGACCGGGAAAAAATGTTCACTTTATCGAGAGATTCAAATTTACGAGTTTCAAATTATCAAAATATATCTTCTTTTTTTATATAAGTTTATAGAGAATTGTTTTAACAAATGTTCGTTAGACAAACCTTTACTCGGGTAAAACCCCGGGCGAAGCCGGGTACATCCGCTAGTCTATATATATAAAAATGAATGTATGTGTGTGTGTCCTTTATGCCTGACCAAACCACTCATTGGAACGCCATGAAACTTTGGGAAGTTATTTAGTATAGCACTGGGAAGGTTTCTAGCAAATAAAATTTTTGAAATAACTTTTCGCCTAAAAATAATCAAGATAAATATTTTAATTTATCTGTTATAATTCAACAATCTGCTCTAAATAGTATCATGATGATACGATGATTTTGTAATGTAGAAAATTAGGAAAGACAAAATTCAGGATGACACGGCAATTTATTTGAGACAAGAATAATGATACAATTCCAAAGCAAGATACTATTCCTTTAACTTCTAATTACCGAGGGAACCAATTAATATTGATTTTATTCAACTTATCGAGTATTTTTCAAGGGACCGGGAAAAAATGTTCACTTTATCAAGAGATTCGTTAGACAAACCTTCACTCGGGTAAAACCCGGGCGAAGCCGGGTACATCCATACAAGAATAATGATACAATTCCAAGGCAAGATACTATTCCTTTAACTTCCAATTACCGAGGGAACCAATTAATATTGATTTTATTCAACTTATCGAGTAATTTTCAAGGGACCGGGAAAAAATGTTCACTTAATCGAGAGATTCAAATTTACGAGTTTCAAATTATCAAAATATATCTTTTTTTTTTAAATAAGTTTATAGAGAATTGTTTCAACAAATGTTCGTTAGACAAACCTTTACTCGGGTAAATCCCGGGCGAAGCCGGGTACATCCATACAAGAATAATGATACAATTCCAAGGCAAGATACTATTCCTTTAACTTCCAATTACCGAGGGAACCAATTAATATTGATTTTATTCAACTTATCGAGTATTTTTCAAGGGACCGGGAAAAAATGTTCACTTTATCGAGAGATTCGTTAGACAAACCTTTACTCGGGTAAAACCCGGGCGAAGCCGGGTACATCCGCTAGTATATATATAAAAATTAATGTATGTGTGTGTGTCCTTTATGCCTAACCAAACCACTCATTGGAACGCCATGAAACTTTGGGAAGTTATTTAGTATAGTACTGGGAAGGTTTTTGAAAAATAATTTCTTGAACATCTTGAATATCCTTAGAGTTATTTGCAGATGTGTATATTCAACTCGAAAGCAGCGCCCCCATTGCGACGATGATAACAAGTTTTTTATCTATAAGTTTTATTATCACTAAGTTTATATTATCTTAAATATTATTTATCAAAAGTAAGATTTTCTACCTATTAATTGCGCACAAGTCAAAGTTAGTTTTATTATTTATCTACAACATATATATTGGGAGAATAGATAAAATGATGATTTTGTAATTTAGAAAATTAGGAAAGACAAAATTCAGGATGACACGGCAATTTATTTGAGACAAGAATAATGATACAATTCAAAGGCAAGATACTATTCCTTTAACTTCCAATTACCGAGTGAACCAATTAATATTGATTTTATTCAACTTATCGAGTATTTTTCAAGGGACCGGGAAAAAATGTTCACTTTATCGAGAGATTCAAATTTACGAGTTTCAAATTATCAAAATATATCTTTTTTTTTTAAATAAGTTTATAGAGAATTGTTTCAACAAATGTTCGTTAGACAAACCTTTACTCGGGTAAATCCCGGGCGAAGCCGGGTACATCCGCTATATATAGTTTGTAAATATAAACTTTTAAAAATATAATTTATATATATCGATAAAATCTGAAACAATTATTTTTGGCAATGTGTTTCTTTTTTTTTATATCTCTACAGACATTACTGCAATGATAAAAGCTATTGAATGAGAGAGGGCTTGGCTTTAATTCAATAACTATTATCATTGCAGTAAGGTCTGTAGAGATAAAAAGAAACACATTGCCAAAAAATTAATGGTTGCAGATAAATATCAACTAAAAACGTTGATTTAGTCTTATTCAAAAGAAATAGCCAAATACACTTTCTTGATTTATCAAGTCGGCCACGTTTCTGGCTCAGGTCAATGTAGTGCAGATTATAGCGTTGTCGGACTTCCACATGGATACACTTTTATATGAAAGAATAAATAGGAAATTTCAAATCCAAATTAGCGTGAACAAGAATGGAAATATCTTTATTTACAGAGCTGCTAACCAGAATGGATGATTTTTGAGCCCCGATGGACGCATAAAGCGGAATATATACAAAGCACTATATACATTGCACTGTTGGAGGGCCCTAGGGATGGGTGGCCAGGGGATCATCGGCGGGTGAGGTCAGGAGAGCCGGGATGTAGAGGAGGATCAGTGGGGCAGGGTGATGATCCGCGGAGATCAGGGGCAGGCAGAGACGGGTCCAATAGTATGAGTATTGAGCCCAAGGGTGACCGTGGAGAGCAGACAGACCGCAATGCTCTACGTGAACAAGAGGATTGTTTTATTTGGACAATATACACACAGGAATAAAATTAAATCCACGTGTAGTTGATAGTTATTCCGACAGATAGCGCTCTGCAATCTTTAAATGCTTATTCGAACGGTCAAGAAACGCTTTTCATAGTAACGGATAATTCAACACAACAACAACAAAAAGCCTTTATTTAGGGTCACTGACCCTATACAGGATTTACCAGAGGTATGCATAAGAAAAAGCAGTGAGACAAAGGAAATAACGATATATACAGAAGAAAAAGAAAAAAAAAAAGAAAAAAAAAAGAAAGAGAAAGAGGGAAGCAAGAAAAACAACACAAAAAGATTAGCAGTAAGAAAGTGAGGAGTGAGTGTCACTTGGCCTTCTTCTCAGATATGGACTTGTGGAAACCATAAAACGCCGTAGCAATATACTTATTCTGGGTCATATTGTCAATTATTGATGGAAGTGAAGCACAGAGTTGCCCAATAACGGATAATTCAAACTATTACAGTTATCATATTTTACTATAAATGATCATCCTCTGACTTATAATTTGACCATATTAAAAAGCATCCAGGTTTCTTGTACATTTTTATTTCTCTAGCTTTCGGGTCTTCTAGTTAACTTGAAGTTGCTCCTGTTGAAGGGCATGTTAGCCCAAAAGCTAGAAACTTAGCCCCGGATGTTTTTTGATGTAGTTAATTTAATATATTTATTTGGAAACCCGTAATTCAGGAATAAAATTATATTTTATAAATAAAATTTATCATATACCATCCCTGAGCTGATCCTATATTCTCAGACACCATATTTGTAGCAATCTGTTATGTAAGCCTCAGTTGGTATTTATACACAAAATACCCGAAATGCTATAATATTTATCATATTTACTTGGTATATTTTATATTTAGAGTTAGTTTATTTTGACATCTTTAAAATTTTGATTTATTCAAGTGAATCAGTCCCAAGTGCCTCCTTAAACTGGATCCTCAGGGATGACCGATCCATAGCCATAATTTTCAACAGGTGGCGCTGTCTTGGCTTCACTTGATCCATAAACATTTTTTTTTGCTTATCCCTAGTACACTTTGCTAGAAAATCATCCATCCTGGTCAGCAGCCCCGTAAATAAAGATATTTCCATCCCTAGTACACGTGGTACAGGCCATGATAATCATGGTGGGTAGAAGTAGGCGACTGCTTTTACTGTAAGTGCACCACATGTCTACACATGTGAAAAGCAGTTGGACTTTGCACTTACAAATGTACCAGAGCCACGTTTGGTTACTTGCACTCGCTGGTGGGGTTGGACTTTTGCAAGAATCGGGGGCTAGTGAAGCATTTTATTTTTATCAGAAAAAAGTGCCTAATGCGAGACTCGAACCCGGGTCTTAGCGGTCGAAACCAACGGTTTAGATCATCCTTCCACCGACTCCCTCCATAAATGTACAATGAGAGAGTTCTCTTGATCTAGTACCTTCAATGGCCAACCAATCAATATTTTAGCAGGTTACTATGCCTTAATAAAGGGTCTATTCAATTCTATTTTCGTTTTCTTAATGTTTTAATGAAGTATATGTCCTCTTCCCCGCTAATGATACCTCATCGTTCTTTGTTTGTGAGATTTGAATTCCCCATCACCACATCTCACAAGACTCCAACAATCTGACGTCCTATGCTGTCAGAGTCCATATCTAGCTCCTGTATAATGTTACGTTCAACACTGATGTCTTCAAAAGTCATTTACGCTTCTGTAGATTTAACCTGTTTCATCAGCATTTTATTCTGAACACAGCCTTTATCATTGAGACCTGGGATTATACTTCACATATTCAGGAACCTTCTTCTGAGATGAGTTCTTCTGATTAGCGAGGACTCTGCACCTGTTCGACCTTCTGTCCATTCGATTCGGTGCATATTCTGTCCATTTGATTCTATCCATATTCTGTCCATTTGATTCTATCCATATTCTGTCCATTTGATTCTGTCCATATTCTGTCCATTTGATTCTATCCATATTCTGCCCATTTGATTCTGTCCATATTATTTCCATTTGATTCTGTCCATATTCTGTCCATTTGATGCTGTCCATATTCTGTATATTTGATTCTGTCCATATTCAGTCCATTTGATTCTGTCCATATTCGGTCCATTTGATTCTGTTCATTTGATTCTGTCCATATTCTGTCCATTTGATTCTGTCCATATTCTGTCCATTTGATTCTATCCATATTCTGTCCATTTGATTCGGTGCATATTCTGCCCATTTGATTCTGTCCATATTATTTCCATTTGATTCTGTTCATATTCTGTCCATTTGATGCTGTTCATATTCTATCCATTTGATTCTGTCCATATTCGGTCCATTTGATTCTGTCCATATTCGGTCCATTTGATGAACAGAAGTTCATTTGATTCTTTCCATATTCTGTTCATTTGATTCTGTCCATATTCTGTCCATATCCTGTCCATTTGATTCTGTATATTGATAAATACACATTCATTTCGTATTGGCTGGCCATAATGTTTGCCTTTTCAATCACACAATTGAATATTTCTCAGAACTGTCTGCCAAATTATAACCCTATCCGCGTATTTTATAGCAGTAATATCCAATCCTCCTGCACGTAGGCCCAACTTGCCTTCTTCTAATTCACAGATATGAATTAGTTTGGCTAAGGTGGCGAAAATTGCTGGAGGCAGCAATCAGTTCTGTCTCTTTGGAATTTTGCTATTGAAGATAGCACAAAGAGACACGGGCGATGTGAAATTTCCAGTGTGACAGACCCTATATGTCGCCATGTTGTCGAACGTTCCCAAATATGTTTGTGACACCCACAAATGTCCTTGTGACATCCGTTTGACACGTCGTAGGCGACTTAAGGCCAAGGTTCAAGATACCATCTTCCAAATTTTATGTTTCTCTTATTTTATCTGATTTCTATTAGATAGTGTGCTTTCTTAATAAGATAAATCACGTATTTCGTCCACACCTTTACAAATTTATCTACTTTCATCATTTAAAAAATCTAATAACAATTAAATGCAGCGTGTGTGTGGCGCTGTTTACATCTTAGATCAATCAACCTGAAAGTGTGTTTTAGTGCTAGTTTGAAATTACAAATTATTCTTCAATAAAATATATTAGTGCGCACCATCTATTAACACTATATTTAAAACAATTTAACAGTATTTTTATCAAAATAAAGTTATTCTCTACTGTTTTTACAGAAATGGTAGACGGAAGAAGAATCTCGATGCATATATTCGTCAATACTTATACTTTACTCGAAATTTTTGTACCTAAAACTTCCAATAAATGTCATCACCAAGGATCCCTTCAAATCTCATTATATTACGATTACAATTTCATCCCTAATAAAGAAAAAATTGCCAAAAGGGTTAATTATTCTTTTAAATCTTTTATATACCGTAGCCATAATCGTTATCGTTAATAGAAATACAAATTCTGATACAATTCTCTCTGAAAAATAATACCAGTTTTTCTCTCAAATTTTATATTCTGTGTATGATACAATATTTTCACAATAAACTCGCTATAACAACGTTTTCTCATCCCCTCTATTCTCTCTATTGGCTTTTTAAGCTACCAGAACTACACAGGTTCAATTAGGAATCAAATAAAGGAATTGTAAAGTAGGAATGTCAACCAATTAATTTTAATTAGTTATAAACAAGGTATTTCTTTTTAAAAATAGTTGTTTTTGACAGCTGAACTAGTGTGAACTAAATTATTTATTCCACATCGCTAACCCTCCTGGCTCTTTATATAGTTTTTTTTACAATAGATCAAGGCAGCAAAAGATTTCCACGGCCTCAAATCGCCATTAAACTGGTTTCGCAGGTTCATTAATTACATGTAATAAAGTTGGATGAAAATGGAATCCACTTTTTAATCTACTTTAGCATCTAGGAGAGGTTTGGGTTTCTTAAAGTGGTAATATGTAAATTTTATAATATTTGTTGATGTTAATTATTTGAAGTGAATATGGTTCACTGGCCATGAAAATCATAGCGGGTAGCTAACGCAGCATGCAGGCATATGCACGCTAATGCATGCGCGCTTACACGTTTAGAAGAGGTTGTACTTAATTGCACATTTCAAGTGCAAGAATCGACCTGCTTTTTTAAATTATTGGCATATGGTTATATTCCTTATAAGTGGGTACAAACCACCAGGATTATCGTGACCTGCATTATTAGTGCTTGAGTTGAGAAGCATAAACAAAACACCAACAAAATGTCCCTGTGGCGGATCCATGTGGAATATCAAGCCCCACTAGCCTTTTCTTTATTATTTCAATATAGAGATTTAAATAATTAATATATACAGTAATCAGAGTCATGCACAATTCTGTCACGTTAAGTCACGTGTCAAGTTACGGTAAGTAAAAATTTAAAAATCATATATACAGTATCAGAGTGATCAATTCTGTCATCGTTTTAAAAAATTAAAATATTTTTAAAAGATGCCGAAAACCGGGATTGAACCAGGGACCTTTAGATCTTCAGTCTAACGATCTCCCAACTGAGCTATTTCGGCTTATTTTAGTTATTTCTATAGAAGCCTCTATCTTTATAATTATGTATATTTTCAAAAAGTCAATTCACACCTCTTCGCTGGAGACCATGGGAATACTGACTAATTCATTATGCTAACATAATCATATATACAAGTATCAGAGTCATCAATTCTGTCACGTTAAGTCACGTGTCAAGTTACGGTAAGTGCACACAATGCAAAAAAAAAACTTTACAAATTTAGCGTTACTGTATGTAAATAATCACTTTCTTCTTCTTATTTTTTTTTCTGGCCTTTGTTTTTTTATCTCTCTCTTTTTTTTAAATCGTTTAAAATGCAGTCGCAGTCACTAGCAAACACATATGTCTGCCTAATTTCCATGTGCTCTTTATTTTTTACAGAAAAATATTTACATGCCAGTATTTTGGATTAATATTTTTTATAAACCTATTTTTTCTTATTTTTACTGAGAAGATGGGCATCGCAGTCAAGATTCATCGTAGTCACTCACTCAACTCAGGCAATTTCAAGGGTTAGTGCGCTGGGGCGGGTACCTCGGGGGTTGGGTGGAAAAGCTGCCATCTATTTAAACTATATTGATTTTGAAACAACTAAATGCATTGCAAAAAATAATTAAATCAAACACCTAAACACTAATATAATACAATTTTTGCCATCACACACACTTTTTGCCTGTGGTTTATGTGTTACTTCTGTGTTGCTATTCTATGGCACTTCTACTATTTATTATTGATTTACTTTCAGTATGAAGGAAATTGCACTCGGGGTAATTCTCGGGCGAAGCCGGGTCATTCGTCTAGAGAATTCAAGAATGACATCCACGGCGCCAATTTATAATTGTAACGAATAGTATTTGAATAAAAGCATTTAATCGGGTAAAACCCGGGCAACGCCCGGGTTTACCCGATTAAATGTTTTATTCAAACACTATTCGTTACAATTATAAATTGGCGCCGTGGATGTCACTCTTGTGAAACGTCCCGCTCCAAACTTTACAGTCAGATTAGTTACGATATAAATCTTCAAATCGAGCGAGCGTCTATAAATATTTCGATTTAGATCAAGTATTCTAATTATTAAGCGAACACTATTATTAATAAAATTTTGATAAGATTTCGATTTTAAACGTATTTATAACCTTGATAGAGGGCGCTGTTCGTGAGCTAAGTAGAATAATTTGAATATATAGTTTTAATATTTAATTTATATATAATTTAAAATAGCCTATCGTTTTCCTCGTATCTTTTTACCTATGTATGGAAATTTTGGTTTGAATTAGTGAACTACTGCGAATTTGTATACCGGACATACAAACCAACAAACAAACAAACAAACATACAAACATTCATTTTTATATATATAGAAGATATAATATAAATGAGTTTTAAAAATTGTTAAAAAAAATGCAGCGGCCGGGAATCGAACCCGGGCCGCCCGCGTGGCAGGCGAGCATTCTACCACTGAGCCACCGATGCGTATACAAAATGGCCATATTTGGGTATTCATTCCATTCCGGATTACTCCGCGTAAAAAAAAGTTCTTCAAATGAAAAAAAGAAATAGCCAAAAATACTAAGCAAATTGTATCCAAAAATTTTCCTCAGGTTTATAAAAAGCGACATGCAAAATTTGGTACCAATTGGTTCAGTAGTTTTTGAGTTTATCGCGAAACAGACAGACAGACAGAAATTGACTTTTATATATATAGAGATTAGTGTTTAGGTATTTGATTTAATTCATATAGTTGATATAATAGTATATATTTATATTATATTTTTTATAAATTAGTTTTAAAAATTGTAAAAAAAAAAATGCATCGGCCGGGAATCGAACCCGGGCCGCCCGCGTGGCAGGCGAGCATTCTACCACTAAGCCACCGATGCTTTAAAAAAATGGCCATATTTAGGTATTCATTTCATTCCGGATTAGTCCGCGTAAAAAAATAGTTCTTCAAATTAAAAAAAGAAATAGCCAAAAATAATAAGCAAAATGTAGCCAAAAATTTTCCTCAGGTTTATAAAAAGCGACATGCAAAATTTGGAACCAATTGGTTCAGTAGTTTTTGAGTTTATCGCGAAACAGACAGACAGACAGACAGGAATTGACTTTTATATATAGAGAGATATCTATGTCAATATAACACTTTTTATTATCATCATGATACAACACACTTATCGTCTCAATGCTTTAAAGAGCTGAAAATGAATTATTGTAACTCCTATAGGTAATTGAATAAAACCCCTGATATCTGTTGTATCCTATTTCCAAACTAGGCAATTTGTTGGTAGATCACCGATCTTAGTATCTGCATCCCTCTTTTTGAAACTAGATCTGTAATTTGACCATAATTCCATATATAGCATACTCTTTAATCGGTTTAGATGGATATATTGCTTCTGTTTTGCTTTCGTTCGCCGATTGGTTCTTCTCTGATTCTACTTCTCCTTTAAATAATTTTTCAAACATTAAGGAAATAAGCAAGTTCAGTATTTGGTTCCATAATGATGGAATTTCTCCGTAGCGGAGTGTTCTAGGACGACATTCTCGGCCTTGTTGGCCCTCGGACCGTAAAATTTGTGGAAGCAAAAGTCCGGACCGGCGCTGTTATTTTTTAACAAACAATAGAACAACTTTTTACTAGGTATTATATAACTACAGAATAATTAATCTTCTAAATCTAAAAATAAGGCGTTTATTCAAAAATATCATATATAATTTTTTTAATTATAATTTTGTAAGCATAAAATTTAATCATCATTCAGATGAAATGCATACCATTGCAATTTTATATCAAGCAAATGTTTAACAATACATTTATATTTTTATAAATATTTTTAAATATATAAATAATGCCGCGTAAATGAAAAGCTAATCCAGAATTGTTATGCTATATTTGTGGAAATTTTAAAATTCCCAAACGGAGGAAACGTATCACCCCAAAGATAAAAGAATGCTATGAAGAATATTTTGGTGTGGCCTTAGGTGATCAAGACAAGTGGTGGTGCCCCCATAGTGTGTGCGGAACGTGCTATCAAAGGCTTTTTCAATGGAAATCGGGAAAATCAAAAGGTATGCCCTTTGGTGTACCAATGGTTTGGTGAGAACCAAAAAAATATCATGACGATTGTTATTTCTGTACCTGCAAAATCACAGGCCTTAATAGCAAAAAGAAGCAAACTAACTTTTATCCTGATATACCATCAGCTAGGCAACCTATTCCTCATGATATCGAGAATCCCATACCGATCCCTAAAATGGTTCAAGAATCCTATCTCAAAAAGGATGATAATCACACAGCATTTGCAGATGATCATCAATTAGAAGACCCTGAATTTATTTCAAATGAAAGTGGCATTCCACATTTATTTGATCAGGCATTATTAAATGATCTAGTTGGGGATCTAGGGCTATCAAAAGAAGCAGCAGAAATCCTTGGATCAAGATTAAAGCAAAGGAACCTCTTGTTACCACAAACCAAAATCTCTGTCTATTGTAATAGGGAACATTGTTTTTTTTTTCATTTTTTTCTGAAGAACAAGGATTAGTGTACTGCAATGATATTGAAGGCGTTTTTTAAACTCTGCAAATTAATTACAATGCTACCGAGCATAGACTCTTTATTGATTCCTCTAAACAAAGTTTGAAGGCTTGTTTGCTGCACTATGGTAGTGTATTACCTTCCATGCCAGTTGTCTATTCAACTCAAATGAAAGAAACCTATTCGACTCTTGAGAAAATCTTTGAATTGTTGAATTATACCTACCATTGTTGGAAAGTTTGATAAAAAACAATTTTCCTGATAATTTTGAAAAAGAAAGGGAAATAAATTAGATTTTTAAATGAAAATTTATATGGATATAGAGTAAGTAGTTTGATAAATATATATATCTAAGCGCAGTTATTGGAGTAAAATATATACACATGCATATATGTATAATATTGTTTCTTCATTTGCACTATCTTTGGCGCATTTATTTATATAGTAATAAGTTTAATGTCATAACATTTCCTCCAATAGATGAATATCATGGGTAAAATGCATTATATCCATAACTTGAGAAATTGAGCTAATCGAAAAAAAAAAACTGATACCACGTTAATCAGCACAAAAAGTTAACCCAGAAAATGTTTTGTTTATTTGAGGAGGATAAATGTTTTTTCATTTTGTGTACTAGTGTTATTATTATTTTTTTAATAAAAAAAGAAAACTATCAAAACTATCGATTTCGGAAGATGACCGACTTCTGAGGCGTGTACAACAGAATTGTTTGAGATTCTTCGGTCACATCGCGCCACGCAGGGGAATGGAGTACACCATACTGACTGGAAAGACGTCTGGGCGACACATACCTGGACGCCCGCCGATACGCTTCGTGGACCTATTAAAGGAATTCACTGACTTAACGGTCGCCAAGATGGTACATCGAGCTCAAGACAGAGATGGCTGGTGTCGTATCGTGTTTGGGATGTAATACGTACAGTACAACGTTCGATCGTGAATAAAATGATTTATGTTAATAAGAAAATTTGACGAGGGCAGATAAAAATCTCCAAGGACTGGTCAAACTTTTCAGCAGACTGGCGCCAACGGTTGAAAACCCCTGCTCTAGTATATAAATAATAATCCGGTTCAAAACAACTTTATTAGGTGCCACTCAAGAAAAACAACCCAGGTCACAATATTTACATTAGAGAACATAGAAGAAAAGACAGCACGAATGTTTCTTTTACATCTAAAACAAATCTCTCTACTATCCTTACTGCGGTGAAATAATTTTGGAAGGGCTTGGCTCATCAGTGTTGGATCCTCCTAGCGGTTTCTCCCATTTAATCTACCAGACCGGTTTCTTAGAGCTCTTATACACATTGGACGATTCTGCTTATATATGCTACATTGAAGGATGAAATATTAGAAATGGTATTCAAGAAACTATAGACATAAGCTTTTAGGAACAGTAGATTTACACATATTTTCGCAGCATAAGGACAGTAAAAGTTTATTTCATGTGTAAAAAATATATATATATATTCGTGCTTTTTAGTACTTTCATTTCTTATATATATATGACGCGTTATTGCCTTATAGTTAATTGATGAATATGTAGAGGTTCTCATCTCATTTACAGTGTTTTCACACGTATTTACAAGGTATTGTGGTTCAACTCTCTGTATTGGACTCTACAGTGATTGAAGGGACAACCAACAAACCCTTCCTCCTTAGCCCCGCCCTCTCCCCGAGCCCATTGACCTGATTGGCTACAAGGCCGTCCGATCTTATCTCGATGGTTGAAACTTCACTCTCACTGCGCCGCTGCTCTAATGGCTTGACGTACAGAATAAGGGACACACCGCCTGCTCTACCTACAGGAACTCTAACATTCTCAGAGAAGACATCCTTATATAAAATTATGTAAAATAGTATCCGATTATATTTAACTCGTGTTCTATTGGCGAATTATTATATCAAGTTTTCTCCTTTAGAAGGCTGTTCGTGCCCGAAAGCTAAACAATAAAAATATTTTGAAAAGATACTTTTCCCTGGGGCATGATTAATTTTACTTCTAAATATAATAAAGTAGGCATAACAACCGTATAGGAGCTGGAAGTCTTCCAACGGTTCGACGACAAATTTAGTCTTTCACTTCGCTGTGTTTTTCGACCTAACACCCCCCCTCTATTTTATTTTCTACTTATTCTAAGTAGACATGGTACAGCCCATGATAATATCATAGTGAGTAGTTAGCGACTACTTTTACTGTAAGTTGCACCATATGTCTACATCTGTAGAATACAGTTCTATATTAACTTTTTTTAATGTGCCATAGTCCCGTTTATTTACCTACATTTAATGGTGGGGTTGGACTAGTACAAGAACGCAGGAGCCATCGAAGCAGAAAGTGTTTGGTAGAATATCAGCTCTCAACGTCAGAAACGTTGACTCTAAGGCTCCTCAAAGTTCAGATAAAAAGTTTTTATGATAAAAAAAAAAAGAAACTTATTGTTTTTAATTTTTTTTTTATAGTTCAATTTATATTTTAAAAAATATTTTTACTATGTCCATTACAATAATATTGTAACGTAGAAAATCAAGTCTTTGTATATGTGAAGGTGTGAAAGTATTTATTGATGACGTCACGGCGACTAGTCGACAATTATTAACAAATCAACCCAACTATATAACAGCTAGAGAATATCGATCAAGCAAGCTAGGCAACTAAATGATGATTTATATATAGAAAATGTAAAATTTTAAATCTGTTTCAAATATTTTCGTTGAATAATTGAATTAAATATAAATTATTTCTTCGCCACATAGCCTTCTCCTAAAAAGAGCATCGACCCGATGCTCAGCAGGAGACTTGCATCCTTAGTATAGGGCCAGAGATATCTTCTGGTGTCTGCGGTGGATGTCTTCTTCATGAGGGCTTGGCAGGTCTATATTTACGTCAATGTAGTTTTTTCTTATTTCTACTGTTGTCGGCAAGGGAGGATTTTGTAACTTTGCGGCCTCTTCACCCATATGGTCTATCATCTAGTTTTAATGGCGGGGCGTCCAGCTAAATCTTCTAGCAGGTGAGAAATTTTGTCTGTTTCGACCGGGATATGGGGTAGGGGCTTCGGTAGCAAGTGAAATTTTTCCTCGATGATTCGTCATTGGGCTCCTGAGATTCGCCTCGAGAGTTGTAGAATACCATTGCGTCTTGCTTTCTTTGGAAATATTCATTTCTCCTTTCCTCATTGGGTCTCTTCCTGTCGCGGCAATAACGGACGACGTGACCTGGGCGTCCGCAGTAGAAACAGATTGGCCTTCTTTCAGTTGTCCGCCATTCATTGGTGTCGTGTCTTCTTCCTTGTTTCTGATACTGAGTTGTAGGATGGGGAGTTCTAGGTTAAGCCTCGAATCTAGGATTTGATACCGGCCTGGGTGCTTGAGGGGACTTTTTGTAGGTTTTGATATAGGCGCCAAGGTCTTTACAATCTCTTCCCTCACTAAATCTTCAATGGCAGCGATTTTAGACTCCTCTTGAGGAGAGTGCAATGCTTGCTGTATCTCCTCGCGGACAATTTTTCGGATCAGCGATGACAGATCTTCTCCGTCATCCTGGTCACAGAGAGAGGCTACATTTGGTAGGCACTCGTACCTGGTTGGGGTAACTCGCCTGCAACGGAGCGCTTCAACACGGCGACATTCTGCAATCCCTCGGTAGGAGTGCTTGATAAAGCTCCTCCGCTATCCCCTTCATGAGGTGGGAGATTGTATCTTCCTCGCTCCTTTGAGGATCAAACTCTTTGCACAGGTGCAGGACATCCTGAATGTAAAATTCGGTACTTTCACCTTTTAATTGCGCCCGTGTTTTAAGTTTCTTCTCCGCTTGCAATTTTGAATTTTCTTTTTTTCCGAACACATTCTCTAATTGAATGTGAATTCCTTCCAAGTCTGGATGCTTTCTTCGTTGTTCTCAAACCATTTTAGAGCAGTTCCAGACAGATAAAAATAGACTTTAATAAGACAAAGGGTTTCATCCCAATGGCTGCATCTGGCCACACGTTCATACCTTTTAACCATTTTTTAAGATCTTCACCACCCTCCCCAGAGAAAATGGAAGGGTTCCTTGACAGATGTTGAACCAAAGTAGTTTCTTACCTGGGTACCTTCCTTCTTTACATTTATAGAAGTTTCTTCTTGTTCAACAGAATCAATTTTTCTTTTATTTCTTAATGGGTATCGGTCCAGCTTCTCCACCAGTTGTAGCGTAGAAATCAAGTCTTTGTATATCTGAAGGTGTGGAAGTATTTATTGATGACGTCACGACGACTAATCGACAATTATTAACAAATCAACCCAACTATATACATCTAGAGAATATCGAAAAAGCAAGTGTAAGATTTTGAATTTTTGGCCAAAGTTTTTATAAACTCAACATATGAGATATTAAATTTTCAGATAAAAGGCCTGAGGCTAGCTCAGCTGTCACATTTACAGCCTTTCCCCAACACATTGAGACTTATATTGTAAGGTTACCACTTATAAACATAGAAACATCAAGATATACATGTATAAATATATATATCTGTGATGAGGTATCCTGTCGACTCTCGCTATAGCTGTGATAACCGAGGGTCAAACCTGTAGTAACCGAGAGGGACAGTCAGGGCGTGGAGAGTTTTCCAGTACCTCTCTGCACCTTGGAGGGCCTTTAACAGTTTTCACAGAGTACAGGCAGTTGTGGTCGAGGCAGAGTGGAAAGCTTGGGAATGTCCACACACAAAAAAACGAAGAGACACAGTTGTAGTAGGAAAGTTCCGTGAACAGATAGGAGTCGAGCTAAGAGCAAGATGGAGATAGAAGAGTTCTTACTGTTCTACATGGTCGATGAGGTGGACCTGGGTACAGCCGACGAGGGCTAAGGCTGATGGTGAAGCGACTATCTTTTCGGCTAGGGCAGAGACCTTATATATCTTTGCCCAGGGGGGAGAATGAACTTTGAGCGGGTGCGTTGGTTTAAATTACCATATATATCTATTCATATTAGTAGTTTACACCATGATTCAGATGGATACATTTTTTTGTATAAACAAATTGGCTACTCAAATTTCTAACCATATTTTAATTTTCTACATACATATACATATATATCTTGATGTTTATTTATATATATTTAAAAAAAAAAGGACAACAAATAAAAAAAGAAAGGAAGAAAGACTACATTTGATATATGCAAACTATAAAATATTTATTTTTGCATCCAATGATGTTTTTCTTACACACATAATATTCATTTTAAAAAATGATGTTGGCCTAAATATGTTATCCTACAATACAAACAAATATATAAAAAAATCAGAACCTATAAATCCCTATTAAAGATTAAGAAACAATAAATTGTCTACTTACATTTTCTGATACCTCCCCTTGCGGGGAGGCCAAAGTTTTTCCAATTCCACTCTCCCTCGCGACCACTTTGAAACAAACGCCTATCCTGTCCCCGGATGACAAAATCGATGGTAGGTCGAAAAAAGCAAAAATAATATACCTAGGTAAAATATATATACACTGCGTGACATTGAAAATGGAACACCAAGAAATAGTGGCCAGAAAGTGATGAAACTCGGCAGACAGAGAGAGACAGGGACGAACAATAAGTGATCTTTATTTCAAAATGATAGTCATAATACAGAGCGAGAACGGCGTCGGCTTAGTAGCAAGTAGGACCACCGCGGACGGCGATGCACGCAGCAACACGTCTAGGTAGAGAGTCAATCAGAGTACGGATGGCGTCCTGAGGGATGGCTCTCCATTCCCTCTCAACCATTTGCCACAGTTCGTCTTCTGAACGCGGCTGTGGCAAGGCATGCAAACGGCGTCCAATGATGTCCCAGACGTGCTCGATTGGTGAGAGATCAGGAGAGTACGGTGGCCAGGGAAGCATCTGTACATCTTGCAGAGCTTGTTGGCTAATGCGAGCAGTGTGCGGTCGGGCGTTATCCTGCTGATAAAGGGCATTGGGTACCCCCTGAAGGTAGGGAGTGTCACCGGTCGCAGCACATCATCAACGTATCGTTGGGCCGTTATAGTGCCCTGAATACGAAGTAAAGGTGACCTGGAATCATACGCGATTGCGCCCCAAACCATGATTCCACGTTGTCGCACGGTGGGGCGTTCCACAATTGCTGCCGGATTGGACCTTTCTCCACGTCGACGCCACACGCGTACACGGCGACTATCACTGGACAAGCAGAAACGCGACTCATCTGAGAACACGACCCTGTGCCATTCCGTCATCCACGTCGATCTAGCCCGGCACCATTCCAAACGTTGGCGCCTATTCGGTGGGGTCAATGGCAGTCTTCTTAGCGGACGGCATGAGTGCAAGCCATTAGCAACCAATCGACGGGAAATGGTTCTGGTCGAGATGGAATGATCTAGGGTGTCTTGCACATGTTGCAGGATGGCGGTACAAGTGACTTGTGGGGCCGCCACTGCTTGTCGAAGGATATGCCGAACCACACGTGCTGACGTCACTCTGGTTGCACCGACATTCCTATAAATTGCCACATTTCCTTGTTTCAACCATCTTCTCCACAGTCGGTGCACCGTGGACGCACCAAGGTGTGTATCAGCTGCGATTTGACGTATGGACCAACCTGCCCTTTTCAGTCCGATCACCATGCCCCTCGTAAAAGCGTCTGTCTGCTTGAACTGCCTCCGTTTACGATGACCTGGCATTCTCTGTTATTACACGTGTCTTTTGACACAAGAACAAAATTTATACAATGATTTTCTTGAAGAAATAACGACACGAATACTGTCCTTTCTGCAAGTTCCTTCCCTTATATCTTACTCTAGTGCGCACGAGAGCTGCGCATTTTACATCATTTGCATAACTCGGTTAGGCGCGTCTACCCTGAAATTTGCATAATTTCTGGCCACTATTTCTTGGTGTTCCATTTTCAATGTCATGCAGTGTATATATTGAAATAAAATCTGAAAAATTATATTACCATTACAAATTAATTAAATAATTCATGAGAATTATTTAAATCACACACAATACATTCTAATTTGAAAATGAATAATTAATTTAACAATTCTCAGGAATTATAGAACCAATTTGTAAATTGATTTAAAAAATAGTTAATAAATAATTCAGATGAATTATTTAAAAGTTACTCTTACTATTTAAAAAAAATGCTTTGTTAATCCTAGGCCAACATAAAATTTTACAGAAAAAAAAAGGCATGCATAGAAAGATAAAATTGGATGGTGCAATTGGACGTTCCTCGGGCCATTAAAAGTTCTTCCCAGGATGTGGGATGAATCATTGTCACTGGACACTCCTTCAAGCCTCAGGATAAATCAGCATAATGTGCCAGTGGTCTGCAGGATCCGGTCAAAGGGTATCCTGCACATCCAACATTTTGCCGAGAACCTTGTGTTTCCTTAGATTCACCCTTATAATGTTGATTGTTGGGTCAGAGTCCAAAATGGACCCAACACAAGCTAGGCAACTAAATGATTATTTAGAAAATGTAAAATTTTAAATCTGTCTCAAATATTTTTGTTAAATAATTAAATTAAATTAAATATAAATTATTCTTCGCCACAATATATTCAAATAATATTTTAATTCGGTAAAAGCAGTTATG